>OY829916.1:7615442-8065004 GCA_963691935.1 Nephrotoma guestfalica | reverse complement strand
GATTTTCATGCATTAGTATTTGACAGATCACGCGGGATTTCAGACAAGGTGTCAAAGAGAAAGATGCTCAGTATGCTTTGACATTTCATAATGAATAGACTTACTAACGAGCAACGCTTGCAAATAATTGAATTATATTACAAAAATCAGTGTTCGGTTCGAAAAGTGTTTCGCGATTTACGTCCGATTTATGGTCTACATAATCGACCAAGTGAGCAAACAATTAATGCGATTGTGACCAAGTTTCGCACTCAGTTTACTTTATTGGACATTAAACCAACCACACGAATGCGTACAGTGCGTACAGAAGAGAATATTGCGTCTGTTTCTGAGAGTGTTGCTGAAGACCGTGAAATGTCGATTCGTCGCCGTTCGCAGCAATTGGGTTTGTGTTATTCGACGACATGGAAGATTTTACGCAAAGATCTTGGTGTAAAACCGTATAAAATACAGCTCCTGCAAGAACTGAAGCCGAACGATCTGCCACAACGTCGAATTTTCAGTGAATGGGCCCTAGAAAAGTTGGCAGAAAATCCGCTTTTTTATCGACAAATTTTGTTCAGCGATGAGGCTCATTTCTGGTTGAATGGCTACGTAAATAAGCAAAATTGCCGCATTTGGAGTGAAGAGCAACCAGAAGCCGTTCAAGAACTGCCCATGCATCCCGAAAAATGCACTGTTTGGTGTGGTTTGTACGCTGGTGGAATCATTGGACCGTATTTTTTCAAAGATGCTGTTGGACGCAACGTTACGGTGAATGGCGATCGCTATCGTTCGATGCTAACAAACTTTTTGTTGCCAAAAATGGAAGAACTGAACTTAGTTGACATGTGGTTTCAACAAGATGGCGCTACATGCCACACAGCTCGCGATTCTATGGCCATTTTGAGGGAAAACTTCGGAGAACAATTCATCTCAAGAAATGGCCCGGTAAGTTGGGCACCAAGATCATGCGATTTGACGCCTTTAGACTATTTTTTGTGGGGCTACGTCAAGTCTAAAGTCTACAGAAATAAGCCAGCAACTATTCCAGTTTTGGAAGACAACATTTCCGAAGAAATTCGGGCTATTCCGGCCGAAATGCTCGAAAAAGTTGCCCAAAATTGGACTTTCCGAATGGACCACCTAAGACGCAGCCGCGGTCAACATTTAAATGAAATTATCTTAAAAAAGTAAATGTCATGGACCAATCTAACGTTTCAAATAAAGAACCGATGAGATTTTGGAAATTTTATGCGTTTTTTTTTAAAAAAAAGTTCTCAAGCTCTTAAAAAATCACCCGTTATATATATATATATATATATATATATATATATATATATATATATATATATATATATATATATATATATATATATATATATATATATATATATATATATATATATATATATATATATATATATATATATATATATATATATATATATAATTGGATTAATATCCTACCATCGTCTATATTGTAAATTTCTGTATTGCAATTCTTTATTATTTCACAATTCTTTGTTAATACACAATGATTTAAACTATTTAATTGATAGAATGCTTTATTTATGTTGTATTCGTAATATTTATCTCTTAATTCAAATGTTTCTGTAGCTTTATAATTTACTTTATTACAACTATTTATATTGGCTAGAGAAATAATTAATTTTTTATTTATTTTTACCATTCTGTAGGGAATCTTAATTAGAAATATGAGTTTATTCGTATTAGTTTCAGAAAATCCTATCCTTAAATTTTTTATTTTATTGACATCTACTTCATAATCAATGATTTCGTTATAAGTTAATAATGAAGGATGAATTATGTTTAGCTTGCTAAATATAATGTTATCTTGTAGATCACTTAATACTCTATCTATTTCATGAATTTTTAATTTAATATCGATCATTATTAATTTGATCGAATTCTGACCATCTCTATTCATTATAAAATCTTTAATCGTTTTTCTATCTTCTATAATTGAATTGTATAATTTATATAGTTTTATTCAGATTATCATTAATCTGAATTTGTTTATTTATGTTAAATGCTATTTTTTCGTTGTTATTGTCGATTATATCTAAATGTTGATTAATTAGTTGTCGGTCTTCGTCATCCATAGTCCCTGATATCCATTTATTTATAGTTCCTAAAAAGTTAACCAATCCTCTTTTTCGAGCTGTATGATGTCCGTCTTTTAGAGTCATTAATTTGTATAATAGAAGGTCTAATTCTTTCAAAAGTGATGAATTGATTTTATATTTTATGAATTCGGGTACTAGTTCTTCTACGTTTTTCTTGGGATTCATAATTGATGATTCTATGGGTACCAAATCGATTATGTGGAGTGAATAGTTGTAGGTTTCCGGTATTATAATTTCTGTTTCTTGTAAAATAGTGTAGCCGTTGTTACTTTCTATTTTCTCGACTTGTAGTTGTTGAGCATGAATTTGTGGTGCTTGAATTGTCGTCAGTAAGAGGAATATTAACAGTGGCATTATTGTCTGTAAATTTTAATTTTCTTTTAATATTTATCGGATGTATGTTATTTAATCTGTGCAGTCTAAATTTTGGTTGGTCTTTATGTCGTAAAGATTTGTAATTTTTTATGTACCCTAGTTCCCTAGCTTCTTGATATTCTCCCCTATTTCTGTTATGGTTTTCTAGTCTTTTATTTTGTGCTGTCACTAAACTATTGTAAACTTCTTCTTTATCTCGAGTACCTTCTTCAGCCATTACTGGTGTACATTTGATTGTATTGTGATACTGGTTGTTATACATTTTGATGGCTTCTAGCATCTGAACCCGTACTGGTTTTAGTTCTTCTAAGTTTAATATTCTTAATTTTTCTGTTAAGGAATTATTTAATCGTTCTACGTCTGCGTTCCCTGTGTGGCTGTTCGGTTTTGCTAAATGTAATTCTATTTGTTCTTGAGTTAAAAATTCTTTAATCGTTTGAACTCGTTTGAACTCGTTGTCCGCAACAATCTTTGACGGTTTTTTATGGTTAAAATACATTTTAAGTTTTTCTATGGTTTCGACATGGGTTCGGTTCTCTAAAGGGTATGCTGTTGCATATTTCGTAAATTTATCTATAAAAATAAGAAATGATTGTTTTCTATTAACGTACGTATCTATATGTATAATTTGATTTTTGTCCTTTGGTAGTTCAGTATTTTGAAATTTTGGTTTGATAGGTCTCCTATCATATTTCGCTCTACTGCATATGTCGCAATTATTTGTTATCTTATTGATTATAATCTTTACATTTTTAGTTTTAAATTCTCGTATAGTGCAATGATTCCGGGGTGACCCTGTTCTTTGTGTTCGATTGACATAATTCTTATTAGTTCGTCCTCGGATTCTATATCCTGTGCAAAATGAGTGCATCTTACAAATTTGATGTTAGGGAATTCCTCTATTAATATTTGTTTTACTTGGTTAAATTCTTCATCTGAAATTTGAGTATGGATTGCTACTCTAGTGTCGGATAAATATGTTTTTTATTTATTTACTATATTTTCTCTAGATAATTTTGGACTAATGTTGATTCTTCGATTACCTAGTATATTTTCTAACTCATCTGTGAAATTTTCAGTGAATATCAATTGGGTCCTAAATCTATTTACAATGGTTTCTAATGTCGTAATATTATTATGAAATACTTCTGGTTGTGATTCTACATTTGGTTGCATTGATACGTTGTCTAAGTTTTCGGTGTCAGCTAATTCTTCATTATTGATTTCAATTGATAATGGGAGACTTCTCCCTTCGTTAAATTGGAAACTAGATTCTATTCGATTTATTTCTTGAGTGTCAGTATTAATTCTACTCAAAAAGTCGGCAATTCTATTCTCCTTGCCTTGTAAATAATTTATTTTAATATTGTACTCTCCGAGTGACAATATCCACCTTTGGAGTCGGGGATTAAGGTCTTTCCCTAAATATTTCGTATGTAGCCATTTTAGTGCTTGGTGATCAGTATTAAGCTCGAATTGCTTTCCATAAATATATGGTCTGAAATACTTTACAGCCCATACGACGGCTAACAGTTCTTTTTCAGTGGTGCTATATTTGATCTCGTGGTTATTTAGTGTCCTACTTGCGTATGCAATAGGATGATTTTCTTGTAATAATACTGCTCCAATAGCGAATTGGCTTGCGTCTGTATTCAGTGTAAACATTTTATCAAAATTTGGATACCTTAAAATAGGATGTGTAGTCAGTAAAATTTTTAACTGTTCAAATGCGTTTGTATATGCTGGGTCCAATTAATTTTTGTGTCCTTCTTTAAATACTTAGTCATTGGTTGGGCAATTCTTGAATAATCGTTGACGAATTTCCTGTAATATCCTGTTATGCCTAGAAATGATTTAATTTGTTTTTGGGTTTCGGGAAGTTTAAGTTCTGTTATATTTCTGATTTTGTTTAAATTTGGTTTAACACCTTCTGTTGTTAAGGTGTGTCCTAGATACTCTGTCTCCTTGCAAAAGCAGTTACACTTGTCTATCTGAATTTTTAATCTGGCTTCTCTTAGCCTATTAAATATTTTATTTATACTGTCAATGTGCTCTTGTAATGAGGTGCTAAAAATTAAAATGTCGTCAAGGTATACGACGCATATTTTATTTATAAAATCTCTTAAAACAGAGTTCATAAGCCTTTGGAAGGTGGCTGAGGCATTTTTTAAACCAAAAGGCATCCTAACATATTCGTAATGACCAAATGGTGTTGAGAATGCTGTCTTCATTTGATCTTTTTCGTTTACTAAAATTTGGTGAAAACCCTTAGCTAAATCTAAGGTTGAGAAATATTGGGCCCTTCCTAGTTTATCTAGAATAGTCTCAATATTTGGAATTGGGAATTTGTCATCTATTGTAATTTCATTGATTTTTCGGTAGTCAATGACAATTCTTCATTTTTTGATATTTGAATTGTTCATCTTCTTTGGAACAATCCAAAGAGGTGAATTATATGGAGAGTTCGACTCTCTAATTATGCCTTGTTCTAACATTTCTTGAATTTGTTTTTCTATCTCCCTCTCGTGTACTTGGGGATATCGATAGATCTTGCAATAGATTGGGTTTTCATTTTGTAATTTTATATTATGTGTTATTTCGTGAGTGAAGGTCAAATTATCGCCTTCGAGAAAAAATAAATCTTTGTTTTTTGCTAAAATTTCTTTCAAATATTGTTTTTCTTCAATGTTTAAATGAGTTTGATTCACTTTACTAAATATTTCTTCTTTCGGATTTGTGGTTGATTCCAAATGGCATACTTGAGTAAGCTCAATGGGATAATTAATATCTATAAAAGGAATTACGTATTTATTGAATATCTTTAGATATTCATTTTTTGTGTCGATGATCGCTTCGAAAGGTTTTAAGAAGTTGATACCTATTATGGCATCGTACTTCACACTCTTAAGAGGGAAGATCTTCCATTCTAAAGTCCCTTGTTTTACAAGTTCATTTGGGATGGGAGTTATAATTTTTTCTGTCACATAATTTGGTCCACCCAAAGAATTATACATGATTGGCTTTTGAAGTTTTATTATTTCATAATTGAGAACGAATGGTTTTATTAGACTGGTATCCGAGCCAGTATCTAATAAACATTTTATTTTTGTATTTTCGAAGGTTAATGTTATTATGGGGAGTTGATTTGACGAGGCGGTTCTATAAAATTTACCTCATGGTTTAACTCGTTAGTAATGTTGTCAACTTCCATCGGTTTTACTTGTCTAGTGTCATGTCTATTGAACGTACCTCTATATTGTCCGTTTCTATTTTCAAATTGTCTCCTAAACTGTCCGTTGTAATTATTACTGTTACTATTCGGATTATAATTATTATCAACTTGTCTCCTAAACTATCCATTGTAATTGTTATTATTACCATTAGAATTATTATAATTAATATGATTGTTGTGATTACGATTTCTGTTTACATTATTAAATTGATTAAAATTAGAATGCATAGTATTTCTATCAACTTTCTTAAAATTATTGTTTGGATTGTGATTATTCACTTTATCTGATTTTTGAAAATTATTTCTGGTATTTCTATTTATCCTATACTCATATTTGATTACGTCTTCTGCCAAATATATCTCAGTTTGGCATAATTCATTGTCTAATTCAAATAGTGATTTATTAGAATTTATTTGTAATTGAACTATTGGAATTAATTTAGATTTTAATATTTCTACTAATTCCCTATCTATAGAATCATAAGTGAAACTATCCTCATCTTGATAGTCACATACTTCGCTACATTGGCTTTTTATTCTACTTAATTTATTAAAAAGATCTTTAATATTAAATACCTTGAATTCTTTTGAAGAAAATAGAAGTTGATGTATGGTGAATTTCGGCCTATATTTTGTTTTGAGATGCTTCTCTACCATCCTCCATGTTCGTTGATGTTCCGGTATCTCCAATATGCAACTCCTCGCATTGCCGACAATTTTGTTGTTTACCAATTTTCTAAGGCAATAATGTTTCAATTCATCGTTGTTCTCGCCGCACAGATCTTCTAAGTCTTTTACTGCATTTAAAAATGACTTTAGTTTATAATGATCTTCTCCCGAAAATGCTTGTAACTCATTGAAATTGCGAATAATCTGATCTGGTGTCAGATTAAATTTCGTGGTTTTCATCATTTGAATTTTTAATTTTTGTTCAGCTAATTGCTGATGTAAAAGCTGTATGTCATTCACTAATTTATTTTGTTGTTGTTGCTGTTGGTGCAACTGCTGTTGTAACTGTTCTTGGCTCATTTTGATTGTTCTATTCTTATCGAACAATTTTAATCTTTTTTCACTAAAATCACTAATTCTTATTTATTTTTCACGTTACTTTCAAGCAAAAAAAAAAATTGTTTTTATTTTATCTTACAGAAAAGGTTCACTTAAATGTTATCTGTACGTTTTTATTTAATTAGTTTCAACTTATTATGTTTTGTTATTTAATCAGTTTCTTAAGAAAAATTGGGAAACTTCACTTAGTGTTATTTGCGTTAACTTTTTTTCACTTAAAGTATGTTTTATTAGGGTCAATTTTCACTTTTTACTCAGTTAATTTTCTTTATATTTAGTTAACTGGGAATGTTTTTGTCCCATTAATTTTCACATGAACTCTTTTATTTACTTAAATGTTGTTTAGGTACTTTTTCACTCGATATGTTTTTCCACATGAACTATTTACTTCAGAAATTTTTCAGATACTTAATTTCACTCGAATATTTTTATAATTTACTTAAACTTAGTGTCCGATCACTGGATGTCTACCTTCAGATGAACATCCTACCAACTGCGCCAGTTTTGTTTCTTGCTTAGGCAAGAATTAAAAAAAAATGTTTTATTTATTCACTTTTTTATTACACTTAACTTATACTTTAGTATTAAACACTAATTCTGATCTCTTTAGAGTCAGTTTGTATATTTTGAATTATAATTTATTAGAGTGATCTCTTTAGAGTCACAATTACAATTTTTAATTAATTTTAAAGATGAATTATAATACTTAAGTGATCTCTTCAGAGTCACGACTACAATTCAATTTTGTACTTTACTTTTTCTTTCAAATAATCTGTTTTGCTAGTTTTACATTTTTTAATACATTCAATAAGTTTCGAAATTGTATACATATTCCCGTTCTTAATATTAACATTTTATTAACTTGCATTTTTCTATGAGAAATTATGTTTTAATATAATACAAGGTTATCCAATTCAAGCTTGATAAAGTAAACTTAAAAAAAACACACAAAATATTCGGAATGTATTGTAATTTTTATTTCATTTTACAGATTGATCCTTGCCATTTTTAGTTAAACAAGATATCATTCAAATGTCCTCCACGGGACTTCTTACAGGCCTTGATTCTTTTGCGGTAATTTTCAATGACTTTTCGGCACATTTCGGGCGGTATCTCGGCCATTACCTTACGAATATTAGTTTTCAATTCGTCAAGAGTTTGAGGATTGTTTGCGTAAACACGATCTTTTGCGTAGCCCCACAAAAAGAAATCCAAAGGCGTTAAATCACAGGATCTTGGAGGCCAATTGACATCAGCCAATCGCGAAATCAAACGTCCAGGAAATTTCTCTTGCAAAAGATCTCGATTTGCTCGTGTTACGTGACTGGTTGCTCCATTCTGCTGGAACCACATATCGTCAAGATCATAATCTTCGATTTTCGTAAAAAAATAATCGGTTAACATGCGGCCATAGCGCTCAGAATTGACGGTAACGGTTCGTCCATGGTTGTTCTCAAAAAAATACGGCCCAATCACACCACCAGACCACAATGCGCACCAAACAGTGACTTTTTCCGGGTGTAATGGCTTCTCTACAATCAATTGTGGATTTTCTGAGCCCCAAATTCTACAGTTTTGCTTATTAACGTATCCACCAAGCGAAAAATGAGCTTCATCACTGAAGAAAATTTTGTTCGAAAAATCAGCATCGACGGCCTGTTTTTCCAACACCCAATTTGCGTATGTTCTTCGTTGTCCATGGTCAGCAGGCTTTAGCTCTTGTGTCAAATGGACTTTATACGGATGAAGATGCAAATCCAGATGCAAAATGCGCCATAATGAGCCATAAGATAGGCCTAAATGTTGAGCTCGACGAGGAATTGACAAATTTGGATCTTCTTCCACACTTTCAGCTACAGAAGCGATATTTTCAGCATTGCGAATGTTTCGATGATGCACAGACCTTACAATATCAGTAACAGATCCAGTTTGTTCAAATTTATTCACTGTATTCAATATGGTTTGCTTTGTAGGACGATTATGACGACCATAATCTGCTCGTAAAGCGCGAAATGTGGATACGGCAGAATCACTATTTTTATAATAAGATTTAATAATTTTAACGCGTTGGTCGCTTGTTAAATGCTCCATATTCTTAAATGGCAGAATGTCAACTAAATAAATGACAGCGTACTTGACGTTTATCTTTGACAGATGTCGGTATACAGATTTCTACTTTATCAACCTCGAATTGGATAACCCGTTACTTTAATACAAAATTGTGTCATGCACTTTATTGGTGTTGTTGTATGTCGTTTCCGGACATATAACTCGCGCTGTGTTGAATGGGAAATGCTCGCGCAGCAGTTTGTATATCTTTATTACTTCTGGTTATTATAAAAATATAAATTAGGTCAACGCAAATATAATTATTTAGTTTGATTAATTTTGGTTTATATTTCATGTAATGTTTAATTTAAGACGACCTAGTTATAAACATTTGTGAGTCGTGTTATATGAAACGTGGAATTTCGCGATCGGTGGTCGGGGCTTGTTCTTATGTGAGGTTTATATAAACCGCCACAGACTCAGCTTTGCTAGAAGCAACTAAGGAACCTCGCCACGATTAGAATGGTTAGTACCCTCTATTTCGCTAAAACCATACTTACCAAAAGAAAAAATTTTGTCTGCTAAGAAAAGCACTAGACTAAAAACTCAATAACATTTTTCCTTAACACCCCCAAATTAATTTCAAACTCACTATTTAATATATTGGACTTTTTATCTATATTTAGTTTATTTATTACACAAAAGTTCACTGTTAAATAAAATTTCTTAGATATTTAGTTTAGTATTCATTTGTTTTTATAAATTGGATATTCTTGTCCATTTCACACTTCTAATTTATCTGACATTAAGTTTTTTTTATCATAATGCACCCATTTTGTGAAACTATTTTTGTGTTTTGTAATTTAACAATTATGTTTTGAATCCACTGAGAAACAAACAAACAAAAAAAAAAGAACAAACCTACAAAACCAAAATAAGCAACTCCATTAAAACAAATTAATTTTTTTTATTAAAATTTCCCGAAAAAAACCACAAAAAAAAAACTGCACTCCATACCTCTAGAAAAACTCCTCCCTTCTTTCTTTTCGTTGTACATTTTATACCAAATATTGAAAAAAATATTGTACATTCATCAAAATGTACGAACGCAAAAACGTACAACAACGTGACATTGATTTTCGCTTACTCAATGCACGCGCAAAAATTTATTTACATCCAAAAAAATCAATCGATCGAAATGTGCAATTGAAGGTATTTTCAATAGCAGAGTTTTTTTCATGCTATTTATCTCAAGACATGTCGATGCAAAAACAAATGGATAATGTTGCATTATATTATTATGGTTTACGTTTATTCACCTACTGCATGGATATATACAGTAATCTGAGTAACATAAACAACCAATAACAATGCAAAATACGGCCTGGTAATTTCTTTTGGTAGAATTTGAGGTATTACCTCGAAGGTTATGCCGAATGTTAAAATTTGATGTTGAAATTTGGGTTGATAACGGAACTGAATAAAATTCCGTTACAGCGTGGGGAAAACCCAAACTCTGAGATGAAAAGCGACTCATGCCCTAATGAGAGGAGGACAGGTGTAGAAATTCAGTTTCCTTACATCCCACGTGGGGAACTCCCACACCCTGAGCTAGTCTCAGTGCCGGGCTGTCTAAATTAAACACCTAACCTATATCTAAATATCTAAATTATAACTATGGGCTACTAATTATTACTATCAACAAGCATTAAATGACTAACCCTACGTCTTATCCTTGTTATCAGATCAGGTTTCCCTGCTCCTCCTCAGCCTGGTTTCCGCCTTCCCGTGGTGTTGGCCGTTGCCTTATTGGTCCCCGTTGTCTCCACGGTCTATTCCAGAGTCTGCATCCCAAGAGTAACAGAATTAAGGTTAGTACCAAAGCTGCCCCAGTGCCAGTATAGTTCCCGATGTGATGCCAATTGACCTGGGCCCACGGTTCCTCTCTTTTCAGTTCTTGGATGGTTTGCTGTAGTTCGGAAAAATCGACCTCTAACGCATTGGCGGGGAATGTTAAGGTACGTCTCTCTGTTTTCTGCGTGAGGTTGAATCTTGGAACAACATCAGCACGGATTACTGTTTTGTAAGTAGTCGTGGCCTTAATGACCACCGAGGCCCTCCTCAAACTACAGCCGGGCTCTAGAGATAGAATTCCGCTCCCGTTCATAGCCACTGCCTGAGATTGTTCCTGGCATTCCAACTCAAAGACTACTTCGTGTGGTAGTACCATGATCCACCGGTTATCCTTTAATGGGTGAACGTAAGTCGAAGGTAGTGCTGTTCTTATGGGGGCATCGGCTCGGTTGCTCTTTGGCATGTGAGAGCAACTCCATTTCACAATGCTCTTCTTGACTTTTTATCTTGTACGTTGATCCTCCTGCTTGGCAAATTACCGTTCCTTCTTCCCAGCGTCTACACTCGTCCAACCTTTTGGCAGAGATTGGTTGGTACCACACTCTAGAGCGGCTAACCAAAACATACTGGTATTGTGGCTCGAGGTAAGCATACCCCCTTGGTATCTTGTTGGAACCGGGATGGGGTGAAATATCTGGTACTCTTCCCCCTGGATAAGTGGTACCTGAACTTCGAAAATAATCTGATCTTCGATGATTGCTGCCTTGGTCTCCAGTAACCGATATACATTGATCCAGTGTGCTCTTGAACTAGGAACTTGCAGGTTCGTGGGAATCTGCTTATTTATTTCCCATAGTTGTTTTGCAAACTGCGAAGGAGGTAACAATCACACACTTGCTCTCCCATGATGTACATCCGAGAGTATGTCTATCAGGTCTCCTTGGACATCCTTATACATCCAAATGGCCGCAGATAGCTGGAATAATACGTCCATATATTCTTCATGCACCATCACAGACTCGATTTCCTCCTGGATTACCCGATAATGCTTTTCGATTGCCTCATGCTCCTTACGGATAATGTTTCCGGTCAAATCTAATACATGCATTTGCTGTTGGAGCATGATTTGTTTTTAGTACACCGGTATTCAGGTGTTTGATTTGCTTCTGATACCTCTGAGCATCCCGTTGGCCCAGCACTGCGATTATGTCCCCTGCTAAATCTCCGAGGAAATCCAATGGAGCCCTCTTTTCACGTCCGTGGTGCGCTTGGAGAAGCCTATTACTGTCCTCGATTTGGTCCATCAAGTAAGCTATCGGACTTTACAACGCCTCGCAATGTCTAACGTACCTGGTCGCATTGGCGTTTTCTGCACATATCGCTCGGAGATGTTCTTGCGTTAGCCTCATGTGCTCCCACTCCCTCCAGTAGCTTGAAGTTATAGTACCCCACTATGGTCCAAATCCTTGGTGGATAGTTTGGCCCTACCTTCCTCCGCAAAGTATATACCCGGCTCAGTCTGAAACTCTTGGAACTGCAAACCCTGATTGCTCAGACTCGCTGCTGCCACCAGTATCGCCGTTAGCCTCAAACACCAGTTGAAGATACCCATTTCTAGAAATGAGATAACAAGCATAAGACCGTTGTTCTGATGAATGGCGCTAACCCAATCTCACTTTGCTGAACCATGTGCATGGAATGTGATTGGGTCAACCTCATCCTTTCCTTAACCTTACTGACTTAAATACTACTTGGCTTAACCTATGCTGACATGCTTTCTCGCGCGAGTTTTATTTTCAGAAGTTTAAAATATTATAAAAAAAATATTTTTTATTAAAACTTTCTTTACGGTATTTTTATTAACATTTTCTTTACAACACTTTACACTAATAACTAATCTTAAGATTAATTTATAATCCAAACTCTTCAGAGATGGAAATCAGTTATAATTCTTAAGAGTGTACTCTTCGGAGTCACGATTACAACTTTGAATTATATTCTTTAAGTCCGAGCTCTTTGGAGTCGGTAATACAATTACAATTTTCAAAACAAAGTTAAAATTAATTTCTTTATTATTTTTTGTTAATTTTGCATTTATGCCTTTTTTACTTAAATCACAACACCATATTTCCGTTCTAAATTTATTCTAATGAAAATTGTTAATTTAACATTTATTTTCGTGTGACAATTTTAACTTAACATGATACCTAAAACAAAATTGTATCATGTGCATTTTTATTTGTGTTACTTTCAATATCCAGGGGTGTAACTCTCCCTTCGTTAGATTCAGAACTCTCCTGAGTTCTGTTTACAAATTTAAATCCGGTTTGTTTAATTTTTAAATTCTTTTTGTTTAATTTTAAATTGTTTTTGTTTATAAAAATAGAACATAGGAGTATTATTATTATTAACATTACTATAATGATTATGATTCCTCCTGAATATTGAATAACTTTGTCATATTTTAAAAGATTAATTTCATCTATGTTTTTATTTGTTTCTAATATAATTTCCTTAAAAGCAAATGTATTATTTATTGGCTTATAATATAAATTTGGAATTACAAAATTGTTTTTTTCTTCCTTAATGCTATTTGAAAATAACTTATTATCTATGTTTATAGTACAATTATAAAATTTCACGAAATAGTTTCCTTTTAATACAAATTTTCTTTCATCAGTATTTGATTTTAAAGTTATGTTATTGGCAAGTTGAATTATTATCTTGTTATCATTAATGTGATAAATTTCATTATTACAGTTTTTTACTACTTCACAATTCTTATTTAATATGCAATGTTTTAATTCCGATAATTGATAAATATCCTTATTATTGTCAAATTTATAATAGTGATTATTGATTTCAAGAGTTTCGATAATTTTAGAATTTATAGTTTTACAATCTTTTTCATTTGACAAGGGAATTATCGATTTTTTATTTATTCTTGTCATTTTATAAGGGATCTTGATTAGAAATATTAGTTTATTAGTATCGGTTTTAGTAAATCCTACTCTTAAGTTTTTTAATTTGTTTATATCTATTTTATATTCTATGATTTCCTTATGGTTTAGTAACGAAGGATGTATAATGTTTAGATTATTAAATATTATATTATCCTGTAAGTCGTTTATTAATCTATCGATTTCATGAATTTTCATTCTAAGATCTAATATTATTAGTTTAGTTAGAGTTTGATTGTCCCTAATTGTTATGAGGTTTTGGATATTCCGTCGGTCGTCTTCAATTGCATGATATAATTTGTAAATAGTATCGTTAATATTATTGTTTATTTTGATTTGCTGATTTATATTGGATACAATATTTCCATTATTGCTGTCAATTGTCTCTAAATGTTCGTTAATTATCTGTCTGTCCTCGTCATCCATTGTACCTGAAATCCATTTACTTATGGTTCCTAAGAAATTAATCAATCCTCTTTTATGAATTGAGTGATGTCCTGTTTTTAATGTCAATAGTTTAGTTAATAAAAAGTCCAGTTCTTCTAGTAATTGTCGACAAGTAATTTCTGTAAGGTTCGATATGATTTCGTGTATTGAGTTTCTTAGTTCTAATATTGTCATTTCGATCGGCTCTAGATCTATCATGTGTAAAGAGTAATTGTATGTCTTTGGGATTAGTTTTTCGTATTCTTTAATTACGGTGTACCCGTTATCCGTCTCGATTTTCTCGACTGAGAGTTGAGCATGTGTCGGTATCGTTGTCATCAGTGTTATCAGTATTATTAATGCGGTTGTAATCTGCGAATTGTAGAGGTCGTTTTATATTAGTAGGGTGTATATTTATTAAATTATGTCTTCGAAATTTTGGTTGGTCTTTATGCCTTAAAGCTTTGCAGTTCTTAATGTAACCTTGTTCTCTAAGTTCTTGGTAATCTTCCCTATTTCTGTTATATCTGTTTAATCTTTTGCTTTGTGCAAGGATTAGGTAATTATAGATTTCGTCCTTGTTTGGTATACCTTCTTCTGCTTTTGATGGCGTGCATTCTATTGTGCTATGGTACTGGTTATTGTACATTTTAACTGCTTCTAGCATTTGAATTCGTATTGGGTTCATCTGCTCTAGATTTAATATTCTGAGTTTTTCCGTTAAGGAATTATTTAAACGTTCAACGTCAGCATTGCCAGTATGGCTATTAGGTTTGGCTAAATGTAAGTCTACATTTTCCTGATCTAGGAATTCTTTAATATTCACATGTTTGAATTCGTTATCTGCTATAATCTTTAACGGTTTTTTATGGTTAATGTACATTCTAATTTTTTCTATGAGTTCAACATGTGCCCTATTTTCTAAGGGATGTGCTGTAGCGAATTTGGTAAACTTATCAATAAATACAATAAATGATTGTTTCCTGTTCACATAGGTATCTATATGGATTATTTGATTTTTATCTGTAGGTAATTCGGTTCCTGTCGTATTTAGCTCGGTTGCAAATATCACAATTGTTAGTTATTTTGGTGATTAGAATTTTCGTATGTTTTCCATATACTTTAAACTTTAAATCTTCATATAACGTTATTATACCAGGATGGCCTTGTTCTTTATGTTGTATCGAAATTATTTTTATTAATTGGTCTTCTGTTTCTACGTCCTGTGCAAAGCAAGAGCATTTAACAAATTTGATATTGGGAAATTCACTGATTATGTGTCTGTTGTATATCATAAAATTCTTCGTCAGAAATATACGTATGGATTGCTACTCTTGTGCCTGTTAAATAGGTTTTTAATTTGTTTATTAATTCTCCTTTACTTATTTGTGGGTTAATATTAATTCAACGACTTCCTAGAATATTTTCGAATTTTCAGTAAATATAACTTGAGTTTTGAATCTATTCACTATTGTTTCTAAGGTTGTAATATTAACGTTTTGTTCCTTTGTTCGTGATTCTACATTGGGTTGTGTTGACTCGTTGTCTAAATTATGATTCTCGACTAATTCTTCATTATTAATTTCATATGCTAAGGGGAGATTTCTCCCTTCGTTAAGTTGAAAACTAGATTCTATTCTGTTTATTTCTTGTGTGTCAGTGTTAATTCTACTAAGAAAGTCTGCGATTTAATTTTCTTTTCCCTGTAAATAGTTAATGTTGATGTTATACTTTCCGAGTGACAATATTCATCTTCGGAGTCTCGGATTGAGGTATTTTCCTAAATATTTAGTTTGGAGCCATTTCAATGCTTGGTGATCCGTGTTAAGCTGAAATGGTTTGCCGTAAATATAAGGTCTGAAATATTTAACAGACCATACAACTGCTAATAGTTCCTTTTCAGTTGTACTGTATCGAATTTCGTGTTGGTTTAAGGTTTTACTTGCATAGACTACTGGATGGTTTTGTTGTAATAACACAGCGCCAATTGCGAATTGACTCGCATCGGTGTTAAGAACAAATGGTTCATTGTAGTCTGGATATCTTAAGATCGGATGTGTAGTTAAAATTGTTTTCAATTTTTCAAAAGCATTTGTATATGTAGGGTATTGCCGGTGCATTCTTCAGTCCGAATGGCATTCTTATATACTCATAATGGCCAAATGGAATTGAGAAAGCTGTTTTTTCTGATCTTCCGGCTTTACCATGATTTGATGGAAACCTTTGGCTAAATCCAGTGTCGTAAAATACTGGGCTTTTCCCAATTTATCGAGTATGCCTTCGATATTTGGAATCGGGAATTTATCATCAACTGAAATTTCATTAAGCTTCCGATAATCAATGACAATTCTCCACTTTTTCTCGTTAGAGCTGTCTAACTTTTTCGGGACAATCCAGAGCGGGGAATTGTACGGTGAATTTGATTCTCTTATAATTCCTTGCTTTAACATATCCTGGATTTGCCTTTCAATTTCTTTCTCATGCACTTGGGGATATCGGTAAATTTTACTGTATATTGGGTTTTCGTGTTTTAATCTAATTTCGTATGTTATCTCGTGGGTGCAGGTCAAGTTTTGGCCTTCGAGATAAAATAAGTCTTTATTTTTTTCGAGAATAACCTTCAGGTATTCCTTTTCCTCGACATTCAAATGAGTTTGGTTTACTTTGTTAATTATTTCCTCTTTGGAATTGGTTGTTGGTTCTAGATAGTTTACTTCGGTAAAACCACTAGGATATCCAACGTTAATAAATGGAATCGTAAATTTATTGAATATCTTAAGACATCCATTTTTTGTGTCAATAATGGCTTTGAATGGTTTCAAAAAATGTATGCCTATTATAGCATCGTATTTCTCGCTTTTTAGAGAGAATATCTTCCATTCTAGGGTACCATTTTTGATTAGTTCTTTGGGGATCGGGGTAATAATTTTTTCCGTCACATAATTTGATCCACCTAAAGAATTATATTTTATCGGTTTTTCAAGTTTCAATATTTGGTAGTTTAAGACGTTTGGTTTAATGAGACTGGTATCCGAGCCAGTGTCTAATAAACAATTGATAACAATTTGATCTAATGTAAGTTTAACTATCGGTAATTGACTAATTGAGGCGGTTCTATAAAATTTACCTCAGAATTAAGTTCCGGGCTTCTAACAATATTATCAACCTCCATCGGTTCTACTGACCGTATTTCATTTCTATTTTGTTTATTCCTATTAAATTGATTAAAGTTATTCGAGTTGAACCTAAATTGTCTTGGATTAAATCTAAACTGTCCTTGTCTGTTAAAATTATTGTTATTAGCAGTATTTTGATGTTGAGCATGTGACCCATTATTAAAATTATTAGTATTGTTAGTATTATGATTTCTTTGTAAACTATTTGAATTGTTATGGTTAAAATTTGGGTTATATATTACGTTATGATCACTATTTTTCGAATTTTTCTGATTATTATAACTAAATTTTTTATTAATGAAATTATTTTTACCATTTCTGTGTATTTTATATTCGAATTTGATTATATCGTCAGATAAATATATCTCCGATTTACATAAAAAATTATCAAGTTCAAAAAGTGATAGATTTAAATCAATTTGTAGTTGCGCTATAGGCACAAGTTTTGACTTTAAAATTTGCACTAGTTTTTTATCTATGGAGTTATAAGTAAAAATATCTTCATTATCGTAATCGCATATCTCACTGCAATCACTTTTATATTTATTTAATTTATTAAAGAGATCTTTTAAGTTATGTACCTTAGTTTCCTTTGTCTTGAATAGCAATTGATGAATTGTTTCCTTGGGTCTAAATTTCAGTTTTAAGTGTTGCATTACGTTACACCAATTCCTCATGTAATCTGGGATTTCCATGATTGTACTTCTCGCCATACCAATTATTTTACTGTTTATGACTCGTTTAAGACAGTAGCATTTAAGTTCAATGTCGCCACATAAATTTTCACAATCACTCACTGCGTTCAAGAATGATTTTAATTTATAATGATCTTCACCGGAAAATGGCGTAATATCATTAAAATTTCGAATTATTTGGTTTGGTGTTAAATCGAATTTTAAAGATTTCACTTCACTTAATTTTTTGTCTTGTTCACTTATTTTTTGATTCAATGTGTTTACTTGATCTAGTGCAGCTAATTCATTTTTTAAGTCTTCCATTGTCTATGATTATCACGTCACAATATAAATTTTATAAGTTTTATTATAAAAATTTTCTGGTTTTATTAGCACTTAATTATTGTTATCTACGATTTGCTTTAAAACACTTAAATATTACTTATTAACACTAAATTATTACTGTCTATGATTTACTGATTTACTTGATCTGCAAGACGTACGATTTTACACTTTCGCGAATTTTGTTTCTACGAGCTCACTAATTTTTAATGTGTCTCTTCGTTACTGTTCACTCAAGTTCACAAAATATTTACAAAAAATTTTTTTTTGTTTAATCACTGGATTTCCTTCTTCAGACGAAAATCCTACCAACTGCGCCAGTTTTATTTTCAGAAGTTTAAAATATTATAAAAAAAATATTTTTTATTAAAACTTTCTTTACGGTATTTTTATTAACATTTTCTTTACAACACTTTACACTAATAACTAATCTTAAGATTAATTTATAATCCAAACTCTTCAGTGATGGAAATCAGTTATAATTCTTAAGAGTGTACTCTTCGGAGTCACGATTACAACTTTGAATTATATTCTTTAAGTCCGAACTCTTTGGAGTCGGTAATACAATTACAATTTTCAAAACAAAGTTAAAATTAATTTCTTTATTATTTTTTGTTAATTTTGCATTTATGCCTTTTTTACTTAAATCACAACACCATATTTCCGTTCTAAATTTATTCTAATGAAAATTGTTAATTTAACATTTATTTTCGTGTGACAATTTTAACTTAACATGATACCTAAAACAAAATTGTATCATGTGCATTTTTATTTGTGTTACTATCAATATCCAGGGGTGTAACTCGCGCGGCATGCCAGCCTTCAACTCACCACTACACTGACTATGTGACTACCGAGCCCACCAGTTCATATTCAGTCTAATGGTGAGGTAGTAACGAATTTGGATTACCCCGACAATCGGCTCTCTTCTTCCTCTTCCAATTGCCAAGGGCTCACAGAAAACAAGTCGGATTTCGGGTCATATACTTCGCCCTTTTCCTCCTTCCGCCATCGCCGTTTCAACCGCCGTTGTTTTTTCTGTTGCCTTCGCAATTCCCTCAACCTTGCAGACCATTTTTCCTTGTGCGCCTCTTTCACACACAGACTGAGCATAAAATAATTCTCCTTTATCTGTGCGTTTAACTTCTTCTTGGCTATCCCTCGACGTTTCGGTCTGTTGGTCGCGGCTGGAAGTTCTACCTGTTCGAGCCTGCTCGGACACTTTGGCTCTAGATACCCTCCTTCTGGGTACTGCTCTTTAGGTAGACTTCTTCCATATCCGGCCGTACTGGGTATAGGCTGTTTCGTCGAGGGAAGTTCAATTGGAGCAATCTCTGGTCTTGGCATCTTGGATAAATGTCTGCAAAGAATAATAATTTGCGTTGTCACGTTTGCTGTTAAAACCATTATTCGCATTATTATTATTATTATTATTTATTTTTTTCTTTTACTGGTTTCAGTCCTTTTTCTAACCGGAAGTCTTTATGTCCTTCGTATGGTAGATGCCTAAAAGCTTACCTGGTTCATTCTCCAATTCGTAGGCCACATTGCCCAAACGCTTACGGACTGTTGCGGGTATGAACTTAGGAGCTAGTTTGGCAGAGTATTGCTGTGCTGCACTGCTTTGCGTGAAGTTCCCCACGTACACCTTTTGACCCACCACCAGTACTCGATCCCTTGATCGCAAATTATACTGGTGTGTTGATCTTGTGTATGCCTGTTGCAAATGGTTCAAAACTAACTCCCGCGCCAAAGCAAGCCGGTCGTCCTTATTATTTACCGTGTAGGTACTTATAGCCTGGTTTCCTAGTAACCGGAGCAAGTCGTACTGTGACCCGTGGTCTATGGTATGTTGCCCGAAGGCTAGGTAGGAAGGAGCGTATCCTATCGAGGAATGGGTTGTGTTTCGCAACGCGCCCGCGATCTGTGGGAGATGATCATCCCAAGAGCGTTGATCTCCTTTGATATAACTGCGTAGTGCAGCTAGTATGGATCGATTTACTCTTTCCGAGGCGTTCGACTGTGGTGAATACACAGGAGTGAATATGTGTTTTACTCCGCATTTATCCAGGAAATTTTTAAGCAGATTAGATTTAAACTGAGAATAACGGAAACTCATCCCTTTCCAGGTATTCCACTACTCTGCTTGCAGTTGCGTCGCGCAATGGCTTCAGCAATACGAACTTGGAGTATTGGTCTAAGACGATAAGGATGCATGTGTTCCCTCTCTTTGATCGAGGGTACGGGCCCAGAAAGTCCATGTACAGTTTCTGGAAAGGCCTCTCGTGTTGCACATACTTCTCCATTCTTGATCTTAAGATGGTATTTGCGGCTTTGCTGAGCTTACATGTTTGGCAATCTCCAACGAAACCTTTAGTATCCTTAACAAGGGTTGGCCAGAAATAGTGACGGCGCAGAAACTCAATCATTTTGCCCGTCCCCATGTGTGCTACCGATGGAGGTTCATGTGCGTATGTTAATACTTGTTGAACTAAACTGTCGGGAACCCACAATTTCCAACTGGGAATGTCTGTTTGGTGATCTAAGTCTTTGACAGGTTGATGAATTAACAGTTTGCCATTTACAACCTAAACACCTTCTAGTACCGGTTTTAAAGACATGACTGTGTTAATCAATTTTTTATAGTCGTCCCCGGTAAAATCAGAGGACTGCAGATCTAATGGTTCGCGACTGCTAGTGTGATCCAGCGTCTGCACCTCTTCCGTGTATACTCGGGACAAAGCATCTGGAACTATGTTCTTTGTGCCCTATCGGTACTCTATACGGAAGTTATATTCTTGAAGTTTCAAACTCCAACGTGCCAAACGCCCACTAAGGTCTGTCTGGCTCATCAGCCACTGAAGGCTGGAATGGTCGGTTATAAGGACAAACTCGTAGCCCTCTACATAGGAGCGAAATTTGCGTATACTAAGAACTGCTGTCAAGCATTCCAACTCGGTGCCACTATAGTTCTTTTGTGCATAGTTTAGTTCTCCACCCTCATCATCCTTTTGGAATAAAACGCTGCCAACTCCTGTTTTGGAAGCGTCTACCTGAATGTAAAATGTTCTTGTGTAGTCAGGGTGAGTAAGCACCGGTGCGTTGGACAGACAAGATTTCAGTTCTTCGAACGCCTTTTGTGCTGTCTCAGTCCACACTATACTACCCTTCGTTTTCAAGAGGTCCGTAAGCGGAGCAGCTAGTGACGAGTAGTTTGAGATGAACTTACGATATCAACCACTCATCCCCAGGAATTTGCGAATGTTCTTGACCGTCTTCGGGATTGGGAAGTTTTGAATAGCTGCTACTTTATCTGGACCTTATCTACCTTAACGCTACCGTCCCCTACAATATGACCTAGATACTTTAACCGTTTCAAAATAAACTTAGATTTATCTACTTTGATTGTAAGGTGGGCGTTTGTCAGGTGCTTTGCAACTACTTGGAGCAATTGTATATGTTCCTCGAAGGTAGGTGGTTATCAGTAAATCGTCCAAGTACACAAAGACACGCTCATGTAACTCATGCGGAATTACTCTGTGCATCATTTTACACATGGTTTGAGCAGCGTTGCATAACCCAAAAGGCATTACTGTAAACTGATACAACGGTCTGTGTGGGACCGTGAATGCTGTTTTACACCTTTGCATCCAACGGAATCTGCCAAAAAGCGTCTTTCAGAACTAGACTGGAAATATATTTGGTGTTTTCTAGCCGACTTAGTAACCCATCAATTATCGGTAGTGGATAAGCTTCCTTGATGGTCACCGAATTTAATTTTCTAGCGTCTAAACATAACCTAAGTTTTCCATTGCTTTTTGGTACCATTGTCACTGAAGAGCTCCAAGGACTACAAGATTCCTCGATAACTCCGAGAGATAACATCCTCTCGATCTCTTTATCCAGTCCCTTCTGCTTGGCAGGCGACATTGAGTAGTACCTCTGCTTGATGGATTTAGCGTCCGCGGTACCTATCTCATGGTGTACTAGGTGTGTCCGCCCTAAGCCGAGATGTCCGAAGGATGGAAATTGGGCTTTGACTTCCTCCAACTGCCTTTGCTGTACAGTAGTTAAGATATGTCTATCTTGTTCTGGTACCCTCACATTCGTATGTGTTATTTCAGATATGGAAATTTGTAGATTGAACGTTTTCCAGAAATCTGTTCCTAGGTATAGCTTCTGGGACAACGAAGGAGCTATAAACAACTTTAAAGTTTTGATCTGATTATTGAAATGGACAGGAACATAATTGTAACCAATGATCTTCTCTGCCGTACCACTGGCAGTATGTAAATGGGTTGTTATTGAACGGTAAGTTAACTTACAGTTCTCCAAAAAATCTCTGCTCCCTTGACCCAGTACACTGATGTTAGCCCCAGAGTCTAGTAGTCCATCTATCTCTAGGTCACAAATTCTAATCTTGGCGTATGGCCTGTTGTCGGGTTTGGAATGGATAACTGTCGAGTGAAGGAGTTTCACGATTTCGCGCCTTTCCCGAAAATATTTTATTTGTCTAATATCTTGCCTGTTATCCGTTTGGCAGGATACTGACTGGCAACTATTGATCTTCAAATTTGTCTGTTTCCTCTCCGAAAAAGCTCCGGATCGGTGGTGGTGGCAGCTTCCGCTGTCGGCACCCGTCCTCTCTGTCTCGGTTCGGAGTTTTCGAGATGGGGTCTCCGAGTGTTCCCCATCTCGGACCTCCAGTTTTTCGGTGGGTTGCAATGGCTACAGTTGGGCTTCAATACTCGCTGCTCTCCACAACCGAAACAGAAAAACCCTTTTACTGGCTCGCGACACTCGGTGTATGAATGCGAGTTGTCATGGCAATTCCAACACCTGAAACTTCGGGATCCCTGTGTCGCTCGGCCATTTAGAGATTCCCATTGCCGGGATTGTGGTGGCTGGGCATTATGCCGGGAATACCCGTCCGGCCTTTTTAGAAATGTGTTGCCTCTGGTCTGGTCTTGGAACGTGACTCGTTGTTTTAGTCGATCGGTAATTTCACAGATTTGGTCAACATAGTCTTGTGGTTCATTCTGGTTTGTATAGCACCAGCTTCCACTATCTAAGTCTTCCCCCTCAAATGCCAGTTCACTCACCCGAGGAGGGCGTGTTTCATACCTCCCTTGTGGTCTTAACATGGGTCTGGTTTGATACCTTTCGGAACTGTAACTGCTGTGGTGTGGTGCCAACCCGGCCTCTGGGCTATGGCCTAATCGTTTCCACATATCTTCGAGTGAGCTGCAACGACGAGCAAACTCACCCAAATTTCGAAATTGTTTTTCATTATGCAGGGCCATTTGCAGTCCTGGCCGCATATTTCGTCTAATGATGGTATAAAGTGTGTCGTCCGACATCGACTTGTTAGTCTGCAACGTGAGGCGATGGATTGCTTGGTAAAATTCCAAGAATGACTCACGGGGATATTCTTGCTTCCGATTGTTGAGCATTCTTCGAACGTCATCATCGGTTCTGCTCGTTGCAAATCGAATTATCATCTCCTGACGGAACAGCTCCCATGACATTCCCGGATTTCGGTACACGGAGGTCCAGAACCGGTCTAAAGCATCCCCTTCCAAACAGAGATCTAGCACTCCAACCAGGTCGTTTAAATGAATACCGGCACGTGCCGCATGCCATTCCATCCGCACGAGGAACCGTTCTACGGTGATAGGACTCTTGCTCCCCTCGAACCGTACCTTCCAAGTACTTACTTCCCGGCGAAGCTTAGCATCCGTTATTTTGCTAGATCTAGTCGCATCCTGTTCGAACCCTGAGGATACCCTGGATGAGTGCTTGAGATGTGGCTCACCCTCCTCGTGTCGTGCTTGTGTACTCGCCTCAGATTCTGAAGGCACAAAATCGCCAGCTTGATACGTGAGTACTGAACCCTTTATACTCTTGATTTTAAAAGTTGAAGTTAAGACTTCTCTCTGTCATTGTCGTCTGTCGTTTGATTAGGTTGACCGGGCCGGCGCCTTGAACTCGCACGACCAATCAGTTTTTTTGTCCTCTCAAATGTGAGTCGTTCCACTTGCCCGCTAGCGGCTTGCGCCGTCAATAGCTTACTTTTTAGTTTTCCGACTACTGTAATCAGCTCCCTGAAATTTTTAGTCCAACTCGCTGTTTGGACTTGGAACGTTGGAGACGTAGAACTTCGGTATATACGACCTTGGATGTGATTTAATTTCATCAGAAACTGAGGTAGTTCCTCAAAATTGGGTTGGTCCTGTCCCAAGAAGTCTAGCAGTTCTGTTCTTAAAGCTTGTGTCTTCCTTAAGCATACCTCAGCTTCTGTCTGGGGTTGCTTAATGGCACCACTATGGGCTCTCTGAGGCTGGAGGTACGTTTCTGCGGCCTCCTTCTTGAAATTTGCCTGAAGCACCCCCCTAAGCTCGTCCGAAATGGCTTGCTTAGCTGCTTCACCCATACCTCTCACCTCGAACTCCACAAGAAGCTCGTCTTGATCTAGGTAATCTAGATTCATTATATTATTGTTGTTGATTTAAAAAAAAAATAATAAAAAAAAAATGTTCTTAACCTCAAATAAAAAGAAACCTAACTAAAAAAACGTATTCAAAAACAAAACAACCATGGGTAATATCCCCCTTCAATGAATAAATTCCGCCAACTTGGATAAAAATAAGGATAAGGTAAAGGCATTGAAATTGAAATTTTGATGAAATTATTTCCTTGTTCCCAATGATGCAACGGTAGTCTTAACCTGACATACAAGGTGATCCTCGCTGCTATGGTGAACTTGGAAACAGATGACATTTATGGTACCCAATAGACCATGGCAAGTTTGTTGTCCCCTTTACTGCAGCTGGCAGTCTTACCCTGAACTCAGCAGAGGAGCTCAGCTACAAGGGTGACAGAACGTTCCCATGTAAGTCAACCATGTTGCTGAGGGCTTTTCAGACACTCGAACCTCGGCTGCTATTGCTGTCTAGTGGGGATGATAACTCGCCGGTTATCACCAAGGATTTCCGCAGTGTGTAATATAGTAGTGGCTAGCTTCTGTCCAAACCCTCATCAATATCCGTTCACTGATAGAACACCGGGTTGGACAGCCAAACATACCATATACATCTGAACGCACCTAAACTAACAGTGGGAGGACTTGCAAACCCAATCCCGAGGGATGCCAATTTAAAAAAAATGACAAGGAGGAATTACCGCAATAACATAACTATACACTGCTTGTTGGAAATCCATATTTTGAATAATAAAATTTGCCACAACTCGTAATAATTTCTTATCACCATTGTGGAATCAAACTGTAGGAAAATTTAGTGACAGTCGTGCAACTTACTTTAGGATGCGGAAAAGTAGTTTTAGTATCTGAGAAATGTGCAGCTCTTAATACCCCCGGTCTTACCACTCGGCAAGGAAAGAGATGATGCACATTGTTTCAAGGAAAAACCCTTTTCACCCTTACTAACATCCGTTGCACCACTGGTTGTTGTATACGGTACAGAAAACCGTACAACTGGATTATTCTCTGAGTTCGGTTATCAACGCATGCTCCAGCCTTCCACCACATTAGATGAATTCTTAAATTCCTATAACTACCACGAATGTTGGTTTATCCCCCGGAGTGCGGGTTGGGACATGCCACGGATAAACCATCCATTCGGGGATCTAGCATAGAAGCTCAACTATCATCAATCTCTGTCGGTACGCGTATGACCCACGACGTATTAGGTCAGGCTTGCCGCTGCCATACTCGTATCGATGGAAATTTACATCTAACAATGATAAAAACCAAGCACACTGTTCTTTAAACCGATTTCAATTTTACTTAGAAGTAATTAACAATTTTGAACATTACCCAAAAAGTAATGTCGACTATTAATTTAGACGAGGGGATCCTCAATTGAATTTCTTAGACTAATTGTGGTATTTGTTACCAGAATTTTTGGGCCGAATTATGGCCCCGTTTGGGCGCCACTGTAACGCTAGAAGTTTACCGTCTTACGACAGTATACCCTAACGCTAAAGAAATTGTCCCCATTTCATGCACTAACCCCATGTGCGGCTGCACATTTCAAACGGATGTGTTTTACCCATTGTTGTGAATTCTGGTTTCTTAGGGTAACATAATTACCCTAAGAAATACACACCAAAAATATTAATAGAAAAACTAATGATTAGTAGTTTGATGACGTGGAGGAGGTCCTCAGCAGAAAGAGGGTGTCCCGCCTATGGGCAGGGTTACTCTCTATGTATACTCGCTATTATATTATTGATGTTTAGTATTGCTATTATTGTACCATTTATAGTTAAATGATGAACCAAAAGGGTCATCGAGTTTTCTTCTTCCAGTTGTGGCACTTCCAGGATATAGAGAAGTCTTTCTTCATTTATTGCTATTTTTGGTGTGATGTACTGCAAAGCCTCATCGGGTAATGACATATTTACACCTTGACTTACTAATAGGTCTTTTATTAAAATAATTTCTTTCAATGAAATAATTTTGTTGCTTGTCAGTTCAGCTTTGGTTCTTATAATTGCATCCTGTATATCTTCTAATATTTCGTTGATGGTATCTATATTTACGATTGTAGTCATCATCTCTATTTCCGTTAGGATTATTTTATTGGCCATTGTAGAGTTTGCTATTGCTCTATTTACCGTGTCTACTACTTACTAATGTTAGCCTTTGGTTGATTCTCTCGTTAACCTGAACCTGTTGATTATTTTGGTCAATCAAATCATTCATTGTGCAGTTGACGATACGGAGATCTTGTGCATCTGGGTTTCCCGCAAGCCATTTCCACGTTGAACCCAAGGCATCCCATCTTTTCTGTCTGGTCTTATGATTTTGTAAAAATTATTATGCAGCGTTTAATTTTTGTTCTATTATTTTACTTAGTTCTAGCTTATCATTTACTTTATCTAATATAAATGTATCTAATGATTTTACTGTATCTTCTAGGTTGCCTAAATTTATAGGATGTATTATTTTGATGTTGCCAATTTGTATTTTACATTTATTTATTTCTAATAATAATATAGGATCTTGGTGTGAATTTTTAATTTCTAATTTTTGTGATTTGTAGAGCTGAATTATATTTGATAATATGAATAATTTATATAATAAAATTGACTTATACATATTTCTTTAAATGTTTTATCTGGAATTTAAAAGAAAAAGGAAATTTATTTATTGTTTCATTCTTTTGATTTTATTGGAATTTCTCTTTATATTCCTGTATGTTTTAAATGTTTTGAACTTTATATCTTTAATTTGGGTTCTTACACCTCTTGCTTGAGCTTTTGAGGCTTTAAAAAAACTGTTTGACTATCTATTAATTTTGGTGGTTCCTCCTTATTATTATTTTGTTTTAACATCCTAGTTTTCGCTAATTCTAGATTTTCCTTAACATTTTTAAATATTTTATTCGCCTGTGCTTGAATTTCCTGGGGATTTTTCGAATTAGTTTGGTTAAAAATAACCTCATTGGGTGGGCGTGTAGCCAGTGGACGAATGCACAGTGTTATTATAAAGTGTCACTGATAGTTCTATTGCATTTAGAGTATTTGGATCGGGGACTTTGTGCTTATTGGTATTGAAAATTTCGATCATCGTGGCATGAGTCTTTTCAACCTGCCCGTTTGATTCGGAAGAAGATGTATACTCCAGTTTAATGTTTAGATTATTTAGGTATTCTTTAAATTGAATTGGTTGGAATGTTGTTTCCTGGTCTGAGACTATTGAATTGGGAATACCGAAAAGTGTGAAGAATTTTGTGAGGCCAGCAGTTGAATCATTTGTAGAAATTTTGAAAATGAGTCTACGATCGATAAAAAGCTCATTTTATTGATGCTAAGAATATCTAGGTGTATTCGTTCGAGTGGTTTTTCCGTTATTCTATTTATCACCAAGGTGATATTTTGATATTATAAGGTTTTCGATCGTACTTGTGAGTGTTACATATTACACATGTATTAATATGGCTTTTAATTTTACTTGCCAAATTAGGGAAAAAGTACGACCTTCTTATTTGGCTTTCAACTTCTCTAATACCTCTGTGAGCCCTTTCGTGCTCCTTGATGATAATTGTATTTTGGCGGTCTATACTGGTGACATCTTCGACCATTTTTGTGACGAAAACAAAGTGGCCTGTTTGGGAGAAGTTGTTTTTAAACGATTCTTGATTTTTTCCGTACAGGATTTCTGGTGCTAATATCGCAGATTGTTTACCATTATGGTATGTTTTCATGAAGTTAGTGAGGTCTGTCAAGTCAAATTCCTTTTTCACTATAATAACTCTCTTAAAATTTGGGAAAATATTTTCTGAGATTATTGTTTCAATATTTGATATTTTGAATACCAATTGGTTTCTGTAATAATTTAGAGGTCGGTCAGAAAAGGGTATATAGTAATCTTCGGAAGTATTTGCTGAATGGACGGTGTCCATTTCGCTACTTGTCTCTAGTTGGTCTGGTGCAACTCCTTCAGCTTCCTCTAAAGTTTCTGTAACGTTCAGTTGAGTTGCCTATGTCGTCGGTATTCGGCTAAGCGCGTCGGCTACAACGTTGGCTTTGCCTTCCTTGTATATGACATCAGTCATAATTCTCGAGTTGTAATCTCCATTTTAGGATTTTAGAATTTTTCTCGGATGATTTGATGAAAGTGAGTGGCTTATGGTCGGTCATAAGCGTGAATTTTCTACCGTGTAGGTACGCCTGATATTTTTTAACTGCCCAAATTATAGCCAATGCCTCTTTCTCATTAGTGGCATAGTTTGGTTGTGTTTTATTTAGGGTTCTCGATGCAAAAGCAATTGGTCTTTCGTAGGTAAGTTAAAATCATATTACTTAGTCATATGTTTTGCGATTTTAGAGTAGTCTCTAATGAATCGCCTGTAATACCCAGAAAGGCCAAGAAATTGTTTAATTTCTTTTTGATTCTTAGGTAAGGGCGAGTCCAGGATTTTATTTACTTTATCTTGATTGGGTTTGACTCCGTCTTGCGTAATGACATGTCCTAGAAATTGCGTCTCTTTTTAAAAATTCGCACTTGTCTAGTTGAATTTTTAAGTTGAATTTTGATAGACGTTGGAATACAATTTCCAGATTCTCTAGATGATTGGGGAGATTTGCACCCACGATTATTATGTCATCTAAATAGACATGGCAAATTTTCCCTATCAAACCGTGTAATACGTTATTCATTGCTCGTTGGAACGTTGCTGGTCCGTTCTTCAACCTGAAAGGCATTCTACTGAATTCAAAATGACCTTTGTCGGTGGAAAAAGCGGTCTTAGCTTGCGAGCTTGGGTCCATGGGTATTTGGTGGAACCCAAATTTTAAGTCCAGAGTCGTGAAATATTCTGATTTTCCTAAATTATCTAGGATTTCCTCAATTTGGGGAATTGGGAATTTGTCGCTAATTGATTTCTCATTTAATTTACGATAATCAATTACAACCCTTATTTTGCGACAACCTGAAGCATCTGTTTTCTTTGGTACTATCCAGATTGGGGAAGAGTATGGGCTATTTGAGTGTTTTATTATGCCACTATCCAGCATTTCCTGGATTTGCTCTTCGACATCCTTTTTATAATGATGAGGAGACCTATATGTTTTAGTATACACTGCCACTTCATCTTAAGTTTGAATTTTATGAGAAATAATATTGGTGGCTGATAGTTTTTCATTCTCGTGTAATAGTATCGTTTGATTTTTAAAGAGGGTATCAATAAGTGCTTCTTTCTCATGTTCACTTAGGTGATTTGTCCTGATTAAATTTTTTATTGATTGCTTCGATATGAGAGAATTCCGAAGAACTGGTATCGGTTTTATGGTTTCGAAATTGTTAACCTCTAGTTTTAATTTAGGTAATTGTTTCGGGGGTTCCGGATCACTTGTTAAAATGTTAACAGTGGTTTGGTTATTGATTGCTTTATACAAGCCGGGTTGGATTAAGATTTTTTCATTTAGTTTGCTGAATTGGGGTACGAACCAGTCACCTTTTTGAGTAGTGGGGAATACTACAGTATGATTATAAAAATTTGCTGTTGGGTAATAACGTTTGAATTTAAATACTTGATTATTCATCGATATTGTTTGTGACTTATAGTCGATCTTAGAATTGGTTTGCGCGAGGTATTCTGATCCTATAATTCCATCGAAAAACCTATGGAACTCTAGTTCGAAATAAATTTGAACGGGTAATTTTTCGCTTATTAAATTAACTTCGGTTTTTTTATTTACTCTATGAGTACCTAAAATATTTTTTACAGAACTTTTGTGTAATTTTAATAATTTTGTTGGTATTATACCGGGTTTTATTATATTTTTGTTTGCACCGGTATCTATTAACATATTAACTGTTTCGCTTTTTGTCGGATGTTTTAGGGGTAGATACGGTAAAAAATTTAAGTTTCCGTATCCGATTCCTGTTCCCCATGAAAATTTATTTCTTCTCCCTGTATTTCATCTTCATTATTATCCGGATTTTGTTGTTCTTCCGTACCTAACTCATGGTTGTTTATTACTCTTCCGTTCAGAGTTTTTCTTGACATTAACGAATAATCAATGTCCATTGGTTTTACCGAACTATTTGATTTAATGTTCTGATGAGACTTTAGGTTTATTATAATATTCTGGTTGCGATTTCTATTCACTTGCCCAACTGAATAGTGTTTCTTTTCGTTAGTCTGATTAAAATGTTAAGGGTTTGCTAACTTCCTCTTGTTCGATATGCTTTCATTCGAATTGAATTTGCATAGGAAAGCATACGCCTCCTCTAAGCTTTTTGGTTTTGCTGCTTGCGCATAACCAAAGTAAGGCTTTCGCAGACCGGACAAGAATGCGGCCAACGAGTCTTCCTCGATAAACGCATTTATTGCTGCCCATGCCTGATTGTATGTCGGATTTTGTTTTGACAGAGTTTTAATATTTTGGGTTATTTCTTTTATCTTATTAAAATAACTATGAACTGATATAATGTCTGTTTGTTTTGTTGCCCATAATTGCGACTAGTAATAAGACAGTTCTTGTCTGTCTCCAAGGGCTTCCATAAGGATATCTTTTATTTCGGTGAAATTGGTTGGGTTCCCTGCTAGGCACAAAATGTCCTTTGCTTTGCCTTGAATTTTGTTACTCACAGCTTGAATGTATAATTGAAATTGTTGGGGAGTAACCAGCGGGTGGAAAACACTTAGCGTATTTTCCGCGGTTTGGAGCCAAGCTGCTAGTTGGTGTCGATCCCCATCAAAATTTGGGATAGACTTTATTGGATCTGGGATCCTGAATATGTCACCCATTTGCTGTTGTACCGAACTAGTTGGTTCAGACACAATAGGTTGATTCATATTATTTTGGTTTATTTTTTCGTTAAGAAATGTTAATTGTCTATCCTGTGCTTCTTGCGTATTATTCAGCTTTGCAAGCTGTTGTATAATTGCAGCAAGTTGGTTTGACAATTGTTGTTGCGCATCTGAGATTTCCTCAGGAAATGCCAACCTGAATTCATTGTTTCTAAACTTTTGTTTATTTAAAAAAAATAATTAATTATTTCTTTATCAAAGTTGAAATTGATAGGATTTATTTGGTATGGTTATGTATTTATGTATTACGGTTATGTATTACGATTACCTGTGCCTATCTTGTAGTACACAGCAATTTAGCGAGCACAAATTTTAATTTTAATTGAAATTATTTCGTTTTTCGTGTCTATCTTGTAGTGCACGAAAACGTTATATTTTGGTAAAAAAAATTAAAAAACTTACCTTGATACACTTATCAAATTCTGCACCTATCTTGTAGTATTGTACGTTATGATGTTGTATAGCAGTCGATGGAAACGGACGGTTCGAGTGATGCGCGGTGGAACTACAAATCTTTTGAGCGGTTAAAACCTTTAGCTCAAGATGTATTTAGAGAAACACGAATAATTTCTACACATATGAGTTCACTTATAAATTAGTTTTTATTCATTAATTATTAACACTGTTTTTCACAAATCACTCTCCGTAAGGCTGCGCCCATTAGGAGTTCAAGAGTTCTCGGTTCATAAAAAAAATGTATTTCACAAAAAATTTTATTACAATTTAATACATTAAGAAAATAAACTTAATTTTAACACGATCAACTAAAAACTAAAACTAATTACATTCCCATAGAACTATATATTTGTTTTGCTGTGTTTACAAAATAATTGGATCAGGTTATTGGTATGATGCGCGTGTATTAATCGCATGTCAATGAAGCGCGTGGCCTGTAACATCCGGTGAAGTTTTATGCTCAGCATTTTGGTTATGTTATAATTATATATATATATATATATATATATATATATATATATATATATACACCTAATTCTGTTTTTACACGGTAGATATGTACCAATAAAACACCGTGCAAAAAACCGTGTAAAAAAATACACAGAATATATGAAAAATGGAGGATTGGTTCAACAGCTTTAAGAATCGTTAAATAACATTTTAAAATAAAAGATTTTGTTTTTATGTAATTCATAATCGTGTAGGTATCTTTACCTAAGTCAAGCATAAGTTATTTATTTCATTAATTTATATATATGTACAGTAAAAATCATAAATAATAAAACTATTCAGTCTCAAATAATATTAAACATATCACAAATTCAGGTAAAAAAAATCAAATAGGTCAGACGAATTTCAATCACTGTCTGTTTCTGACAACAAACGGCTACGTTTCCTTTCATTAGGCTCAATAAAACTATCATCGCTGGAAATATCAACTGTACACAGTGAAGAAGAGGGCATGGTTGTTAAGCATTGTTGTTTATCTTTTTCTTGAGGCTTAATTACAAATTCGGTTATTAACCTTTGAGATCCAATTTTCTCAAGTTCTTTGTAGCATTCTTTATAACGGGCCATGCAAGAATTTAAATCCCGTTGAAACTGTATAGCACGTTCAGCATTGTGATCTTTCGTAAAAAAATGATTGCCTAATTTATTGGCTTGTTGAACGCCTGCAAGGATATCCTCTGCGCTTAATAATACGGCTTCCTCATCATCACTGCTCTCGTTTGGATCTGTAGTCTCTAATGCCACCTCTAAAATTTCCTCCTCGCTAAGGACTCTGTCTGCTGTCAATTCCGCAATCTCTTCTACTTGCAAATCAGCTAAACCTTCACCCCCAATCAAATGAGCTATAGTAGCAATGTGTGCATGTATTTCAGCTGGATTTGGTGATTGCTGATTTTCACTTTTTACGCATGCGGGCCAAAGTGTTTTCCAACAAGCATTAAGCGTTGATTGCCTCACTTCAGTAACTGCCATAGTAGCGTGCTTTATACAATCCATTATGCTGAATTTTTTCCATGTTTCAGTTAATGTAAGCGTCTTATCATGTTCCATTGCATCTAGAATATGCTGAAACGTACGTTTAACGTAGTAGGACTTAAAAGTCGCTATGATACCCTGATCAAGTGGTTGTATTAAACAGGTTGTATTCGGAGGTAAAAACACAACTTTAACATTTGGATGCGTCAAATCTGGTGGGTGTCCCGGTGCGTTATCAATAATCAGTAGGACTTTAAACGGTAGCCCTTTATTATTCAAATATCTTTTTACTTCAGGAATAAACAGATTATGAAACCATTCCGCAAACATTCCCGCTGTCATCCACGCCTTTTTATTAAATTTCCAATGCACTGGCAATTTATTTAAATCAATACCTTTCATTGCACGTGGGCGCTGAGCTCTATTTATTACTAATGGCTTCATCACATGATCTCCCGAAGCGTTGGTACACAGCAAAACTGTAATACGGTCTTTCGCTGCTTTGAATCCACCGGCAGTTTTTCCAGATTGCGATATATAGGTGCGGCTAGGCATTTTTTTCCAGAAAAGACCAGTCTCATCAGCATTGAAAACTTGGTCTGATGTGTATCCCCCTTTATTGATGATTTCTTCTATTTTTGGAAGAAATTCTCTAGCGCTCGTGGTATCTGCAGATGCAATTTCGCCTTTAATTTTTATGTTGTGCAACGAGTGTCTTGCTAAGAATCCTGTAAGCCAACCCGTACTTGCCGAAAATTGAATCGTGCCATCTTGACTGGATGTGCTAGGCTGTTGCTCTTTAATTTGGTTGTAGATTCGAATGGCCTTCTCTTTAATGGTATTACCGTCTATTGGTACCCTTTTTTAGTTGTGATCTTCTATCCATAATATAAGCCCTTTTTCCATTTTTTCTTTGGTTACGTCTCTAGTGTAGGATGTTATCTTTGCACTCGTTTTTGTTCCGGAAGCTACCGACTGCCTAATTGCAGTTTCATTTCGTTTCATTGTTCTTATTGTTGCTTCATTAAGATCATAAATTTTACCTACAGAGGTAGATCCTTGACCTTTTGCTAAACGGTCTAAAATCTCAATTTTTGTTTTCAAAGAAATCCCTTTCCTTTTATGTTTTTAGTTTGTTTTCTTAACATTTTCTGACATTTTTATTATATAAATAACAAATAATTACAACAAAACACTTACTACAATTTTATTTTCGCAATAAACTTTACTCAACACGACATAACACATTGATTTACTAAGGCAGAATGAGAGATATAATCGAAAAAGGAAATTGTGTTAACATTAAAAGGGGAATTCCTTAATAATCTAAACTTACAAGGTTATTTTTCTTTTATTTATATTCATTCTGTGTATGTATTGAGTATAAAAAAAACCGTGTTAAATCGAAACAGACCGTGTGTAAAAACAGAAAAGAAAATATATTCGAACCGTGCTATATCGAAACCGTGCAAAATAAAATCGTGTAAAAACAGAATTAGGTGTATATATATATATATATATATATATATATATATATATATATATATATATATATATATATATATATATATATATATATATATATATATATATATATATATATATATATATATATATATATACGTATATATATATATATATATATATATATATATATATATATATATATATATATATATGTATATATATATATATATATATATATATGTGTATTATATATATATATATATATATATATATATATATATATATATATGTATATATATATATATATATATATATATATATATATATATATATATATATGTATATATATATATATATATATATATATATAATATATATATATATATGTATACATATATATATATATATATATGTATATATATATATATATATATATATATACATATATATATATATACATATATATATATATATATATATATATATATATATATATATATATATATATATATATATATATATATATATATATATATATATATATATATATATATATATACATATATATATATATATATATATATATATACATATATAAGTTAATATATTTTAATTCGCAAAAACTAAAAAAATATATTTTTGGTGGTTATACAACCACGTACTTTATTTTCTATATTAAGATTACACGCTTTAACTTATTAACTACTTATATTTATACTTTACAACTTGCTGACTTATATGCTATGCAATTTTGAGACATAAATGGAAATTTCCATTTAGGTCGTTTACATTTCGTTGGATATGCAACTTCATATTTCACAGTGGTTTTATGGGAACGTCACAAAAATGCGTTTGCATGAAATGTGAGATGTTGGGCACGTTTGTGCAACGTGATCAGGTTTGTGATCTTAACTCTTCCCTACTTAAATTCGATTGTCCGCAATCGATCAAAAATATGGTATGTTGTTAAAGTTAGGATTTGACGTTTTGGAGGATTCGGCTTGCCGAGTTTCAATTATATCGGTTTTTGATTTTGGATCCTGAACTTTTGGGTTATTAGAAGATTCAACGTTGATTTCGATTTTCGTGGTATCTTTAGAGGCCTGATCTTGTTTTTCTTTAAAAGCTTTAATGTATTTGGGAACGATTCCCTTCAAAGATTTGAGGGCTATTGCTATTATGACTACGTTTACTGGAAATGCGAATCCATGAATTATAAATCGGTTGGACTTAGATTCTGACTGCAACATTTCTATTGCGTCAGTATTGTTGATATGGAGTTCCTCCATCAATTCTAGGGATAAAATTTTCTTGATTTCTTTTTCTTTTGGGAGTGGGTGTAGAATTGCTGGTAATGCTTGGAAATGGGACACTTCTTGTGAAATGAATAATTTTTCATTAATTTTTACCGATACGCCATGAAATTTTATTAGAAAGGTACCATTTAAATTGTGTGGTAGTGTGTCCACTAAAATTGATCCATTAAAATTATTCAGGAGGATCATTCCTGTTGTGATTTCCTCAACAGTTGGAATATGTTGGTTGTTTATGATATTGCAATCCGCTGGTGTGCTTCTAAAAATATTTGGTATACAAGTTGTATTTGATAAATTTATAACATTGTTTGAATTACAAATGGATATAAAATTAAAAGTTTTACAATTTTCTTTTAGGGCAAGAATTTCGTTATCTTTTTTTAGAATATTATCGTATAATATTTCCGTTGTTACTTTATTTTTTTTTACTGGTCTTAGAATAATTTTCTGAAAAATATCTTGATTTGTTATAGGAATATTTACGATATATAATATAGTATTGTGATTTGTAATAATCTTGATTTCCGAAAAATTTAATGCTTCTTCAATTGAATTAAATGGTAAATTCTCTTTCTTAAAAGTACTTATAGCTAATTTTATCTCTTGTTTCGATAATATTAATGAATTTACCATGCCCAATTTTGCCCAATGTATCGCATAGTTTATGTTTATCAAATCTTCTTTTAGAATTTTTAACTTATATTCTACATCTAATATAATCTTATTACTAATGGTTTCATTATTCTTTAGGATTTTATTTATCTCATTATTGACAATTGTTAGGTTATTTAATCGTTCCGTAAGCAAATTATTTATGACAACCTGTCTGTTATTGTTTTCCAAAACGCTATTTGTCTTCTGTTTAATGGTGATGAAATCTTCGTGGTCGGGGTTTCCCGCGATCCACTTCCATGCACTCCCGATAAAATTAAGCGACCTTTTGGTTTTTCGCGGCTTTAGATTTTCGAGCAAGTTTCGAATTTGATCTAGTTCGTATGATATGTATGGGAAAAGGTGATGGTTTGTACAACCGTTTGTATTGATAAGGTTAAGGATTCCGGATGTTACGTTTTCATATTCGTCTATGTCAATTGTATGTATAATTTTAAAAGTGCCTGTCTGTAGTTTTGCCTGTCCAGTGTGTACTGATATTACCAATGAGTTCGTAAAGTCTAATATTTGAATTTCGGCCTTTGTGGGGTAGTGCATGTATCTGAAAATATAGATTTTGTGATTAGGGTTACTAGTTACGAATATTGCTTTTATGAACTACTCGTCCAGCTTCTGTGATAACCGTTGTGTTTTTGTTTTCTTTGGCTGTCTCTTTAACATAACGGATGGTAAGTTTGGAACCTAACCTTTTATTATATTTGACGTAAATAACCTCGCCTGGCAAATATTGTTTTACCGGTTTCCTCTTTTTATTGTGTTGTTTTAGATCCTTTTCTTGTTTAACTTTTAACCTATCTATATTGCTCAGCCGAGCACGTTCAAGTTGTTCGGGATCTAGGTTGGGTATACGACCAAAAAATAGTTCCACAGGTTTTTTTCCGGTAGTGGAATGAATCGTATGATTATACTCATTAACAGCTCGTTCTAATAGTTGTTCAAATGAACGAGGTGGACCTTCTGCTTTTAGACATCTCATAATTTCGATTAATGTGGAGTGGAACCTTTCTATTTGCCCATTTACTTCGCTTTTGTAAGGTGGCGTAACGAATACTTTGATATGCATGTCATCGCTCATCATAGAAATAATTGAAGCCGAAGTAAGTGACTTTTCATTATCTATTGCGACAACGGCCACTGGAACACAGAAGTAAAATAGAATATATTGAAGAGGTTTTTTGATATGTTCCACTGCTCGTGATTCGATGATTTTTGCCTGCGTGAACTTGGTGAATTTGTCGATCGCTGTTAGGACTAGATATTTCTCGGTTGAGAAAATATCTAAATGTATGGTATGACCGGGGTATTCTGGTATGGGAGTATTATGGATCTCTTGGTTGTTTGGGTGTCGATCGTATTTATTTTCCTTACATATTGTGCAAAGTTTTACTACGCTTGTAATTTTTGAGGCCATTCTCGGAAAATAATATTTTTGAATAATTTGCATGCGATTTTCGAAGGGGTTACGATGAGCCCGTTTGTGTTCGGTTAAAATTATTTGTTCTTGTTGGCCCTCATCTTCAAGATCTTCTACTATATTCCGTGTAAATCGGATTTTATAGCTATTGAAGTGGAGTGTGTAAATTTCCTGGATTTTACCCATAAGTACTTCTGGAGTGTGGAGTCCATTGACGATAGATGGATTCAAATACCTTTTGAAAATATTCGTGATTTCACGTTCAGTGAAGCTGGGCTGTGTAAAAATGTGTCTTGTGTAGCAAGACGAAAAAAAGGTTTTAATTTGATAACTAGTTTCGAATTCATCTAGTCGTAACACCAGTTGATTACGAAAAACATTGATTGGAGCCTCTACAATTGGGATCAGATTATGGGAGGAGCTATCGTCGCTATGTTGAGTAGACGTTAATGCGTTTATCTCCTCTGGATTTGGTAGTCTCGAGAGTGAATCAGCTACCACATTCGATTTCCCTGGTTTATATGCTATTTCGTAATTGTACTCCTCGATAATAGCTTTCCAACGCTTCATTTTGCTATTCGTATTTTTGTTACTGAGAGCATACGTTAGAGGCTGGTGGTCTGTGAATATCTTCACTTTGCGTGAGCCATACAAAAAATTCCTCAGAGAGTTGAGTGCCCAGATGATTGCCAGCATTTCTTTTTCGTTGGTGGCATAATTTTCTTCTGTCTTACTCAATGTTCTTGAAATAAAAGTTATTGGTCTATTCTCTTGCATTAGTACTGCTCCAATCGCATAATCGGAAGCATCCGTAGTTAGTTCAAAGTCCTTGGCGAAATTTGGGTGGACTAACAATACTTCTTCGGAAACAAGTGTGGTTTTTAATTTTTCAAATGCGCATAACGCGTCTCTATCAAGACGAATCAGTTTGTTTTTTGAAACCTTTTTGGACACTCGTCCGTCTTCCCCCCTTAAAAGGGATGTTAGGGGTTTCGCCAGCTTTGCATAATCTTTGATGAAGCGGCGATAATACCCTGACATACCCAGAAATGATCTTAGGTCTTTAAGATTTTCTGGTGGAGAAAGGTTTAATATAGCACTAATTTTCTTCGGGTTTGGTCTTATCCCGTTTGTCCCGACAATAAATCCTAAAAATTCCACTTCTTTCTGAAGAAATTCACACTTATCTAGCTGCACCTTCATATTGGCAGCTTCTAAGGTTTTGAATACTAGTTCCAAGTTTTGGAAGTGTTCTTCTTGATTTTCACCAAAGATAATGATGTCGTCAATATAGACGTAGCATCGTTTGGCTATATGCTGCCTTAAAATGTCATCCAAAGTTCTTTGAAATATGGATGGCGCATTTTTGAGCCCAAATGGTAACCGGACAAATTCATATTTCCCATTATTTATAGAGAAAGCTGTTTTCTCTATATCAGAATTTCTGAGTGGGATTTGGTGGAAACCACTCTTGAGATCTATTGTGGTGAAAAACTTATTTTTTCCCAAATTTGAAAGAACTTCATTTATTTCCGGTATTGGATATCTGTCGGGGATGGTAATAGTATTTAGTTTTCGGTAATCTATTACCATCCGATATTTTTTCTCACCGGATGCATCGTCCTTTTTTGGGACGATCCAAACTGGGGAGTGGTAGGGAGACCGTGAAGGTCTTATAATTCCCTCGTTTAACAGTTCTTTGACTTGTTTTTCAACTTCGTCTTTCAAAGCCATAGGATAGGGGTAGGCTCTTGAATAGACTGGAGTATCCGTAGTAGTTCGAATTTCCCCTTTGACTGTGGATGTATAGGTAAGTTTTTTGTCCGGATCAGCAAACAGCTTGGGACATTTACACCGCAAAAAAAAAGGGGTTACCACAACACCGAATCGGTGTTACATAGGATCTCACCCATCGGATATTCCAAACTCGCGTTCGATCGGATGTTTCATGTTTATATTATGTTAAACATTTTTGAGTAGAATATTTTAATCCGAATTCGACTAATTTTAGCCTCTTTCGGTGCTATCAAATTAACACCGAGTATACATACAAATAATCACCGACTTTGTAGATATAACAACACTGTTTTTATTTTAGGATTTACGCCGTTTAAATCAGCAAATAATACACATTTAAGGTTTTGAAACATATCCGATAAAATGTTTCCAAAAAATCAAAACGGTGTAAAATTTGTTTTTGAAGAAATCCGTTTGGACTTTTTCAAAAGTTTCCAAAGTAGGTTTTTGGAAGGAAATGTGGTGGGTTCAAATGCGAAATTAGGCCAAATAAATTAAAACTTAACAATAAATTTTAAATCAATAATTCTTTTATTTTTTAATTATTTATAGTATTCATTATATTACATTTTTAAACAAATATAACATCAATAATTTATACGAGTTCATATTTTGAAATTATGTAAGGATTAGAATATTTTTCGTTGTAACAAAACTCTAATGGGTCTTTAAATGGCAATTCAGTTAATTCAATAGCATTTTTTTGATCTGTTATTTCAATCTCATACCCATTTAAATAACGATTAAATTTTTTTGTTAGTTTACGATACAAAAAATATATGATGTTATTACTTTCAATTATTTGGTCAATTATTCCAAATTTTGGAAGATTTAAATTATCTTTTTTACTAGTGCAAATTATAAATTTAACTTTATATAAAAATCCATATTTAACTTCTTTTAAAATGTTAATTTTATCATTATTACAAAAATTTAATTTTGACGTAAAATTTTCTACATCTATATTTAAAGATTGAAATTCCAAATTATTTTGAATTTTAAATTCCAATTTAAAATCAAACGTTGATGCCTCATAATCAACATAATTAGTTTCCTGATGCTTAGTAGCTAAAAGTAAGCAAATGTTTTTAAAGTTACGCGTTGAGTGAGCAGTTCTTTTAAATTTTTCGTGTTTACCTTCATAGCGCATTGTCCATAAGGTTGTTAATGTACCCATCATACGAATAATTCGACTATAATGCGTTAAAAAATGTTGTTTTGGAATAAAGCTATTACCTGGAAACTGTTTTAAAAACTGTGTATGATGTTCTTCAATGAGTATTTCTAATTCTTCCACTAATTCTTCATTAAGTACGGGCGAGAAAACTATATTTGTTATTTTAATAAGCAAAAGTATAACGTTAAACTTTGCCAAATAATCACTATCAGCGTCATCAATCAAGTTACCAATTATAAACGGTAGGTATCGAAGCAGACACCAAAACTGTGAAGCCTTTTGTCTTAAGTTTTTACTTTTACTATCTAAGGTAATTAACGAGGGAATGTTGGATCTATTAAGATATCCGAAATTGAAATTTTTAATATTTTTATTTAAATCTTCTATAGAAATTAGTTTCCGTTCTTTGATTATGTATAATAAAAAAAGTTTAACCTCATGTTGGCCAATACCCTCTAAAATGTCATGCATAATGTCCACGCTATGAGATTCAAAAGTATTGAAATATTTAAGCTCGTTAAGGAAACATAAGGATTGTATACCATATTCTCAATGTAAAGATTATAATCTTCTCTTTTCCGGATTAAATCTAAATTTTCCTTCAAAAACTTTTGGGTATCTTGTGAGTGCATTTTGCAAAAGCGGCAGAAATAGCTGGATTTGAATGATTCACTTAAACCATACAAAGAATTTGCGGATAAATTGTCGTGGCTTAAAGAAAAAACTGATCCTTTAAGATTATGAGAAACTCCGTTATATATAACATCAATTCCGTAGGTTTCAAGTATTTTTAGATCTTTAACAATTGGTTCTAAAAATAGCTGATAACCAAGCCGCTTTATATCTGCGTAATGACACAAGGCAACTAAATGAATATTTTGCAAATGAGTATTAATATGGTCTCCTAAATTTAGAACCGTAAAATAAAATGCTAAGATTTTATGGATACCTGTTTTCGATCCCAAAGGGTTAACAACTTCGAACTCATCAAAATACAATTGTAAATGGAAACTTGGAGTGCCTGATGAAAATAACTTATTTTGTTTAAAATATTTACATTGTGTGTAATGAAAAGAGTTATGTATAAATGTGGAGTTATTGAAATTTTTTTTCAAAAAATTGTTATTTTGGGATAAATAGGTTAATGTTTCAAGAATGGAAATGTAAGAGAAAGTATTGGTCACCGCTCGCCGACAGTCATACGTTAATTTGATTTTATCCCATACTCGATCACTTCTAACACCTATAGATATTTCTTTGGGAGCTGGCACTGAACAAAAAATTTGTTTTCGTCGCTTATATGTTGTATTATTGTTTTCAAATGGTCGATTGAGTATTTGTAATTCTTGTTGAAGTGCACTATTTATTTCAGTATTATTATCAAAATTTAAAATTTTATTCCTGATGTTTAATTCAACGGATTGCGTAAATTTAGTAACTAGGCTTAAAATGGTATTCTGTTGACTATAATTTAAATTTAACTTCATAAATTCGGTAAGAAACTCATCTCGAATATCTAATAAATTATTGTTAACTGAATCACAATTTAAAATTCTAGCAGCACTAAAGTTACCGCTTAAGTCATTATCGACATCATTAGTGTCTTGGGAATAATTTACAGCATTCAGATCTTTATTACCGACATTATTTCCTTCAATTTTATTTTGGTATCGTATGGTACTATTATTTAGTTCCTTATGTTTATTAGTACAGTGCTTTGTCAAACCACTAAAAGTCTCATATTGAGCATTACAATTTTTGTATCCACAGTACACTATTCTATTAGATGAGTTTATTATGCAGTGAATTAATTTCAAATGTTTAATATACATCTTACAATCTATGAAAGATCTAGTGCAGTTGATTATTTTGCAAACAAACATAATTAATTTAATTTAATTATTCAGTGATGAAAATATATAAAAAAATTATACATAAATATAAAAAAGTAATTCAATATTCCAAATAAATATAAATGATATAACATATTAGCAACCCAACATATTTCTCAGTTCTTTTAGTCTAGGCGTAAGCGGCAATTTATTCATTTTGAACAATGCTTCTTGTAAAAACAAAAAAAATGATTCATGATCCCACGGATACTGGCAATTAAATACGTAGTAGGATTTGAACAATGTAGCAAATGCGTTGATGCTGCTATCCGTTGTAAGTGGAATTTCCTTTTCATCTATTAAAATTGAATAAAAATGTATTTCGGATTTAGTTGGCCCTCGTAAAATTAGATGAGGTTGATTTATGTTATCATCTTTCGTAGTTCCAGTCTAGAAATAAAATTGTATAATTAATTAAAGAATAGTTTTTATTATAATTTTTATTATATAGTAATAATATTTATGATTGAAGTTACCTTCTCAAATACGTAAAAAGAGTACGGCTTAGGGTATGTTGTTGTTTGATTTTTTCTTTTATAGTTTTTGCAGAGCTTCTTCAAAATTAAAAGAGCAAACATATCATCGTCGAATTCTGCGAATATAACAAAAATATATATAAATAACATAAGTTTGTTAAAAAATTAAAATTTATTTTACTTTCCTAATTTTGAGTGCATTCATCGTAAATTGTAATTTTTCTTTGTTTGCCTATTTCAATAATTTTTGTTTTAATTTCGGTCCAATTTGTTAGGAAAGATGGTTCTCCATACGCAATTTCAAAGTCTTGATCAATCTAGAATGATAATTTAAAACAGTTATAATAAATTGTTCAATATATTATTACACCCTGCTAATTTTAATTTACTCTATTACGTTATACATCATAATATCTGCTGCGTTTTTTTTTTTGAAAAATAGTCGGGTTGTGTTCGCGATAGCTTTTTCAAAATGTGTCCAATTTAAGAATCGAAATTTAATGTTTTTTAAAATTAGAAAGCTAGATTTAACGGCAATCTAAGTATAGCAGAAAAAATCCATTCTAAAAGTGGAATGGTTTTCTTGTAACATCGTTGTTCTGTATACCTCTACATAAAATTGGAGTAGTGTAGAACTATACAGAGCAACGATATTACAAGAACACTACAGAAGTTTTATAATGGATTTTTTATGTTATACTTAGATGACTATTAAATATAGCTTTTTAAATTTATAAAATATTAAATTTCTATTTTTAAATTGGACAAATTTGAAAAAAGCTATCGCGAACACAACCCAACTGTTTTTCAAAAAAACGCAGCACTCATATCATATTATATCAAAATGAAAAAATACTATATATACATATATTTATATAGTGCTTAAAACATAAAACTGTCAAAAATAAATATCAAAAAGTAATAATAGTAATAAGTTTTATAAAGAATTAATGTCTGATTAATGTATGTATCATAAATATATGAAAATAATACCAGTCCAGGAGTGTCCAAAAATCTAGGAAATAAATCCAAGGTAAAAATAGTGGGCCTGCATTTAATTGTTTTCCTCATGCGCAAAAAAATTTCTGGTGTGGAGTTTTTTGGACAAGCTTGTTTGAGCCATTCGATATCGTCACTATAATCGTTAACCTCTTCTTCCTCTTCTGATGATGGCTCCTGAGAAATTGGGATATTTTTTGATATCCGCGATGTATTCTTAAGAGACCTGTTGATGGTTTTTAATCTACAACCAAAAAAGCCACCTCTATCCGCGTGGTTGTAGAATATTTCCTTTAATATTGAAAAATTGTATATAGATGTAGCGGTTGTATATTTGTTTCTTAAAAATTGATACCACGTTGTAAAAGTGGTATTAGACTTACATATAGTTCTGGGTTTTTATTTTCACACAGTTTACTAAATATTAGAGCTGTTGCTTGGGCCCACAAAATTTTGTTGTCTGAACTAGGATAGGTACCGTGTACTTCAATTAGGTGAGCAACAATTATGTTGACTAATTTTATTCTTAGGCGTTTTGGTAGTGTTTCCGATGTATTATAATGTTCTAAAATTAGGTTTGCTTCGTGGTGCTCTAATAGATATCTTTCTAACTCCTGTAATTGTCCAACTGTTCCATTAATTTTGTCAATAAAAATATTAACAATATAATTTTCATATATAAAAATTCTAGCTTTAGTAGAAATCTGATAACCTTTAGAATTCAGTTATTACCTCTTTCAATACATGTTTTTCTAGTTTTATTCGTTTTGGCAATGATCCGATGAAAGCGTTTTGACGAAAAACAGGAGATGATTCATAAAATGCTTCGACACTTTCCGTTTGTATGGCAACGTCTTTATATAATTCTAATGAGTACACGTAAATAAAACATATTACTTTCATTCATTTCACTTAGAGAATTACAGATTACTTTACCATAATTTTGAAAAGGTTTTAAAATAAATGACTTTTCGTAGGTTAATTTCATGTCGTTAATAATTATGTCAAAAACTTCTTGATTTAATTCAATATTCTCGTTCGAAAATAAACATAGATCATAATGTGTTGCAGAGATATTAAACTTTAATGCAGCTGCAATATAAAATAATAAGCATAGCCACTTGAACAAACACCCCCCCCCCCACACACACACACATATATATATATATATATATATATATATATATATATATATATATATATATATATATATATATATATATATATATATATATATATATATATATATATATATATATATATCCACATAAAAAAATATCCAGTGTTAATAGGTTTTTATCCTAATTAGTAAACTTTTATACAATCGGATAATTATTTTAAAAACTATACCATTACCGCATAATATCCGATTGGATTTAATTATTAATATCCGATCGAATACTATGTAACACCGATTCGGTGTTGCGGTCACCTTTTATTTTTCTGTCTACACACACATTAAATAATCAATTATATCGTAATATAAATTTAAATTAGCTCCCGCAATGCCTCTTAAACTACAGGCCTCTTATTACTCTCATTTTTCGCACATGAGATCAATTTATGTCTAAACCGAGACTGCGCAATAATAATGTTAAGATATTTACACTAACAAAACAACTAGAGAAATCAACAAAAACGTCGACATAGCGTGTCGTCATCATTTGGTGTAAGCGGCCTGTAGTTTAAGAGGCATTGGCTCCCGGTATTCACACAATTTGAAGAAAATAATGATAAATTTTTAAAACTAACAATAAACTACATACATCAATTTTAACTTAATAAAACACAAATATTTAACTTTACCTTGTTGTAAAATATCAATTATATTTGTGGATTCCACACAAATATATTTAGAGATTGAATTATATATTATATTATATATTTTTTTGCCTTCCATTTTTAATGCACAAATGTCTTTACACTTCACAATCACATAAAACACTACAACACCACGTTTAATATTTCACGTAATAATTTAATTTAATTTATAATTTTTACGTAATAACAATTTACGTTTTAGTTTAATCAACATCCTGCAGACGACTAAATGACCAAAAATAACAATAAACGCAAAAATTTTATGCATTTTAGTTTTTATTTTTCGTTTAGTTTTGTTTTTTTTTTCTATCCTTCATAGTTTTTATTTTTGCTTTTTCATTTTTCTTTTTTAAATTATGAGAGAAAAAATTGTTCTATTTTAAATTATTAATCTAAACACCAAAAATACATTTCATTTTATCCAAACGGAGTTTTTCTGATTGTTTAGGGGTTTCCCATTTAATATAATAATATTACCATACAATGTAAAAACGGTTAAACAACATTTAACACCAAACGAGGTAAAGTAATTTGGTTTTCAAAATGGTCGTCCCATCGGATATACTCAGATATTTATCCGATGATGCGGCGTTAATTTTTAAAAGTATTATCCGAATGGATAAAAATAAATTAGTCATTAGGATAAAAACCTATTTACACCGCATATTTTTTTGTGTGTACCTATTATATTTTGTAGTCTTGATTTTTGTTCTTTATCCAAATGTTCTATTCTGAGTTTAATGTGATTAACGGATTCCGAATTATGTTGTTTTAACGGAATCTTAATATTGGGAAAAATGGTCATGTGGCTTTCGTCGGTGTGTATTATGGCTTTAATTTCTCTTAGTGAGTCATTTCCAATTATACCAGTAAATGATTTGAGACTTGGAAGAATGTAAAATTTAAGTTTATTTGTATTTGGTCCGAATAAATTTACATAGGAATGGTGTGTTATTTTAACGCTACCTCCAACGGAGTTAGCCATGAAGGGTTTTTCATTTGGTATAGGGTTTCTAATATGTTTAGTTTGAATATAATTTTTGTTAGATCCAGTGTCTATTAAAAATTTTAATGTCTCTCCGTTCCTAAGTTTAAGTTCATAAAAGGGGAGCGAAGAGCGATTTAATCTAAAAAATAGATATCATCCAGTTCTTCGGTCCGTTCGTAAGTTGCATTATCGATTGTCTCTAAGTAATCGCTGAGAGACTGCTCATTGTGATCGTCATTTTCGGTATACTCTTGTTCTTGTACGGCTACGCTCGTTTCGTCAGGTACATTGTTCTCGTCAGTTACGTCTGTTTCGTTAGTATTTTGTTCCATGTGGTAAACCCGTTGGAATTTATTTGGCGGGTGAGATTGTCGTGACGGATTCGCGTAATTACGTTTCTGTGGGAAGCGAGAATTTTGTTGTTGATTATTATAATTTATGCGGTTAGATCGCATGCTACGATCTACCTCCATCGGCTCAGGCTTTTGGAATGTTCTTTGAACTGGTGGGAATGGTCTGTGAAATCCCATTGGTTGTTGAGTGATTGGTCCATTGAATTGTTGAAAAGGTCTAGTGAATGGATTTTGTACTCCGCGTGGGTAGTGTAACAATTGAGGATAGAATGTTTGATTATATGGTTGTCTGAAGTGCGGACCTGGTACCATATTTCTCTTAGGAAGGGCAGGAGGAAGAATGGGTCTCCTCTGCAAGCTGTGGTGACTGCTGTGCGCGTATTGCGATCTAAAATCTACATTCTGAAGCTTCAAGCATAGATGTAATGCTTGTGGTAAGTCTATAGGTTCCCTGATGCTGAGTAAACGGGGAAGGTCGCCTTTCAGTCCTCTGACAAAGGTGTCTAGAGCCTTATCCCTATATGCTTGAGTCATGTTGTTCATTGACTCGTTGCTCATTTCTATGCTTGATAGTTTATTCAGTATGAGTGAAAGGTGCTGATAGACTACTTGGTAGAATTCGGATATCGTGGTGTTTCCTTGCACCAGGCTAGTCATTTGGTACTCAAGGGTTCCCAAATCTCTTTTGTCTGCGTAATGCAGAGTTAGACATTTGGTCATCTTTGCCCAATTTAAAGGGGTATTGTACGATTCCACATCAATATCTGCATGCCCTACTATTTTATTCCTCACTATGCTCAGTATTCCGTAATACTTCGGCGTACCCTTTAAATGTTCATAGATCTGCAGTATCCTATCGACGCTCTTCTTCCATGAACTGAATTCTCCCGAGGTTCCGGAGAATTCCCTAAGACTTTTTACTATATCCGGTATTCGGTCTAAGTCACCCAAATTTCTATCCATCGCTGTGTCAATTGTCTGATCAACATCGTCTCTTGTATCAGAGTTGGGGTTAACTATCCTAGATATTATTTGTGGACCATCTCTGGTCAAAACTTCTCTGACTATCTGAGTGATTTGTGCCGACAGACTGGCGAGATCTAAAGGATTATTATTTTGAGTCGCGCTATCGCTGGAGGTTGATGGCGTTAGTTGGGAAGTACGTAACGTGAAATTGGTTGGGGGAGTTGGAGGTGACATTTTGAATTTGATTTTTATGAAGGGTGAGATCAAAACAAAATAGATCGAATTCGCACAGAACTTTCTTTAAGGAATAGATAAATTTTTAATTTGCTTTACGAGAATCAGTTCTAATTTAATTATTAAATTAATTAAAAAATGTCGTTTTTATAATTAAATAAATTTAAACCCTTTTTACGTTTACTAAAAAAATAAAAAGATAGCTATATTTAAATATATCTATTTTAATTTTCTATTTTATAATTAAATAGATTTTCAAAAATTTTCTTTAATGATCGAATAAATCCTATTTTCTTTATCGTTTATCTTATCTTTTTTTTCTTTATAGATAATTTTATTGTTTTTTCAATATTCATGTATCGTTTTTAAATTAATCAATTTAAATAATAATAAATATGTGACTTTAAATTTTCCTTTATTTTAATTAATTTACTTTACTTTATCACTTAAATTTCTTTAACTTTTAACTTATTTATTTTCCTTTTTTTTCTTGATTTTCTTAAATATTTCGATTTAATAATTTTTGAATTTAATAAAATAATAAAAAAAAATGTGTACTACTTACAGCAGTATTATAAGATGCAGGACAAACATCTCTTGTCGGTGAACCTTAATATAGATGATGAACACACGTTAACCCGGTGAAAAATGTCCTAAACGTGTGGGGACCGAGTCGTCGTCTCTCAATCAAACTGCACGGGCGGCTGTTTGTCCAATCCAAACTCCGTTTTACCCTTGGTTCTGGTTACTTCGGGGCCTCGTTTCCCGTATCTTCCTTTGATTGATCTTCACGATTTTTTAAGTCGTTACTTTGCGACTTTTTGCTCGTGATTGAATTTTTTTATATTGGATTTGAGAAATATAAATTGCGCTATATTTCTCGTGGTATGTTTTTTTTATCACCGTACTTTTTGAGTTGATTTACTTATTATTATTATTATTTATTTCGTGGGTTTCCACTATGTTATGCTTTAATTTTATTACTTATCGAGGTCACGAAATTTTTATATGCAACTAGCTTGTAAGTTTCGTTATTATTCACTTATTTATTATTTTCAACGAATTTTTATATGCACTTATTATTTTCACTTCTCTATTATCTTCAATGAATTTTTTATACGCAACTAACTGTTAAGTTTTATAATTATTCACTCATTTATTATTTTCAACTTTTTCCGGTTTTTTCACTTATTATTACACATACACTTTTCACTCACGTTTACAATAATCGGTCCCTGCTCGGGCGCCAGTTAATATATTTTAATTCGCAAAAACTAAAAAAATATATTTTTGGTGGTTATACAACCACGTACTTTATTTTCTATATTAAGATTACACGCTTTAACTTATTAACTACTTATATTTATACTTTACAACTTGCTGACTTATATGCTATGCAATTTTGAGACATAAATGGAAATTTCCATTTAGGTCGTTTACATTTCGTTGGATATGCAACTTCATATTTCACAGTGGTTTTATGGGAACGTCACAAAAATGCGTTTGCATGAAATGTGAGATGTTGGGCACGTTTGTGCAACGTGATCAGGTTTGTGATCTTAACTTATATATATATATATATATATATATATATATATATATATATATATATATATATATATATATATATATATATATATATATATATATATATATATATATATATATATATATATATATATATATATATATATATATATGTATATGTATATAGATATATATATATATATATATATATATATATATATATATATATATATATATATATATATATATATATATGTATATATATATATATATATATATATATATATATATATATATATATATATATATATATATATACATATATATATATATATATATATATATATATATATATATATATATATATATATATATATATTTATATATATATATAAGTTAAGTTTTTAGGTTCACAAATTAATAAAAAGAATCAAATTCTGATTTTTATTCTTTTCTTTTCTTTTCTTTCACTTTTTTTTATTTATTTATTCAGTATGCTTTTCGTTACACTTTAATTATACAAATTTTCACTTAACTAATTATGATGACTAAATTAACTTAACATTACAAATTCTAGATTACAACTGACTTACTTACAATATCCATACTTGGAATCTAACCTAAGAAAATACTTGATCGGCATTTATTCCGGATGCGCGTGTAGTCTGATATATTTATTTATGCTACGCGAGTAATATGAGTCTACTGCATTTTTGTGGGAACCTAATTATAGCGTGTGTTAAATCGTCCCCCTTTAAAAGTTCGAGTGTCCTCATTCGAACCCTTAAAAAAATGGCGTTTCGTAGAATTTCCTTTTTGGATATGGTGGCACCGGATTTATTAATTCTTTGAGTTGTAAATTATTCTGATTCTCGGGTTTTTCCGTATGTTCTTTAGGTTCAGTCATATCTCTGTCTGGATTTTGTTCTTCCACGTCTGAACTTGTGACGTTTGTTGTTGTATTGATGATTCGCAGTGTTTTACTGTGTCTTCCTTTTGCAATGATGAAAACAATGAGAACAATGATTGCCAATGAAAAAATACTGTAGCTTGAGATTTGTTCGACGAACTTCTCCTCTTTGAGAAGTTCGATATTGTCTGTGTGGTTAATATGTATGGCTTTCATCATTTGTAATGAAAGGACTTCTTTATATTCGTTTTCCTGTGGTGTTGGTTGTAGAATCGCTGGAAGTACTTGTACTGTAGATTTTTCCTTTGCAATGAATAGTTTATTTCCAATAGATATTGTAGTGTTGCTGAATTGTACTAAATATGTGCCGTTGAGGGACTGCGTTTCGTTGTTTATGGTTATGTCACCGTCGAATTGGTTGAGCAATATTAGACCGTCAGATATTTCATCTATCGTTGCTATGTGTTGATTGTTGGTTTGATGGCATTTAGCGGGTCGGCTTTTAAGTAGGTTTGGCAGACAAGAGGAATTACTTATATCTAAAATACTTTTATGATTACAAATTGACATATAATTAACCGTTTTACAATCGTTAGCGACACTATAGACTTTATCTTGATTTTTAATAATTTTTTCATATTCTATTTCTGTAATTCTATTATTTTTCTTAACAGGTTTTATCAATAGTTTATCATATAGTTCTAGAGTAGTTAAAGGAATATAGACAATATACAATAAGCAAAGTTTATTACTGATAATTTTAATATTAGCAAAATCTAAGGCTTCTTCCGGAGTAGAATAGGATAAATTTTGTTTTTCTATTGTGTTTATAGCTAGTTTGATTTCAGAATTTGATAAGATAAGAGAATTTATGATACCGGCCTTAGCCCAATGAATAGCATATTTAATATTGATTATTTCTTCTTTTATTAATCTTAATTTATATTGAATATTGAGTGCTAACTGATCGGATAATTTATTTTCTTTACGGATCATATTAGTGATCATGTTAGCCATTTTCGTGATATTGTTAATCCGTTCATTGTATAGCTGATTTAATATAACCTGTTTGTTATTGTTTTCTAGTACGTTATTGATTTTGCTTTTAATTACCTCGAAATCTTCGTGATCGGGATTACCCGCAATCCATTTCCAGGTACTCCCAATGAAATCTAATGATCGTTTACTCCTGTGCGTCTTTATACTGTCTAACAATGTCTGTAGTTGTGAAAGTTCGTAATTCAAGTAGGGATATAGAGAGTGTTCTGCCGTAATGTCTTCGTTTAATATCGTACGTATTCTGTCTATAAAATTTTGGTGGTTGTCTAGTTCAATTACATGAATCAGTTTGAAATTGCCTTCCTGAATTTTTGCCCTGCCGGTACTGATAGAGATGAGTTGCGAATTACTATAGTCTAATAATTGCACTTCCGCTAACACGTTGGTTGTGGCGTATCTGTAATTAAAGTGAGTCTACGATTTAATATTGCTTTTGTGGACTACCTTCCCTGATTCCGTTAGTATTGTGGTGTTTCCGTTTTCCCTGATTATCTCGGGCTTATACCTTGCTGTTAACTTGGACCCTAACCTCACGTTTTGTTTTATGTAAACCGTTTGACCTACCTGATAAGTTTTAATAGGCTTGCGTTTTTTGTTATGATATTGCAAGTCTTGTTCTTGTTTGTCTTTGATTTTTTGTATATTACTGATGCGAGCTTGTTCGAATTCCTCCGGGCTGATATTGGGAATTCTTCCGTAAAATAGCTCCACTGGTTTTTTGTTAATGGTTGAGTGTATGGAATGATTATATTCGTTAACGGACCGTTCGAGCAATTCTTCGAATGATCGTTCCACTCTGTCAGCTTTGAGACATCTCATTATTTCCGAGAGGGTTGAATGGAATCTCTCGACTTGTCCATTCACTTCGCTTTTATACGGTGGAATTTTGAATATTTTGATTTTAAGGGCATCCTCCATCATTGATGTTATAGTGTTCGAACTGAGGGAAGGTTCATTATCGATTACCACTATTTCGGGGACACTGAAGAAAAACAGGATGTCTCTGAGAGGTTGTTTGATGTCCTCAATCGCCCTAGATTTCAATGGTTTACAGACAGCGAATTTTGTGAGTTTATCAATGGATGTTAATACTAGGTTGTTCTCTGTAGAATAGATGTCAATGTGCAAGGTGTGTCCTGGGTAATTTGGAATAGGTGTGGGATTTATTACTTGTTTGTTGGGATCCCAATTAACATTTTCATTTTTTAGTATAATCGGAGGTATATTCCACAGAACGTCTCATTGGGTTTGCGATAACCCGCCTTATGTTACAGCTTCTATTCCCAGCGAACGCCGTGTCCACTCGCAAGGAATTCTATGGGATAGCCTGCTTAGATATGTATTATGGAAACATTATCTCAAATATATTCTACTAGTTTATCGCAAAACATGTCGTGATAATTAAGAGTTTCATGTTTTGGTATATACGCCGGTATATTCTATAGAACGTCATTTTTGGGATTACGATAATCCGCCTTACATACCAGTTTCTATTCCCAGCGGGTACCGTGTCCGATCGGAAGGAAATCTATAGAATAGCCTGCGTTGAAATGAATTAAGGTATCCTTTACTCAAATATATTCTGACTATTTGCCGTAAAACGTCTCTGGATAATTAACTGCTTCCATTTTTGTATATACGCCCGTATATATAACAGAGAGCCAATTTGGGTTTACGATAAAATATTCTAAAGGTTCACATTAGAGTACCCTGAGGTAATTAACTTCTATGTACTATTTGTTTTTCCTACTCTGTAAATCTATAAATATTCTTTCTCTTCTAATACACAACATACAATTATTGCACAAAAATGAATTTAAAAAATTTATTTTCACAAATTAATTAATATAAATAATATATAAATGTATTCAAAAAAATTAGTGTAAAAGTTGTTAAAATTATTGAAAGGTACAATTAATTTAATAAGTAAATTTTTAGGTTCAGTACATTTTACTTATATATAATTAAATATAACATAAAAAATTATAAAGCTTCTTGCTGCTAAATTGGTAAAACTATTACAGTAAAACTTATCCTATTAAGAACTCAGTTCTTAAATAAACATATTGTACTTAATATAAAAAGACACAGGTAATTTTTAATTCAGTACATACTTTTTACTTATTTACTAAATTTTAATTTTCTTTACGAGCCTTATTTCTCGCTAGCCGCTCTTCGGTATGTCTTTTCCAGCTTTTTATGTTTTTGTCTAGCGTTGTGATAGTGTATCCCGTGAATTTTTTTTTAATAATTTCAAACATTAAATTTTTTAAATTTGTAAGTGCTCGGAATTCCAATTTTGTAGTGGTCCCAGCCCAGCTAAAATCAATCAAGCATTCGTCAGTTGCTATTAACTTCAAAATAACGGAGTGAGCCTTGCTCTCGTCATTAAATCCGTAATCATTAATTTTGTCAGCCTGAAATACGAGTACTATACACAATTGAACAAGTTTGCGTTAATCAATTCCGGTTTTAAAACTTACCAATTGCTTTTTGTATCCATCTATTGCCGCTAGATTTTCATCCATAGTTTGAAGCTGAACACCTGTTTTTTAGGTAAGTCAGGTATGACATTTATTACATTTATACCTGAAGCCGGTGATGGCGCATTCGCTATCTGATTAAGGCTCTTTTTAATCCAGTCCAATTTTACGGCAGTTTGTGTATTTTGATTCAAAATATTCGTTTCGAGGAACTCTATTTGTTTATTTTTTTCTTCTATAGTGTTTTCCAAAAAAATTATTTTGTCCTTCAAACAATTGTATTGCACTTCCAATAGCTCCAGTCCTAATAACAGTTAATCATAATTAGAATTAGTTCCATTTAGTATAATCCGATCAGTATATTGAAAACTTACTCTGTTTATAATGTAGGTTATTATTATCTAACACACTATTTTGATCGTCCTGTTGAATGGAGTCTGAAAGGAAAAGTCATATTAGTGTGACTGTTGTGACATAAGATGTGCTGCAAATTTTTGTAAACAGAATGAGTTAGATTAACGAACTCAGCAAAATTTATTCTGATGTCACAATTGTTATACATACTAATCTCAAATCAAGAAACCAAAATATACATCCCATATGGTAGTCATGTCTAAAACGACTATATTAAAATGCATACTAAATTCATTAATTATCCTGGCCGATGACATGTTGGTCCATGATATATATAGCATTAGGCCAATCTTTTGGGTTTAAAAAATTTATTGAAAATATGATTATTTTGTAATTTTAATGCGGTAGCTCTATGAAGTCGTTTGTCTAATATCATGGTAATGGAGATTAATCCAAATATATTAAAACAACCCTAATGAAGGCTAAAACATATTAAAATGCAAAGTCTTGAACTGAATAGTCAAAACTAAACGAAAAATTTTCTATATAGACAAACATCATCAGTAAAATAAACTCTGTTAGCAAACAAGCAATTTGCAATCCGAAATTCTGGGTATCCAATCAATTTTACCACGGAAACCCAAATTCCACACCAAATTTTTGATAATTTTTACTTTCTTTTACGTAGTAAAATAAAGTATAGTAATCACGAAAAATTTCGAACTCGAGATTTTTGCTAATTTACACTTCGCTATATCAGCGAAGTCGAAAAACGTGTTTTTTAAAAACTGACATCAATTAGATTATTTTACTACTCACTTTCCAAATTTTGATTTTCCAACTGGATAGAATTTACGTTATTAGAAGGAAAATAGCTCTTAATTTTCTCGGTTAATTGCGCGTCATCCGGCAAAGATGAAGGCTCAGGCCCTTCCTCTAGCTCCGATGTCATTCTCAGTAAATCGTTTTCCTGTTGCACCGCTTCATAATAGCTCGCTAAAATGAAATGAAATTTGTTAAATTTGGTTCAGGTATATATTTTGTAATAATATGCTTACGTATATTGCGAACCAAAATTTGGAATTGGTTCGTTTTGCTCCAATTACTGGTTGGTTCTGCTCTAGACTTTATTGCTACAATAAGCGATGTTGACGACAATTTTTCGGGCCAGTGCAGTGTTTCATTTTTCTCCCAATTGGAAGGGCAACGGAATACTTGTTTTTTCCCTTCTTCTATCGTTTTTATTATGAAATACATGGTCGTATAAGTCTGTGGCTATTGAAATTGTGATAGGAATATATTAATTCTGTTCTATACTATTCTGATCGTTGTGTGTGTAATAATTTATAGAAATATTGTTGATCTGCGTTTTTCTTAATGGAAAACAATTTGTATTTTACACTTTGTGCGTTTAAACATTCGAATGTTTTGGCCAGTTTTCCGTTTGAATAATAAATGTTTATATTCCCAGAGTCGAATGGTGTATCAAAAGCCGAATTGATTTGTATTACTTTGTTGGCATATATCTTAATTTCATTCTTGTCATAAATACTGAAGAGATATTTATATATATAATTATCATTTGTTAAAAACCATTGATTCTTTATGTTATTTTTTAGAGAATAATTTTCAAACACGATTTCAGTAAATTCCCCTCTATTATTTTTACATTTTAAAAATGGGAATACTTTATCGTCGTTGCACGTTTTACAATAGTTCTGCATTTCAATGGTTCTATTTACAACTTGTTGGAGCTGATGATGCCCTTTTTTGATCATTCGTTTTATTTGAAACATGAAATTCTCAAAGGGAAAATTGCTGAATTCGTCTAGACTACCATAGAGTATTACGTCGTCCGGCAAATGGATTAAATTATGTACATTATATGAAATGTAACTCAAGCCATATATACTTTTAAATCAAGTTAGAAAGTGCACAATGAGGTCTTTTGCCAGGTTAATATGTTCTTGGCACATTACTTTGTCACATAAAATTCGTATTGCACAACTTAAGGTCAAAAAATTTTGATATACTTTATCCTTCAAAATATTTTTTAAACATGCAGATCCCGTGTACAGCAGAAAAGTTCGAAATTCGGTAGCTTTCCACATTTTATATTGTTCGATTTTTCTAATTTTCCTCACTATCTCCTTTGGTCTTCCATATTCAGCTTTCCCTAACATCTCGTTTATTTCGTTGCAGTTTGCTGTAGTTAATCGAACTGTTAATGGACCTTGGAGCCATAAATCAATTAATTTTTTGGTTACTCCTAATAGCACTAAATGCATGTAGTCTAACGGGAATTGTGTTACCATTCCAATGTTCAACTCTTCTAAAATTGAATCAAATTTATGATGTTCCTCCTGATGTCTCTTTCGAAAATTATCGTCAGTTCGTAATGTACAATTGAACTCCGGAAAACAAATTCTCCTGTTTTTAAATTCCCCTCCTATAGTACATTTTGTACATCCAAAATAACCAGAATGGCCCTTTGTGCCTTTGATGAATGAAAGTGCAGGAGCATCACAAGTAAAAGCTCTCAAGGCAATATGTTTCTCCGTTCCGGCAACAACAATATCGGAATTATTGAGTACTTTCATTTCATCTACAAAAGGTTTCAAAAATTCATTAGCACACTCAGGTTTAGATTCTCCAAAATATAGACCGATCAGAAACGGTGTAACATTCTCTAAATTTCGAATTAAACCAAGAATTGGCCAAAATCCTACGTTTGTACTTTTACTAATTGGAAGACCGTCAATACAAATGTCAATTAAAATTGTCGTTTGTGGTACCTCTGTATATTGAGATAATTGATATTTTAACGATTCCAATAAACCTATATGAGAGTATGTGCCTTTCGATAAAACTGCTATATCAGTATTTTTTGGAGTTTCTAATAAAGTTCGGCTATCTTTAGGTAACTGAATACCTTTAGTTCTTAGTATTACTAGAAGTTCATTCATTGCAGTTGCTGTAATGACATGTTTTATTTTCCATTTCGCAAGAAGTGTTTGCCACGACTCGCTGAAATCATCAATTTCATCAGAAACATCACTGGAACTATTGTCGAAATCATCAAATTCACCAAATACGTAACTAGCATTATTATTGGTAGTTTCTTCTAAACTAAAATCAAAGTTTTCTTCAACTACATCAACTGAATTATTAATAATGACAGGCACAGAAACGCACGTTTCAGACAAATTATCATTAATTCTTTGATAGCTATTCTCATTTAATTTACAAATTTTTCTTTTAAATGTTCTTTTCGATACCCCCCAAGTTTTCGCGAATTCACTCATAGCCTCTATGAATTAATAAAATTAGGCAAAATAAGAAAAAGGCAAATAACTCTTTATTACACACACAAAAACAAATATTTTTTGACTTTTAGAAAATAATTATATACGTACCAAGGGTTTTAATTACTTTATTAAATATTCAAAATTAATAAAATTTCAAACTAAAATTTAAATCCACACAATGTTGTAAACGGATTAATTAGAATTATGATGTATATATTACACTTTTTATATATATAAACGTCACACGTACACGTTGCTCTTTGCAATTTATGCCAATTTTATTTAACTATTAACAAACAATAACTTTTTATTTTTTAATTTTGAAGATATATGAAAGCAGGTCTATCTTCTTTAAAATATCGATAAGGACTAATTATTTTATAAAAATGCAATACAAAATAACCAAAATTCCTGAAATATATCGCAATGTGACCTATTTGCGATAAGCAAATACAATGAAAATTAAAAATATTCCCGAATTATTACCGCGCTAGGACATCAAACTGGATAAAAAAGCAAACATTGTCGCAGTATTAACCAAAGTCGGAATAAATAAAGGGCATACTTTATCGACAATTCTGTGGGCTACATTGTTTCGTACATTAATCGGAATATAATAATTTTCTAGCTATATTCGCAAGCTTTGTCGCAAACCGTTACCCTGGTACATCATTGCGATATATTTAAAGAGATCTTTATCCTTTAACGTTAGGTTTACCTTTTGATAGTACAGCACAGTAAAACATACAGTAAATAGTTGAAAATATTCTGTAGAATATACGAACCTGAAATGTCATAAGCATATTCAAGAAAAAATATGTTATAACATACACTGTATTTATTCTCTTAGGAATTGCTTTCCTCCTTCCTTGGGATAGCCTTTCGATAAATTTAAAGGTATATCTTCCGTGTATCCAGAACAGCAAACCAAATTTTATAAGAATGAGAACACACTATAGTGTGTACGAAAGAAACTTGTACTAGGGTAGACGATGTAGTATAATCTAAAGAGTTTCCCATTTTTATAAGTTATCTCAAAATGTTTATTGGGGATGTCTGTCGTACTTGTTTTCCTTACATACAGAACATCGTCTAACCAGAATTATAATTTTTCTACCCATCTTTGGGAAGTAGAAGTTTTCTATAATATGGTTTCTGTTTTCTTCCGCGTTACGGTGGGCACGCCGATGAACGGATAGAATCTTTTCTTCTTGTGCATTCTCATCCGTTATATCTTGTACTAACCTTCTTGAGAATCGTACTTTATAATCTCGAAAATGTACCGGAAATATTTCTTGGATTTTTCCCATTATCGGTTCGGTCGTTTTTAATCCGTTAATGGTATTGGGATTTAAGTATCGTTTGAAGATATTTATGATGTCTGACTCGGTGAAGTGTGGTTTAATGATTATGTGTCTTGAATAATTAATGAATGGATTTATTAGTTGATATGAGTTCTCTTCACCAATTTCTAGGATGAGTTGATTCCTGAAGACGTTCACTGGAGCATCAACTGTTGGGATTAGGTTGTGTGATGAGCTGTCATCACTATGCGCTGTTGATAGCACATTTATTTCAGGCGCGGGGTTTCGAGATAACGCGTCTGCTACAATGTTCATTGTTCCGGGTTTGTATTTCAATTCGTAGTCGTACTCTTCAAGGATGGCTTTCCATCGTTTCATCTTCGAATTGTTGTTTTTGTTACTAAGGGCGTAGGTTAGAGGTTGATGGTCTGTATATATTTTCACTTTTCTCGCTCCGTACAGGAAATTTCGTAACGTAGTTAGTGCCCAAATTATCGCGAGCATTTCTTTTTCATTTGCTGCGTAGTTTTCCTCTGTTGTATCGAGAGTTCTTGATAGAAATGTAATTGGCTTTCCATCTTGAGCCAATACTGCACCTAATGCGTAGTTGGATGCATCTGTGGTTAGCTCGAATTCTTTTTTGAAGTCTGGGAACTGAAGCAGAACTTCATTAGAGGTAAGTGAGTTTTTAATTTTTTCGAGTGCCATTATTGCCTCGTTGTCTAATGTAATAGCTTTGGTTTTTGAAATTATTTTGGACACATGTCCATCCTCCCCTCTTAAAAGCGAGGTCAGAGGCTTCGCTAATTTGGCATAATCTCTAATGAATCGTCGGTAGAAACCGGCCATTCCGAGGAAGGATCTTAGTTCTTTTACCGTTTTAGGTACTGGGAAGTCCATTATCGCTCTTGTTTTCGTTTTGTTTGTCTTTATGCCGTCTTTGGATATGGTGAATCCCAAGAATTCTACTTCATCCTTCAAAAATTCGCATTTATCTAATTGAATTTTTAGATTAGCAAATTCCAAAGTTCTGAATATTAACACGAGATTCTCAAAATGTTCTTTTTCGGTTTTTCCGAATATAATAATATCATCAATATAAACGAAACAACGCTTCCCTATATGTTCTCTTAAAATATCGTCAAGTGTACGTTGAAATATAGACGGGGCGTTTTTGAGACCGAAAGGAAAACGAGTGAATTCGTACTTCCCGTGATTGACAGAAAAAGCAGTCTTTTCAATGTCTGATTCCTTCAGTGGAATCTGATGAAATCCGCTTTTAAGATCGACAATTGTGAAGCACCTATTTTCGCCTAAATTCATTAGGATGTCGTTTATCTCTGGTATCGGATATCTGTCTGCTATTGTAACTGTGTTTAGCTTCCGATAATCAATCACCATTCTATATTTTTTTCCCCTGACGCATCTTCCTTTTTCGGAACAATCCATACCGGGGAATTGTATGGAGATTTGGAAGGCCTGATGATGCCATCCGACAGTAATTGCCCGATTTGTTTCTCCACCTCTTCCTTGAGGCATACGGGATATGGATATGGTCGGGAGTAGATCGGTTCCGAGCTATTCGTGCGGATTTCTCCCTTTACGGATGTTACGAAAGTTAATTTCTCATCTGGGTCCGAGAACAGATTTGGGCAGTGATTTATGATTTTATCTAACTTGTATCTTTGGTCGGAATTAAGGTGACTAACTCTAAGGTTTATGTTGTTTACGGAATCGGAAATATGTTGTTTTAATGGTATTTCTAAATTTGGATTAATTGTCATAAATCCTTCCTTGGTGTGTATTGTCGCACCGAGCTGTTTCAAACTGTCGTTCCCTATGATGCCATCGAATGATTTGAGGCTGGGTAGCAGAAAAAATTTTAGTTTTCTCTCCGGACCGAATAGGTCTATCTGTGTATAATGCGTTACTTTAACGCTACCTGCTACGGAGTTTGCTGTGAAAGGTTTAATATTTTGTTGAGAATTTCGAACGTACCGTGGTTGAATATAATTCTTATTCGACCCGGTATCTATTAACAATTTAAATATTCTCCCGCTCTTCCCCACGTGTTCTATATAAGGTAGAGAAGAGCTCCTTAGGCTAAAAAATTAATATCATCTAATTGTTCGATTTCGCCCTCTTCTTCGGGGTATCCGCCGATATCTTCTTCATTAGTTAATTCTGGAATGTCTTGTGCATTTGTGTACTCTAGAAGAGTCTGTTCGTATTTTGTGTCATACTTTGATACTTGTTCTTCATATTGTTGAAAATTTGGTTCGTCATGAAACTGTTCAGTATGATAAACTCTCTGGAATTTATTCGGTCTATGGATTTGTTGTGAGTGGTTAGGTTGATGGACATAGGGTCTTTTCATGGGATATCGGTTGTCCTGTGGCCTATTCATGTAATTAACCTGCTTCGATTGGCCACTACCATCTACTGACATTGGCACGGGTCTTGGTTGAGGTTTTGGTGGGTATCCAGGTGGATAAGTTGGATATCCAAATTGCGGTTTAAAATGTTGTTGTGGGGATTTTGAAAATTGTGGGTTTTGGTACCCAAATTGGTGTCGAGTGGGTTGGAATACTCTAGGTGAATTTTGAGGGTTGTAAAGTAGCTGTGGAAAGAAAGTTTGTGTTCCACTTGAAGGCATAGGCATATGGTCCCTTTGAATGAAGGGAGGTGGTTTCCGTTGTGTGTTATGTGTACTATGGTTGGCATATTGCGCCCTGAAATCCATATTTTGTAGCTTCAGGCAGAGCTGTAACGCTTGGGGTAGATCGCTAGGCTCACGAATACTTAATAGTCGTGGTAAATCTCCCTTCAAGCCTCTGACAAAAGTATCGAGTGCTTTATCTCGATATGTGTCAGTTAGATTATTGAGGGACTCTTGCCCCATATCCATGCAGGACAATTTGTTTAATATTAGGGACAAATGCTGATAAACCTTTTGGTAAAATTCTGGTATTGTTAGATTACCCTGTATTAGGGTCATCATTTGGTATTCAAGGGTGCCAAGATCCCTTTTATCCGCATAATGCAGAGTTAGGCACTTGGCAATCTTTTGCCAATTGAGAGGAGTATTATATGATTCTAGTGCCACGTCCGCGTGGCCTACAATTTTATTGCGTATGACGCTCAATATGCCATAGTATTTGGGAGTGCCTTGTAAGTGCTCGTATACGTGTAAAACTCTATCTACACTCTTTTTCCAAGAGCTAAATTCTCCTGGCAAACCGGAGAATTCCCTTAGGCATTTCACTATGTCTGGTATTTTTTCTAGATCGTCAAGTTTCTCTCGATATTTGTCGTCTATCGTCTGATCATTATTGTTACTGTTATTGTGATTATTAATTTTTCTGGTCTGTTCTGCCACGATTTCCGATATAATATTAGTTAGTTGTGATAGGTCTATTGAATTATTACTCATGGTGCCAGTTGCACTACCGCACGCTCCGAGTACTGAAGGTTTAACAATTTTTTCATTAACCATTTTGCTAATATTCGAAGTATTCGTTAAAATTCAGTTAGTCAATATATTCCTTTAACTATCACTAATTAATTTCGAATTATCAATTCAAAATATAGCGAAAGATTCTGGTATATAAAATTTTGTTTTACAATAATCACCAATAAAAAATAACTTTTCGTAAATTTTCTAGATAAATTTCTTAATTAATCTTTAACTACTTTAATTTTAAATTATATGTTTTTTAATTTTTCTGTTTGAATTATTCAAGGTTATATTTACAATAATAATTTTCCTTTAATTTTTGTTGCTAAAAATTTTAATTTTACTTTTTAATTTGTATCCGTTTCAAAAACTTTAAAATTTTTGTTAATTTTACTTCTTTTTCTTTTTCCTTAAAAATAATAATTTTCTTCTAAATCTGCGTTTTGATATAATATACTCGTAATGTCAATTTATTTAATTAAATTTTATTCTTTCTTTAAGTTATTGTTCAAATGTTCTCAAACTATATAAAAATTTTCTTTTTATAGACTTACATTAAAATTATCAGAAGTCTGGTTGCCATCTGGAGTTGTAATCTAGTTAGGTTGGGCCTGCTTGCTCAAAATGTCCTCGTTCCTGGTGATTGTGGTGTGTCGATTGGGCCGCTGCTGAATCAGTTCGGTTTTGGTTATCTTCGATATGATGTCAACTCCGTTTCCTCCCTAGTATGGGTTACTTCGGGGCTTCTTTTCCTCAATACTGTTTGGTTACACTTTTACTATCACCTTTTCGTTACGTAATGGTTAACTTTAACAAATGGTTTGTAAGAACTTTAATTTAAACTTTATTGAAAATGCTATTGGGTAATTTCACTTTCGATTACAATTATAATTAGTGATTAAATTCACTTTGTTTAAATCACTGTGCAATTAATAGATTTATTTCATTAAATTAATGGTTAAATTTAATTTGAATTATTGGTTAAATTTTAATTAATCGCACTTGGACCTTTGATCAAGGGTCCCTGTTTCGGCGCCAGTTAAGTTTTTAGGTTCACAAATTAATAAAAAAAATCAAATTCTGATTTTTATTCTTTTCTTTTCTTTTCTTTCACTTTTATTTATTTATTTATTCAGTATGCTTTTCGTTACACTTTAATTATACAAATTTTCACTTAACTAATTATGATGACTAAATTAACTTAACATTACAAATTCTAGATTACAACTGACTTACTTACAATATCCATACTTGGAATCTAACCTAAGAAAATACTTGATCGGCATTTATTCCGGATGCGCGTGTAGTCTGATATATTTATTTATGCTACGCGAGTAATATGATTCTACTGCATTTTTGTGGGAACCTAATTATAGCGTGTGTTAACTTATATACAGTGAAATTCGCTTATAGCGACATTCAAAATGTGAGTAGAATCCGCCGTTATAACCGAACGTCGCAATATACGAAATTGTGTATTTTAAAACCCATTCAGATATCTTATTTTATCTCATTTGTGTATACCTATAATTTTGTAAAGAATAATAAAACTACTAAAATTGTTGAAATCCACTTTTTATTTTAATTCAAAACAGTCAATCAGGGAATTGAACTCCAATCCAATATCACATAATATAAAATTAAAAAATATTTTTAACATATGTACGTACATACATACATACTTAAAGGCTTAAAACATAAGTGCGTAAAGACAAAAGAATTATAAACAAAACTACTTGTTTAGTTGTATTTTTGTCAAATATTCAGGCATAGTTGATTGCTTCATACATTTGTTCTGTATGTATTCTTGCTCCAATTTCCGTTCGATAAAAAGCACACTCTCTGTTAATTCTTTAGACAAATTATTGAATTGCACGTAACGTTTGATAGTGGACAGTGCTTCGCATGTTTCTGTAATTGAGGGTGGAGTAAACTCTGTACTATCATCAGCGTTATCATTTTCCTTGTCAGTATCATATACGAACGTATCAATCACCTCGCCTACAATATCTTCTAATGTGGCATCTTCATCGGTTATTACTAAATTATCTACGGACACAAAATCATCCCAACTTTCTTTATCCTGGACATGTGCTGCTATGAAAGGAGACAATTGGGTTAATTCGCTAAGTGGAATTTCATCATTTTCGTCGTATAAATCAGATTCCATATCAGGATCACTCTCTAAAAACAATCCGGCATGTCTAAAGCAGTTAGCTACAGTTTGGCTACTAACCCGATTCCATGCTGTAGCAACCATTTCGACCGCATCTATTAAGGTCACAACTGTATTTTGACCGCTATCTAAATTTCTGACCAATTTTAAAAAAAGATTACGCCTGTAATGACCTTTAAGGCTTTTTATAACACCTTGGTCCATCGGCTGTATAACGGATGATGTGTTTGGCGGTAAAAATGTTAATTTAATTGCTTTTAAATTTTTAATGTGAGGGTGTGAAGGGCAATTGTCGACTAGCAATAAAAATTTTCGTTTCTTTTTATTTAGATCGGCGTCCCATTTTCGTAAATAACCCTCGAAAATCTCCGACGTCATCCAAGCCTTTTTATTACCAATATATTCGACAGGTAAAGCTTTAATATTTTTAAAACATCTGGGTGATTTACTTTTTGATATAACAAGTAGTTTTTTTTTGTCACTACCATCCATATTAGCTCCCACCAACAAAGTGATTCTTTCTTTAGACAATTTGCCTCCTACACACTTTTCACCTCTAAACTTAAATGTTTTTTCTGGAGTCATTTTATAAAACAACCCCGTTTCATCGATATTATAAATTTCACTTGCCGTGTACCCCACTCGAATCTTTGGCCATACAGAAGATATCCACTCATCAATTACACCTTGCTGAACATCTGCTGACTCACCCGAAATTTTGCCCAAAACAATATTGTGTCGCTGTCGAAACCGAAAAATCCAACTTTCTGTACATTTGAACTCTTTATTCAATAATTTTCCTATTTCGTCTGCCTTTGTTTTTAGGATTGGACCAGATATTGGTACATTTTTATTCCTCTGTTGTATAAACCATTTTAATAACGATTCTTCAATGTCGCAATTTTTTGAATATCGAAGTTTTTTGGTTTGTATTTTTTGTGTTTCAAACGCTTTTTGTATTACACTTTTATTTTTACAAATTGTACTAATCGTTGAATGTGACACTTTATATTCTTTGGCTAGGCTGGAATTTGTCCTGCCACTTTCAAATTTATTAATTATGATAGCCTTTTCTTCGATAGAAAATGCTTTACGCTTTTTGGTGTTTGATGATTCCATATTTTATGTAAACCCGAAGTATAAAATAGGTTACGTGTACATTTTATTAAATCTACACATTACACAAAACTGTATAATAAACACAATTAAAAATTTAATTTACGCAAATCAAATCGTTATCCTTTAAAAATGACACAACAAATGGGTTTTCCCCAAAACAGAAACGTAAATATGGCGTTTGAGCAAATGTTACCCGATGTATGTACTAAAAAATAGTATAGCAGAGGAAAATAAAATAAAAATTTATCAAAAGTCAAGGAATACAGGATTTTTTTTTAGTACGGACAAATTTTAGGTCGTAATAAACGAAAAATGTTGACAATTTGTAGTGCAAAGTAGGTCTTTATATCCGAATTGTCGTAATAACCGAGGTCGTTTTAAGCGAATGTTGTTAAATAGTAAAATTGAACCAATCAATCATTAGCTTGCATTTTCGACGCTATAAACGAAATGTCGTTATAACCGAAGTCGTTATAAGCGAAAACCACTGTATATATATATATATATATATATATATATATATATATATATATATATATATATATATATATATATATATATATATATATATATATATATATATATATATATATATATATATATATATATATATATATATATATATATATATATATATATATATATATATATATAATTATGAGTCGTGACTTCATGTAAATTTAAAAAAAACAATTTTATTTAATTTACGTTCAATTTTTATTACATGTTATTTGCTTAAAGTCTAATTTACAACTAACTATTCTATTTTGGTTTTCTTAAAACTAAAGTTACAGATTCAACCACTCAGCATTTTACATCGTATGATGTTGAACGATATATGACTCCTCGATCACGTTGATGTGCGGTTGATTGCATTCCATTGAATATAATATTTTAAATGATCAGCATTTTCCGTGAGAATGTGATTGAAGCGTTTATCTTTGAATATGGTTGAATAAAGTATTTTGAACGATCAGCGCTTTCCATGAGAAAGTGATTGAATCGTTTATCTAAGTTGGCAATTATGAGACTGTAACTCCTCCCTGGGGTAGGGAAAAGTCGTCCTCGACTTTTAATATTACACCAGCTTTTCTTAGTAGGTCGGTGTATGCCACTTTTGTGTCCTCTAGCTTACTTGGACTGCGAACTTTTTTTATTATTGAGCATTTCCCTAGGAATATGTATGACAGTGCCACGAGTACACATATTGATGAGAAAGACAGCCCTCCCGAGAGTGACCATATCCATTTCTGATGGTGGTACTGTTTCAAAGAAACTTTTTCTAACAGGTTTCTGTTTTTGATGGTATCTTGCTCGATTGCTGTCATGTTCTGGATTGATTTCATCTTGTGTACTATCTAGATACTATGTAGGGCTCCTTTGTAAAGGGATGGGGTGTATATTATCACTTCTTTATTTTTAATTATTATTTATTATTATATTATATATATTATACATTATATTTATTTATTATTAACATAGTTGCTTCTTCCTCGAGCAACCAAATCTATATCTTTTTATATTAACTTAATATTAATTATTACAATATTTTGTAATGCCTAATAAACATATTTTATCGTTATTGAATTATCGTAAAAGAAATAAATTTCGAAATATAAAATGTGTTTATTTTACAAAATACAATTTCATGGAATTTCTTCGCATCATTAAATATTTTCGCGCGTGCAATGTTTCGAAATGTTAAGTATATTGTACCGCGTATGATGTCGAAATTTCCATGACAAGTGTGTGGCATTACACCTTGTATTTCTTCGTTTTCTGTTTTTATTTCGAAAGCCTGGAATATTTCGCTGTTAATCGTAGCTGTGCAGTTTTCGATTGTTATTAAAAGGTTTCCCGTCACGTTCCTATCGTCCGGCCCACAATCAGTAGACAGTTTGACGTTCTTGCCATTGTTGATTAGTATTTTACCCTCAGAGATCCATCGTATTGCCGTGTTTGTCTCTGATGTAACGTTACAGTTGCTCTGTTTTCCCATAACTAGAGGCTGTATGCATTGGTCTTTGAATTCTTTTATGTCCGAGTATCTTTGGACATAATTATCGTAATTTGTAGTAATGAATAATTTCTGCTTATTTTTAATGATGTATTGAGGGTAGTTATCGATAATGGTGTTGTTGACAACTAGTGGAGTAATCCTTATTGTTGTTGATGTTTCGTTTTCCAATTTTGGTACCTCTAATATGTACAGAAGTGTTTCATTACATATAGCGATTTTGGGCTTGACAAATTTAAGTGCTTCATCCGGAACTGTTATATTTACACCTTGTTCTGTCAATAGGTTTTTCAGGCCGATGGTTTCTTTTAACGAAAGTACTTTATTGCTTGGTAATGCTATTTTTGTTCTCACGATTGCGTCTTGTATGTCTTCTATAATTTTGTTAATGGTATCGATGTGTATAATTGCCATCATGACCTCTAGTTCGTTAAGGACAATTTTGTTGGCGACTGCCGTGTTGGTTAAAACTTCGTTTATGGTGTTTGTTAAAAGTTTAATTCTGTTGTTGATTTGTTCATTGACTTGGTATTGCTGGTTGTTCTCGTTTATTAGTCCATCCAATGTGGCGTTGATTATCCTTAAATCGTCCGTATCTGGGCTCCCTGCCAACCATTTCCATCCTGATCCCAATGCGTCCCATCTTCTTTGCCTGAGTCGTTTTGGTGGTTTTATTTGAAGTAGGTTGTTCTGTAAACTTTTACATTTTTCTTTGACTATAGTATAAAGTTCTAACTTATCTTTATCTAATTTATCTACTACATTTTTCATAATTAATTCTATGGTAAATTCTAGATTGGTTATATTTATTGGGTGGATAACTCTAATGATTCCTGTTTGAATCCTACATTCATTTATTTTATGTATTAATATTGGATCTTCATTTAAGTTTTTGATGTCTAATCTTTGAGCATTAACATTAATATGATTAAAAAAAATTAAAATTATTGAATATGGTATAATAAACATTTCTTTTTATACGATTGCTCGTACTGCTGTCGTTAGGAGCGGGTTGTAGTGTTGATGTCCTGGTGTTTGGCGGAATCCTCAAATCTTCTTGGCGGTTTAGAACCTTCAGCCGGAGATGTTACGGGGTAAAAAGAATGTGGCACTTGTTTTAATTATAGCGCAGAGCGAGTATATTCTACTCCCTTTCGAAAGGCTTCTCTGGCTATAATAATCGATTTAATGTAAGTGTAGTGTAGGTGGAGCGAGTATATTCTACTCCCTTTAGAAAGGATTCTCCGACTACACAATTCTTACAACGTACACAAATTCAATTCACTTGCGTAACGGAATTCACTTTGGATTACTTTTTATTTGGCAATCCTTTGCACTATAGCACTTCACAAAACACTAACACTTTACCGCGAGGCTGCGCCAATTATGAGTCGTGACTTCATGTAAATTTAAAAAAAACAATTTTATTTAATTTACGTTCAATTTTTATTACATGTTATTTGCTTAAAGTCTAATTTACAACTAACTATTCTATTTTGGTTTTCTTAAAACTAAAGTTACAGATTCAACCACTCAGCATTTTACATCGTATGATGTTGAACGATATATGACTCCTCGATCACGTTGATGTGCGGTTGATTGCATTCCATTGAATATAATATTTTGAATGATCAGCATTTTCCGTGAGAATGTGATTGAAGCGTTTATCTTTGAATATGGTTGAATAAAGTATTTTGAACGATCAGCGCTTTCCATGAGAAAGTGATTGAATCGTTTATCTAAGTTGGCAATTATGAGACTGTAACTATATATATATATATATATATATATATATATATATATATATATATATATATATATATATATATATATATATATATATATATACTGTTGTTATTTCTGTTGCTGAGGGCGAAGGTTAGTGGCTGATGATCAGTGAGGATCCTGATTTTCTTTGCTCCATAGAGATAGTTTCTTAAATTATCCAGGGCCCAAACTATCGCAAGCATTTCCTTTTCGTTGGTCGCGTAGTTTTCCTCGGTCTTATTGAGCGATCTGGATATGTATGTTATGGGTTGATCCTTACCCATCTCCGCTTGTGATAGTACAGCCCCAACGCATCTGTTGTTAATATAAAGGGTTTGTCGAAGTCCGGAAATATCAGTAGGTCTGCCGATGACAATAGCAGTTTTAAATGTTGGAATGCCTTCAGTTCGACGTCCGTTAAGTTGATGTTTATTTTCTTCGACTGGCTAGCTTTTATTTGTGCATTCTCCCCCCTTGTAAGATTTGTCAAAGGTTTTGCTACCTTTGCGAAATCTTTGATGAATCGTCTATAGTATGATGTTAGACCAAGGAAACTTTTCAGTTCCTTCAGATTTTCGGGTGGTCTCATTTTTTGCACAGCCATCACCTTTTTTGGGTCCGTTCTTATTCCTTTGTTTGTTACTAAATAGCCAAGAAATTCAGTTTCCTGTTTTAGGAAGACTGGTTTGTTGAGGTTGACTCTAAGGTTTGCTTCCCATAACCTATCTAGAATTTTGTGGACGTTTTTCAAATGCTCATCTTCATTCTCACCTCCAAATATAATTATGTCGTCTATGTAGACATAACATATTTTCCCTATATGTTCTTTTAATACGTCATCGATTAACCTCTGAAAGATCGCTGGCGCATTTTTCAGTCCGAATGGTAATCTTGTAAATTCATATTTTCCATTCATTGTTGAGAATGCCGTCTTAGGTATATCCTTTTCCCTCATTTTGATGTTGTGAAATCCGGATGTAAGGTCTATTGTAGTAAAAAATTTGGAGTTACCCAGATTTGCGATGGTGTTGGAGATATCTGGTATCGGATAAGTGTCAGATACGGTGACTGCGTTCAATCTTTTGTAGTCTATTACCATCCGATATTTTTTTACTACCGACGCGTCCATTTTTTTCTCCACAATCCAGATGGGTGAGTTATATGGACTTTTTGAAGGCCTTATAATGCCATCGTTGAGCAGCTGTTCTATTTGCTGGTCCACCTCGGCCCTCATGTTGATTGGGTATGGGTACGATTTAGTGTATATTGGTTCGTCGGTAGTTGTTCTGATTTCTGCCCTTACGTTTGTTTCAATAGTTGGTTTGTCTCCAATGGATCCGAAGAGTGGTAGGTATTTATTGAGTACCCTTCTTAACTTTGATTTTGTTTCCTCACTTAGGTGATCGTTTTTAGTTTCAATGTTGTTTACCTGAGTTGATGTTTTGGCTTTCAGTTGGATCTTGATACCTGGTTTTATCGTAAGTATATTATTTTTTCTATCGATTAATGCTTCCAATTTTTTTAATGTGTCATCTCCGATTATCCCGTCAAAAGTTTTTAGTCCCGATAGAACATAAAAATCTAGCATGATGTTATTGCCGAAATTTTGGAAGAATGGTACTGTTAATTTTTGTTGAATTTTAATGTCGCCTCCGGCTGATCTTATGTTGAATTGGTTGTCGAGCGACTTAGCATTTCTGGCGATTTCTGGTTTTATGAAATTTTTATTCGCGCCAGTATCGACAAGGAATCTTAGGATCTTGTTGTTGTTAGTCCTAAATTCTATGTAAGGTATGCTTGAGAGGCACTCGTTGTAAAATTTACCTCGAAATGTTCGTCCGCATCCTCTTCTTTATCTTCGTTGTCGCTGTAGTTGTCAATATATTATTCGTATTCCTGGCATTCCTGTTCACCATCTTGTTGTTCGATATGGAAGATTCTTTGTTGCTTATGTTGATTTAAGCGCGAATCAGGACTTCTTTCTCGTTTAGGTTTATTGTTCGGTCGATTCATGTAGTTTATTCTCCTAGTGTTGCCAGATTGATCAATGGACATTGGTATTGGCGGTTTTTGTTGGACTGGCCTTGGTGGTGGTGTTACAGAATAATTTTGGTGCTGCGGGTGTTGAAGCTGATATTGTTGATATGGCTGTTGATACTGCATGTTGTACCCCATATTCTTTTGTTGCAGCGATAGCCTTGGTAGTGGTACTGGCCTCTGTGTGTGCTGTTGAGTTCTATTCGCATTTATTTGATTTATAGGAATTGTGATTGAGTTATTGAAGTTCCTATCGTGTATTGATGCGCTCCGGAAATTAAGGTTTTGGATTTCCAGACACGAGGAATATACCTCGGGGAGATTCCCTGGTCGTTGAATGGTCAGCATCCTAGATATATCGCCATTTAGACCTCGGATAAATACATCTAACGCCCGATTTCTGTACGTGTCGATCAGAACCGTCATAGTATCTGAGCTGTAATTTTCAGTTTTCACCTTGTTGATTATAAGTGATAACTGGTGGTTTACCGTTGCGTAGAACTCGTCGACGCTCTTCCTCCCTTGAGTTAGGCTGCTTAGCTGGAACTCGAGTGTCCGCACGTCCCTCTTGTCTGCATAGTGTAACGATAAACATCCTTTTATCGCACTCCAATTTTCGTCAAAGATGTTGTAGGAAATTAGAGCTGCATCCGCCGTCCCTCGAATCTTTTGTCTAATGGTTTGTAAAATGGCTCTGTATACGGGCTTATCTCTCATTATTTCGTAGTCTTTTAAAATGCTTTCTACACAATATATCCATGACACGTAGTGCAATGGATTTCCGTCGAAAACTTGCAACTCCTTGACACAGTCCGGTAGTTTGCTTATTTCTTTCAGTTCTTGCTCCGTTCTGGGTGCCACGAGTGGAGTGTTCTTTGGTATGCTGTTCGTTGTTTTATTTTCCAGCCCGTCGATCCTCTTTTCTAATTTTTTATTCAATTCAATTTGTGCGTTGAGTGCTCCTGTAAGCTGTCTAACTGCTTCTTGAAGTTGTTCCATTTTATACTGTTTGTACTTAACTTTGTTAAATTGTTACTTGTTATTTAGGCACTATTATGTGTAGGGTTTTATTAAAATTCTGTGTATGTCGTATTTTTGGTTGAATTTTATCGCGCTTTTTAGGTTTTCACTTGTTTTTGTATTAAATTAATTTGTATGTGGTTTTATTAAGATTTCGTATTATTATTTCACTTTTATATTATTAAGTTAATTTTTATATGATTTTATAAAAATTTTGTTACTGGTACTTACAGTATTACAGTTTTCATCATTAGTGAGGAATTTATCCTGGGTAATTGTGAGTCTGAGGATTAGAATTTCCTCAGAGGTCTTTAAAGTGCACACCGGGTGTTGTACACTTGAGTTAGAGTTAGTTTCTTGTGATCCGGATGACCCGTATTTTTCCTTTTTAGCTGCTAGCGTTTATATTTGCTGGCGGCCTACTGCGGTACGATTTTCACTCACGGTAGTGTTAAATAAATTAGCTATGTTCTCGCGGGTATAGCCGTATTTAATTATGTTCGTAGACGAATTTACTAAGTTCTCATGGGATTAGTTACTTTTGTCTTTGCTATTATGTTCTCGTGGGTATAATAACTTTGAACTTATACACTTTCACTTTCACTTAACTCACTGTTTCGGCGCCAGTTGAGATTATTATAACATAATCTTTTAAAAAAATTATTTTTTATTTGGACTACGTCCGTTTATTCTCAAATCAAACTTAAAACTAAACTTTATTACAATTTTTAATTACATGAAAAATATTGTATATTCTAAAAATGCTGATTGCGCACAATTCTATGGAAAATTCCATATAGCTGAAATAGCTGGAATTTGAGTGTTGCACTTTTATGCAAAGTTGCAATCCTAATTATGCGAACTTGTTGTGTGAACACGTGTTTGTGTGTTCAATGTTGATGACGATGAGAATTGTGTTATCTTAACTTATATATATATATATATATATATATATATATATATATATATATATATATATAGTTATGGGTTTCGCGTTACGTTGCAGTCGAGAACCACGAATAATTTTCTATAATTTATTTATTTTTAGTAGTTGTTTATTCATCAACTTAGTTACAACAAATGCCCCGTTTTAGCATTTAACAATTTCTTATATACTAAAACGGTCAATAACCTAAAATTAACAACGTACACATGAAATTATTAAAATAAGCAACTTAAATATAATTCAAGAAACACAACAAAGTATTGGCTTAATATGCAATGTAAACAGATTTGATAAAATTTGGGACTGAAATATATGGTGAATAAAGTAGTTTGTTAGTATCGTATTCCCTAAGTATTTCTTAGTGGAATACTTTGTTGTTTTATTCAATGACAATTACAAAATTATGATTTGGTATGCAATACTGGAAACAATGGATTATGTTGCGTTGCGTGTGGAGCGGTGGCCAATGACCCAGCGCGTAACTCCTCCCCTCCTGGATTTTTGTTGTCCTCAACAAAATGTGCTTTAATATGGGTGGTGGTTTCTTGGACGTCAGGCGATGTGCGAATTGCCTTATACCACTGGCATGGTGAACATGATGGACAATATCTAATTATGCATAGATATATTATGATTGCTACGACAACTATTGTAGCTAGTGACCAAGAGGTGTAGTGGTGATGAGATGGTATGTTTATTGCCTTGAATTTCTCCATTTCCTTTAAGTTGTTGATAGTCAAGTTTGACATCTCTTTTAACTGGAGTGGTCTGAAGGTATCCTTAATTTCAACATCATGGAATGGTATTGTATGGTACATATGTGTATACGCAAGTTGTTTGTTGTCGAATGTTGTGTCTTCAATTTTTACCGAACAATTGTAAAATTTTATTAATGTTTGGCTTGGAAGTTCTTTTGATGTTTGTCTTCCACAGGTTGTTGAATATTCCTTTCTCATTCCTGTATTTACGATAATATACTGTTTATATAACAATTTTATTGTTTCTGTTGCTGGTTCCTGCATGAAACTGCATATTGCTGAGATGTTTTTTAATATATTTGTTATGCAGTTTTCGTTAATGTTTTTTAGTTCGTGTAACTCGCAGTAGTAGGTTTCTTGTATATTATTACATGGTTTGTGCAAAAATTTAATGTTTTCTTGGGATAGAATGACATAGGGATCTGGTATGTTTATGTGGAAGGTTTTGTTAATGGTGATTGGAATAATGTGGATTTTCTTAAAGTTTTCTTTTGCAAATTTAGAGTGGATCCTTAAAGATTATATCCACAGATAAAAATTGAAATAATTCATACTCCGTTTCTATTGTTATACCTTGTTATTCTAATGCTAAAATTGCTATATGTATCTCATCGTTAGATAATAGGTAGTGTGCTATCTGGTTTTGTTTGGCTAACGTTATCGTGTCTAATATGTTATCTAGATGGTTTTGTAATGATGAAATAGTATATTCTAATTGATGTAAACTCTGTTCGAATATTATTGTGAACTGTATATTTCTTTGATTATCCGCTAGTCTGTTTATTCCATCTGATATGGCTTTATTTTCGCTTGTTATTTTATCCTCTATATCTCTAAATCGGTTAATCATTTCATTATTGATTTGTATTTGCTCATTTATTTAGTTGACTAACATATTTTCGTTTGTATTTATAAGTCTCATGGCTGTCTCTATTTCCGAAAGGTCAGTATGTTCAATGCTTCCAAATATTATGTGTAGACCTCTTTTATATCTGTGATTTTGTCTAGGTTTAAATTAATTGTATGTTTGATGTAAAGTTTCTAGGTTTTTCATAATTATTCTTAGTCTTGTTTTGAATATTTTGTTCAATTCTGTATTATTTTTCATGATTTCACTATGTTTTACTAAATTTGTTGTACTTTGTGATATTATTGGGGGGTATGAGGATACATTTATTGCGTGGAGAAGATATTTGTTACCAATTATAATTTTTGCGTTATCCATTTCAATCGGAATCATTCCTTTGTTGCTGGTGTAGTCGATTATTTCTAGTTCTTGCCCGCTCAGTGTATATAACCTGAAATATACGTTATTTTTTAATTTTTGCTTTATGTACATTTCTTTTTTCTGTCCTAACGTTGATTTCATTGTCTGTTATTACTGTATGCTTAAGATATTTCCGGTTTAGTTTATCCCGTGTAGATATTTTTTCAAATATAATGTCTCCTGGTGTAAAAGATTTAGGTTCTATTCTGTCTTTGTTTAGTTTTTCTATTGTTCGTTTTTTGTGTTTTTCGTTTTGTAGAAAAATTAATTGTTTTAATTCATTGTATTCTCGCCTAATATTTTCTAAGTATTCGTTTACATTTTCAATTGGTAATTCTGGAATATTATTTAGTGTGACATGACCTCTGTGAAGTTCGAAGGGTGTAAGGTTTGTGGCAGAATGGATAGAACTGTTGTATGCTAAAAGAGCATCATCCATTAGATCTGTAATTGAAATGGATTTGTTTCGAGAATAAATTATCCTAGTCAGTTCAGTTATGGTGGAATGTAACCGTTCGATCGGGCTATTGCCCGTCGATGATTTAGCTGTAGTTATATGAAGTTCAATGTTGACCATTTCTACAAATTTTCTAACCAACTCGGAAGTGAATTCCGTTGCGCTATCCAAAACTATTTGTTTTGGGATTCCCTCTGTTGCGAAGAACTTTTTTAGTTTTGTTATTATGGTTGTTGATTTTCTATCATTTATTTCGAAAGCGGCTGCAAATTTTGAAAATTTATCTATAATAGTCAAAAATGTTTTACTACGGAGTGCGAACGTATCACAATGGATGATTTCCATTGGACTTTTTGGTGTAGGGGATATTTTATAATTAATCTTTACTGGATTCCTTTCATATTTTGAAGTGCTGCACACTTCGCAATTCTTTATATAATTTGTTATTAACTCTTTCATGTTTGGGAAATAGTATTTACGTTTCAACTTGGAATAATTCTCTGTAATGCCTCTATGGTTTGGGTTATGAGGGTTTACAATAATTTCGACTTGTTTTAATAAGTCGCTGACGTCTTCCCGTAATATTTTAGTTCGAACAATTTTATACCCCGAATTTTAAAAATTTTTGTATTTGTTGGAATATTTCTTCGTCAGCGTAAAGGGCTGTTACACTTTTTCGTTTTAAATATTTGTGTAATATTTCGATGATTTCTTCTTCCGTGTAGAATTTTTTTCGAATTGTATGACGTTTATTTATGTTATGTTTAATTATAAGTGTCTCTTTTATTTGTTCATAGTTGTCGTCAATTATAACTACTAGCTGATTGCGAAATTCGTTCAGCGGTGTTTTACTTTCGTGAATTTTATTTACTATGGTTTCTGCATTATTTTCAGCTGTCTTATTTTGGATTTGAGGCTGCATGTTTGTATCAATATTATTGCAAATTGTTGAGTTCATATTTATTTCAGTAATTTTTGTTTCATGTTTGTGCTCTGTTGTATTTTCTAATCTAGACAATGCGTCTACGTTACTGTTTGCCGTGCCTTTTTTGTAATGGATTTTGTAATCGAATTCTGATAATTTGAGTCGCCACCTTACTAACTTTGAGTTTAGTTCTTTTATATTCATGAGCCATTCAAGTGGCTTATGATCTGTGAATATGTCGAATTTTGTACCGTACAGGTATGGGCGGAAGTGTTTGGTTGCCCAAACAATTGCTAATAACTCTTTATGTGTAGCGTCGTAATTTTGTTCAGCTTTATTGAGGGTGCGGCTAGCGAATGCTATTGGGAGATCTTTATCGCCTTGCGACAATATCGCACCTAGAGCTACGTTTGAGGCGTCCGTAGTTAATGTGAATTTCTCATTCAAGTTTGGATATTGTAGAATCCTTTGTTTGTTAATGCGTTCTTACATTTATTGGAACTTGCTATATATTCTGGATCATTAATATTTATTTTACTATTTTTTTTAAGCATTTTGTCATAGGTTTTGTGTGGTGGGCGAAATTTTCTATGAACTTTCGGTAGTATCCTACTAATCCTAGAAATTTTTTATTCTGTTTTTGTGTTTTTGGTATAGGATATTCTTTGATTATCTTGATTTTATCCGGATTTGGTTGTATACCTTTGCTGTTTATTATATGTCCTAAGAATGAAATTTCTTCATGGAAAAATTCACATTTTTCCAGTTGAATTTTCAAGTTTGCTTTGTATAATTTTTGAAAAACTAATTCAATTTTCTGTAAATGTTTGTCTATTGATTTGCTGTAGATGATGATATCATCCATGTAGCAAAGGCATCCTGTTTCTAACAGTTCGTTTAATGTTCTGTTCATAAGCCTTAAGAATGTTGATGGGGCGTTTTTAAGCCCAAATGGCATTCTTATGAATTCGTAGTGGTTTCCTTCAACTGAGAATGCGGTTTTTTCTCTGTCCTCTGGGTTCATCATCACCTGGTGGAATCCACTCTTTTGGTCCAATATGGTGAAATATTTACAACCGTTTAATTGATCTAAGATCTCCTCTATGTTTGGTACTGGATAACTATCGTCTATTGTTTTATTATTTAGTTCCCTATAATCTACTACCATTCTAAATTTTTGTTTTCCAGATGCGTCTGGTTTCTTGTTTACTATGATAATTGGGCTGTTCCAGGGGCTTTTTGATTCTTGTATAATTTTGTTTTTTAGGAGTTCTGAAATTTGTCTTTTTATTTCTGGTTTTTGAGCATTGGGGTATCTATATTGTTTTTTATGAATGGGTGTCGTGTTTGTCAGTTCTATGTGATGGCTTATGTTTCCTGTTGCTGACAATGGGGAATCGTCTGTTTGAAAAATTTTCGGATATGCCTGGCATATGTTTTTTACTTTGTCTTGGTTAGTTTGGCTTAAGTGTTGAATTCGTAATTCTTCATATATTGGATTACTGTTGCTCGAAAAATTTATTGTTTTGTTGTTTACCGGATTAAATTTCAATTCTATTGAGTGATTGAGAAAGATCAACTTTTTGTGATATAGGTCAATCCCTATTCTTAGTTCTGTGAGTATATTAACTCCAATTAGTCCGTCGAATTTTTCGTGGAAATTGTATAAGTGAAATTTAAGTTTTTTAGATGTCTTGAATTCTTGGAAACCGTTAAGGTATATAATTTTGTTAACAGGTGTTGACCCTGTAATTGTTTTGATTTCAGCGGTTGGGATTGTTAACGCTTTTTCAGGTTTTATTAGGGTTGGATTTATATATGATTGGTCAGAACCAGTGTCTATTAGGAAATTCAGATTTTTAAATTTTGTTTTTATTGTAATATATGGTAATTTCCCTTCGAATTTATGGGTATTTATATTAACTATTCCGAGGCTTCTTGAAGAAAAAATTCTTCATTGGTGTCTGTATAGTAATCTTGTTTAGAATATTCGTTATTCTCATCTGGTTCTATATATGTTTCTTCTCGGGGTTCTTCTACGTTTGTCTCTTTTGTGCTATCTAATATTCGTGCGTTGAATAATTTTCTTTCGTTGTTTCCCTGTTTTATTTGCCGATATTGACAAGAATTTTGTCTGTTAATTCCATTTGCGTAAGATGCGTCTGGTTTGTTTGGGTTTTTGCTGGGATTATCCGTTATTTGTTTTATGCAGTACTGTGGTGGAAGTTGATACCGTTGAGGTAGGTATTGCCAGTTATTATATGGTATAAAATTTTGTGGAAAAGGGTTTCGTATTGGTGGCCTAAATTGTAAATTATTTTGTCTATTGTGTGGGATAACCCAATGGTTTGGTTGATTGTACTGTAGGGTTTGCCTGTTTATTTTTTGGTAGTACATATTTTCTTCCATAGTACATATTTCGAATGCCTCTGTTAGTGTTTTTGGTTCTCTGGATCTTATTGTGGATCCTAACGGTTCTCTGAGGTTAGATAAGAATTGTGATAAACACATTTCTTTGTATAATTGTTCTTTTACTTTTACGTCTACATTTTTTAGTCTCACTTGATTTATTAGAGAAGTTTGTATTTTAAGTATATTTGTATAGTATGTATCCGTCGAATTTAACCCTTGAAGTAGTTTGTGAAGATCTCTTATTAAGGATACTTCCGATCTTCTGTCACTACAATGGGTTATTAAATTATGTCTCAGTGTTTTCCAATCCGTAAAGGTTCCGTAGTTAAATATTTCCCTAATTGCTCGTAAGAATACTGTAGGGATTTCCTGGTTTTTTGGTAATTGATTTTCACATAATTCAATTATCTCGTCAACGTTTGAAATAAATTCGTGTAAAGTTTCTTTGTCTCCATGAAATTCCGGGAGGTCTTTGATAACGTCCGGGATTTTCATAGCTTGAAAAAGTTTATTCATGCGTTTTATTTCTATATCAAGTTCCGTTGGTTCAGTCATGTTTAATAAATAACTTTCTGATTTATTTGAATAGTTAGATACGTTTAATAATGATAGATTTGTAGTGTCGAATTGGTCTGTTTCGTCCAAATTTATTATACTCATCAAAAAAAAATTAAATTTAAATTAAATTAATTAAAACAGAAAATGTATTAATTTTTAATTTCTAAATCTCAAATTACTTCTTTCCTTTAATTCGCTTATTCACTTAAAAAAAAAAATTCAATCTTTTAAAATAAAGTATTTCAATTTCATCTGATATTTTCTATTTCACCAAAAAATAATTTGTTTATTTTTTTTATTTTAATTTAACTTTCCACAGTATTCACATGTACTTGGATTTCGGGCAAATTGTTTAGTAAGAGAGGATTTTAAAAAAAATTCTTGCACTTACCATGTGATTACAAGTGTCGCCGTTATTATATTCTTCATCTTAGCTTCTGCTTCGTTTGAAAAATTATATTTTCTATTTGTAGAAGTTTACTGCTGGATCTATTGAATTCACAACACTTAACAGTTTTTTTTCACCTTATAGTTGTCACTATTTTTATGAACTTTTATCTGTTTTTTATTTTCAATCACAATAACTAAGTTCTTTTTTTAGTTAAACACTTTTTTTTTGTAACAACTACCGGCTGCGCCAGTTATGGGTTTCGCGTTAGGTTGCAGTCGAGAATCACGAATAATTTTCTATAACTTATTTATTTTTAGTAGTTGTTTATTCATCAACTTAGTTACAACAAATGCCCCGTTTTAGCATTTAACAATTTCTTATATACTAAAACGGTCAATAACCTAAAATTAACAACGTACACATGAAATTATCAAAATAAGCAACTTAAATATAATTCAAGAAACACAACAAAGTATTGGCTTAATATGCAATGTAAACAGATTTGATAAAATTTGGGACTGAATATATGATATATATATATATATATATATATATATATATATATATATATATATATATATATATATATATATATATATATATATATATATATATATATATATATATATATATATATATATATATATATATATATATATATATATATATATATATATATATAAGTTAATATATTTTAATTCGCAAAAACTAAAAAAATATATTTTTGGTGGTTATACAACCACGTACTTTATTTTCTATATTAAGATTACACAACTTTCGCTTGCTCAATGTATTTCCTTGCTCTCGCGTGAGCTAATTGCAACCTGTATTTAATTTCGTTTGCGTAGTTTTCTATATTATATAAAGGATCGACCTGCGAACATAACGAGTTAGGAAGATTAACTTTCTTTCCATATACTAATTCGTAAGGCGTAAAACCATGCGTTGTATGAGGAGTTGTATTGTAGCAGAATGTATAGATTGGTAACCATTTATGCCATTCTTCCATTTCACTACCTAAATATATTCTGAAGAATACATTCAGATCCCTATGGTTACGTTCTATAGCTCCTACAGTTTCGTGATGATAGGGTGTCGATATACGCCGTTCAATTTTTAATGTGTCAGATAACTCATCAACTATTTTGTTTACGTATTCAGTACCTCGATCTGATATTAATTGTTTCATGGGACCATATATTAAAATGAAATTTTCAACTATTGCCCTAGCTATTGTTTTAGCTTCTTTATTTGGTACTGGAACAGTTACAACGTATTTGGTTAACTGACACTGCATTGTGACAGCATAATTAAAACTACTTTCAGTTCTGCACAATGGTCCAATAGTGTCTATTTGTACTACGTCAAATGCATTTTGAGGTGTTTCTGTATGAACTAAAGGGGTTTTAGTGCTTTTATCTGGTTTATTTAATTTACAATCCTGACAATTTTTTATGTGATTCAATACATCTTTTCGCATATTTTTCCACTTATATGAGCTTCTAATTTTGCTCAACGTTCTTTTGATACCTGAATGACCTCCCATTAGGGGTTCGTCATGAAATTTTAATATAATGTTACTTTTTTCCTGCTCACATGATATGTGTATGAGTGGTTTACTAAGAATAATACTTAAATTTTTTAATTTTTGCAATCCTATTTCTTTAAATTTCCGTACGGTTTCACTATTTTCAAACAATATTTCCTCGAGGTTTATTTTTACTTCACTGATTTTCAATTGTTTAGCTATTTTTTCCAATTCGGCTAGTACTTGCTCTAGAGCCAGTATGCCTTCTGAATTGTAAGCTTCAATTTCAGTGTTGGCCAAATTTTTACTTTTTTTCATGAACGTTGCTCTTAGGCGACGTCCTATTTTGGCGAATTTCACAAATGGAATTCGTGATAAATCTGCGTTACATAACGCTTCATAAACTTTAGGATGCACAATTTCTACGCAAGTGTTAGTTATTGGAGTAGTTGGAGTAATTGGAGTAGTGCTACTTAATTTCTTTTTACTTGCCCTGGTTTCTACACGTAACATTACTGTGGTAACATCTTCAAACATTTGTTTTAAATCTTTACTAGACATATTTGTTACAGAAGGTGAAATACGAGAGAGCGCGTCCGCCCCGACGTTATCCTTACCTTTAATGTATTCTATGTCATAGTCATATTCATCTAAATCTAGACGCATTCTAGTAAGTTTTGAAGATGGATTTCTGAGAGAATACAAATAAACAAGTGGTTTATGGTCAGTTTTAACTATAAATTTATGACCATATAAATAAGGACGAAAGTAATTCATGGCCCAGTGTATTGCTGTTAGCTCTTTTTCGATAGTAGATTTTTTACTTTCTCCCGTAGTAAATCCTTTTGACGCATATGCAATAGGTAGATCTATACCATCGTAATTCTGACTAAGGACTGCACCGCACGCCTTATCAGATGCATCAGTGCTTAAAATAAAAGGTATTTCAAAATTGGGGTATTGTAGTATAGGTGGGTTAATCAGAGAATATTTTAATTTTTCAAATGCCTCTTGGCAGTCACTTGTCCATATAAATGCTTGATTTTTCTTGGTCAGTTTATTTAAACAAGTGGAGATTTCGGAAAAATTTTTTAACAAAACGTCTATAATAATTGCAAAAAGCTACGAAGCGTTTTACCTCGTTTGCATCTTTTGGAATAGGGTATTCTTTGATGATTTGGTATTTCGTATCGTCAACTTGAATCCCTTTGTTAGTACATTTGTGTCCAAGGTAGGTAACTTCCTGCTTAAAAAATACGCATTTTTCCGGATTTAGTTTAAGATTCCTTTTTCTAGCTGTTTTAAAAACATTTTCTAAATTTTCTAAATGATGATTATCAGAACATCCGATAACAATAATATCGTCCATGTACAGAAAAGCGGTATCGGGTGACAATCCCGAAAATGCCATTTGCATCATTCGCGCAAATGAATTTGGAGCTACTTTAAGTCCAAAAGGTACTCTGGTAAATCTATAACTACCCAGGTTAGTACTGAATGATGTATAATCTCTAGATGAACTATTTAATTCTATTTGGTGAAATCCCGCTTGCAAATCTAAGACTGAGAACCATTTCGCCCTTCCTAGTTGATCTAAAATGTCATCTATTCTAGGTATAGGAAATACGTCACTAATTAATTTTTTGTTCAATTGACGGAAATCTACCACCAAGCGCCATCTTTTCTCATTAGATCCGGGTGCTGGTTTCTTTGGAACTAGTATAATTGGTGAGTTATAATTGGAATAACTCTCCTCAATTATGCTATCATTTTTAAGTTTCTCAACTTGCCTCTGAATTTCTGCTTTCTGTGTATGCGGTAGTTTGTAATTTCTTATATACACTGGAGTTGGATTGTTAAGTCTCAAGTCCTGCTTGTAGAAATTATTTACTGTCAACGGACCCTTGTTTGAAGGATCGTGAAAAACATCAGCATATTCCGTTATTAATTTCATCAGCTTGTTTTTTATATTATCCGGTACATGAGAAGCGTTTTTAGTAATGAGTTTATTTAATTCACTACTGTTAGCTTTGCTGGTATTTCTTTCTATATTGAATTCACTTAATGGTTTGTGTTTTAGATTTATATTATTTAAATTTACTGATTCTGTATTGATATTTAATAAACGAACTACTGGGAAATCTTTATTTATTATTGCACCGGCTACAAAAACTCCGTTTGCTATTTCTTCGTTAAAAACTACTGCGTCTTCCGTTAAGACTAAATTCGGTATAATCCTGTATACTTCAGAGCGAGGTGGGATTATGATCGTATCATGATCCATATGATTATTTATTGGTATACTTGTAATATTGTTCTGATTGTTTAACGATAATGTAAAATTATCATAATTTATTACTGCGGAAAATTTTTTAAAGAAGTCCATTCCTAATAGTCCGTCCGTCGGAATAGGAAAATCATCTGATACTACATGAAATGTTTTGTCAAATTCGCAATGATTGTGATACAATGTTACCCTAGCGGTTCCAAGAGTATTCTCTGACCCTTTTGTGATTCCTGTTATTTTAATTAACCCTGTTTCATTTATTTCTGTTACCCTACTACGTTTTATTATAGATATATCGGCCCCTGTATCGATTAAGAATGTATTGAATTTGTTACTAATTTTAAAATTAATAAAGTTTGAGAGATTTAAATTAAAACTAAATATTTTAGTTGTATTTGTTTCATTTTTATTATTTATTCGCTGTCCTGGAATGGACGCGCACTGTTTACTTGGGTGTGGCCCGTGCTTTCCGGGCCCAGATCGTTTCCCGTACAGTTTATTATCCTCATGTTTCCACCATTTACATAGCTTTTTCTATATTGACCTGCAGCAACTGGTCGATTAGAGAAATTTGTGTTTTGCTGAGTAACATAATTGTTATGATTTTGATTATATCTTCGATTATAATTTTTCTTTTTATTGAAATTATTATAATTATTAAAATTGTTGTTATTATAGTTACCAGTACGATAACTATTTGGATTTCTACTAAAATTTTTATGATTATTTCCTGACCCTTTGATCATTAATACGCTTGCCTCTTTTTCAATTTGGATTGCCTCGAATTTATGAATTACTTCGTTGATATCATTAAATTCGCCAGTCATAGCGCTGACCATGACTGGATTGGTCGAAAAGTTGGCACGAATATTTTTTGTGACGGCATTGATCGTATACTGATTAGCAGCTTCTTTTGATGTACCCTCTGATACATATGCATGCTTTAGCCTATTAGTTATATCATTAATATCTGATATATACTTAAGCCGATTGCCTGCTCGCATACCCTCTATTGTTGTAGCGATTTGCCACGAACTTTGGCCTTTGCAACCTTTCTTTAAGGCATTTATTATGTCATCCACGCTATTTGCGTTTTCGTTTATCGCCTCTCGCGCTTTACTTGTTAATTTCGATTTTATTAGAGAAATTAAGAGCTTCTGACTATCTATGTGACTAACCGAATCCCTTAATATTTCTAATTTATCGGTAACATTACCTAATATTAATGGGCAGCCATCGTAATCGTTTGGCATTATTTTTGCCACGATATCAATTACTTTATCCGATGCTAATGCAGCCATTTCGTAACGTTTTAATCTTATTTTAGGTTTACCGATGTTTAACAAAATAGATTTTCTAAATTTTGTTCCACTTCTGGTTGACATAAATAAATGACACAAACTAATTAAATACAATTTTTCTTTTCTTCCACTTTAATATATTCAAATTAATTTCGTTTAAATTTCTTTTCATTTGCGAAATCTTAGGTATTTATTGTTAATAGAGAGGAAAAACACACACAACAAGACAAAAAAGATTCGAACAATTACAATCAACCGTATGAACTTGAAATTTTTTTTTTTTTTTTTTTTTTTTTCTACCACATTAATTATTATATTCTACGAATGCACTCTTACATATTTTATAATTTAACTTTTCATATTATTTTAATTTTATTCTATGTATATATTTTTATTTTTTAAAGTTAAAACAAAACGTTTACCTTAATTCGATGTTCTCATCACTTCGGCTGTATGTTGTATTGACTTGTTGATGAAGTTTCTCAATATCACCAACAACATTATGATAATAATTGCCATTAGTAAGATGTCCGCCACCTTACTTGTCGTCCAGATGTCCTGTAGAATTGCCTCTGCCCTTAAATTCGTTTGTAGTTTTTCCTTTAGCATTTCGTTGGCTGTTTGTGGTAACACTAGATTGTGTTGCTCTTCCTTCACATTTGTGTTTCCCATTGTGTTTTTTCTTTAAAAGGTTTTCCCATTAAAAATTTAATTAATTAGCTAAATTTTTATTTATTTTTAAGTGGTGGGCTCCACTCTCGTCATATATATTTTTTTTTTGTTTCCGTTGATGCGACGGGCACCCAACGTATTCACTTTTTTTTTTTTTTTTACTTTATTTGTTGATTAATTTTCACACAACATTATTACACAATTTATTACACAACCGAATAATTCTTTTTCAACGTTTAAAAACGTTGCATGGCAAGATCGCCATGTAATATTCGTTTATTGTACGCCACGCAACGTGTGCAAAGAATAAAATAAAACACGTCTGTGTTCTTCGGTTCGGTTTCTAAAGGGTGTTTTTTTAAGAGGTTGCCGATTTTTTTTTTGAATAAAACACATATAAAATTATGAAATGACCAAAATTTTTTTTTATTTGGTAGATAATTTTTTGGCATTTAACATTTAAACACAATTTCTGGCATATGGCTACCACGACTATTTTTCACAAATGTCATTCTGGAGGTCCAATTTTCCAGCACTTTTTCAAGCATTTGAGGGCGTATGTCAGCAATGACACGTTGAATATTGGTTTCCAAAGCGTCAATCGATTGAGGTTTATCCACATAAACCAATGACTTCACGTATCCCCACAAAAAGTAATCGAGTGGCGTCAAATCGCACGAACGCGGAGGCCAATTCACCGGACCATTTCTCGAAATAATGTTGTCGTTGAAAGTTTCTTTCAATAAGTCGATTGTTTCACGTGCTGTATGGCAAGTGGCACCATCTTGTTGAAACCACATTTCATTCATATCCATATCTTCAAGATTTGACAACAAAAACTCATTTAACATGGTTCTGTATCGATTTCCATTCACGGTAACGCGTCGTCCTTCCTCATTTTTAAAGAAATATGGACCGATGATCCCACCAGCCCATAGACCGCACCAAACAGTACATTTATCAGGATGCATTGGTAATTCTAGAACGGCGTGTGGATTATCTTTGCTCCAAATGCGACAATTTTGTTTGTTGACGTATCCATTTAACCAAAAATGCGCCTCATCACTGAAGAGAATTTTACGGTAAAAAAATGGATCTTCGTTCAATTGATTTAACGACCAATCACTGAATTCACGGCGCAAACGATGGTCGTGTGGCTTTAATTCTTGCACCAATTGAATTTTGTATGGCACCAAACCCAAATCTTTACGTAAAATTTTCCATAAAGTCGATGGACAAAGTCCAATTTGCTGAGCACGACGACGAATCGATAAATTGTCGTTTTCTTCGACACTGGCCTCAACGACAGCAATATTTTCTTCTGTACGAACTCTTCTCATTCTTGTCGGTGGCTTGGCATCCAAAAGAGTGAATGTAGACCGAAATTTGGTAATTACGTTCTTTATGGTGGTCTCTGACGGACGATTATGTGCACCATAAAATTCACGAAGTGCTCTATAAACATTTTTAATTGAACACTGATTTTGAAAATAAATTTCCACGATTTGAAAACGTTGTTCTGGAGTTAACCTATTCATAATGATTTGCCAAACAATACTGAGTAGAAATGCCACTTTGAGCTGTCAAAACAACTGTCATAAAATAAAACGACATCTATCGGAAAAACAAACCTCCTAAAAAAACACCCGTTATTATTGCCTTTATTCTTATGATATTTTTGTTCATGTTCGATCAACATGAAAAATGATGATGATCACTCACATTCTTAATACAAATTATATTTTGTTGTGTGGTCATTAGCCTGTATATGTATGTTTCGTATTTGATTTCATTTAGAAATCACGTTGTGCATTAACAGCACATTTAATTAATACAATGTATTTATTTGTACAGTCGTACAATACAATGTATTTATGTTGGAATATTGGTCCATGACACTTTAACTTATTAACTACTTATATTTATACTTTACAACTTGCTGACTTATATGCTATGCAATTTTGAGACATAAATGGAAATTTCCATTTAGGTCGTTTACATTTTGTTGGATATGCAACTTCATATTTCACAGTGGTTTTATGGGAACGTCACAAAAATGCGTTTGTATGAAATGTGAGATGTTGGGCACGTTTGTGCAACGTGATCAGGTTTGTGATCTTAACTCTTCCCTACTTAAATTCGATTGTCCGCAATCGATCAAAAATATGGTATGTTGTTAAAGTTAGGATTTGACGTTTTGGAGGATTCGGCTTGCCGAGTTTGAATTATATCGGTTTTTGATTTTGGTTCCTGAACTTTTGGGTTATTAGAAGATTCAACGTTGATTTCGATTTTCGTGGTATCTTTAGAGGCCTGATCTTGTTTTTCTTTAAAAGCTTTAATGTATTTGGGAACGATTCCCTGCAAAGATTTGAGGGCTATTGCTATTATGACTACGCTTACTGGAAATGCGAATCCATGAATTATAAATCGGTTGGACTTAGATTCTGACTGCAACATTTCTATTGCATCAGTATTGTTGATATGGAGTTCCTCCATCATTTCTAGGGATAAAATTTTCTTGATTTCTTTTTCTTTTGGGAGTGGGTGTAGAATTGCTGGTAATGCTTGGAAATGGGACACTTCTTGTGAAATGAATAATTTTTCATTAATTTTTACCGATACGCCATGAAATTTTATTAGAAAGGTATCATTTAAATTGTGTGGTAGTGTGTCCACTAAAATTAATCCATTAAAATTATTCAGGAGGATCATTCCTGGTGTGATTTCCTCAACAGTTGGAATATGTTGGTTGTTTATGATATTGCAATCCGCTGGTGTGCTTCTAAAAATATTTGGTATACAAGTTGTATTTGATAAATTTATAACATTGTTTGAATTACAAATGGATATAAAATTAAAAGTTTTACAATTTTCTTTTAGGGCAAGAATTTCGTTATCTTTTTTTAGAATATTATCGTATAATATTTCCGTTGTTACTTTATTTTTTTTTACTGGTCTTAGAATAATTTTCTGAAAAATATCTTGATTTGTTATAGGAATATTTACGATATATAATATAGTATTGTGATTTGTAATAATCTTGATTTCCGAAAAATTTAATGCTTCTTCAATTGAATTAAATGGTAAATTCTCTTTCTTAAAAGTACTTATAGCTAATTTTATCTCTTGTTTCGATAATATTAATGAATTTACCATGCCCAATTTTGCCCAATGTATCGCATAGTTTATGTTTATCAAATCTTCTTTTAGAATTTTTAACTTATATTCTACATCTAATATAATCTTATTACTAATGGTTTCATTATTCTTTAGGATTTTATTTATCTCATTATTGACAATTGTTAGGTTATTTAATCGTTCCGTAAGCAAATTATTTATGACAACCTGTCTGTTATTGTTTTCCAAAACGCTATTTGTCTTCTGTTTAATGGTGATGAAATCTTCGTGGTCGGGGTTTCCCGCGATCCACTTCCATGCACTCCCGATAAAATTAAGCGACCTTTTGGTTTTTCGCGGCTTTAGATTTTCGAGCAAGTTTCGAATTTGATCTAGTTCGTATGATATGTATGGGAAAAGGTGATGGTCTGTACAACCGTTTGTATTGATAAGGTTAAGGATTCCGGATGTTACGTTTTCATATTCGTCTATGTCAATTGTATGTATAATTTTAAAAGTGCCTGTCTGTAGTTTTGCCTGTCCAGTGTGTACTGATATTACCAATGAGTTCGTAAAGTCTAATATTTGAATTTCGGCCTTTGTGGGGTAGTGAATGTATCTGAAAATATAGATTTTGTGATTAGGGTTACTAGTTACGAATATTGCTTTTATGAACTACTCGTCCAGCTTCTGTGATAACCGTTGTGTTTTTGTTTTCTTTGACTGTCTCTTTAACATAACGGATGGTAAGTTTGGAACCTAACCTTTTATTATATTTGACGTAAATAACCTCGCCTGGCAAATATTGTTTTACCGGTTTCCTCTTTTTATTGTGTTGTTTTAGATCCTTTTCTTGTTTAACTTTTAACCTATCTATATTGCTCAGCCGAGCACGTTCAAGTTGTTCGGGATCTAGGTTGGGTATACGACCAAAAAATAGTTCCACAGGTTTTTTTCCGGTAGTGGAATGAATCGTATGATTATACTCATTAACAGCTCGTTCTAATAGTTGTTCAAATGAACGAGGTGGACCTTCTGCTTTTAGACATCTCATAATTTCGATTAATGTGGAGTGGAACCTTTCTATTTGCCCATTTACTTCGCTTTTGTAAGGTGGCGTAACGAATACTTTGATATGCATGTCATCGCTCATCATAGAAATAATTGAAGCCGAAGTAAGTGACTTTTCATTTTCTATTACGACAACGGCCACTGGAACACAGAAGTAAAATAGAATATCTTGAAGAGGTTTTTTGATATGTTCCACTGCTCGTGATTCGATGATTTTTGCCTGCGTGAACTTGGTGAATTTGTCGATCGCTGTTAGGACTAGATATTTCTCGGTTGAGAAAATATCTAAATGTATGGTATGACCGGGGTATTCTGGTATGGGAGTATTATGGATCTCTTGGTTGTTTGGGTGTCAATCGTATTTATTTTCCTTACATATTGTGCAAAGTTTTACTACACTTGTAATTTTTGAGGCCATTCTCGGAAAATAATATTTTCGAATAATCTGCATGCGATTTTCGAAGGGGTTACGATGAGCCCGTTTGTGTTCGGTTAAAATTATTTGTTCTTGTTGGCCCTCATCTTCAAGATCTTCTACTATATTTCGTGTAAATCGGATTTTATAGCTATTGAAGTGGAGTGTGTAAATTTCCTGGATTTTACCCATAAGTACTTCTGGAGTGTGGAGTCCATTGACGATAGATGGATTCAAATACCTTTTGAAAATATTCGTGATTTCACGTTCAGTGAAGCTGGGCTGTGTAAAAATGTGTCTTGTGTAGCAAGACGAAAAAAAGGTTTTAATTTGATAACTAGTTTCGAATTCATCTAGTCGTAACACCAGTTGATTACGAAAAACATTAATTGGAGCCTCTACAATTGGGATCAGATTATGGGAGGAGCTATCGTCGCTATGTTGAGTAGACGTTAATGCGTTTATCTCCTCTGGATTTGGTAGTCTCGAGAGTGAATCAGCTACCACATTCGATTTCCCTGGTTTATATGCTATTTCGTAATTGTACTCCTCGAGAATAGCTTTCCAACGCTTCATTTTGCTATTCGTATTTTTGTTACTGAGAGCATACGTTAGAGGCTGGTGGTCTGTGAATATCTTCACTTTGCGTGAGCCATACAAAAAATTCCTCAGAGAGTTGAGTGCCCAGATGATTGCCAGCATTTCTTTTTCGTTGGTGGCATAATTTTCTTCTGTCTTACTCAATGTTCTTGAAATAAAAGTTATTGGTCTATTCTCTTGCATTAGTACTGCTCCAATCGCATAATCGGAAGCATCCGTAGTTAGTTCAAAGTCCTTGGCGAAATTTGGGTGGACTAACAATACTTCTTCGGAAACAAGTGTGGTTTTTAATTTTTCAAATGCGCATAACGCGTCTCTATCAAGACGAATCAGTTTGTTTTTTGAAACCTTTTTGGACACTCGTCCGTCTTCCCCCCTTAAAAGGGATGTTAGGGGTTTCGCCAGCTTTGCATAATCTTTGATGAAGCGGCGATAATACCCTGACATACCCAGAAATGATCTTAGGTCTAATTTTCTTCGGGTTTGGTCTTATCCCGTTTGTCCCGACAATAAATCCTAAAAATTCCACTTCTTTCTGAAGAAATTCACACTTATCTAGCTGCACCTTCATATTGGCAGCTTCTAAGGTTTTGAATACTAGTTCCAAGTTTTGGAAGTGTTCTTCTTGATTTTCACCAAAGATAATGATGTCGTCAATATAGACGTAGCATCGTTTGGCTATATGCTGCCTTAAAATGTCATCCAAAGTTCTTTGAAATATGGATGGCGCATTTTTGAGCCCAAATGGTAACCGGACAAATTCATATTTCCCATTATTTATAGAGAAAGCTGTTTTCTCTATATCAGAATTTCTGAGTGGGATTTGGTGGAAACCACTCTTGAGATCTATTGTGGTGAAAAACTTATTTTTTCCCAAATTTGAAAGAACTTCATTTATTTCCGGTATTGGATATCTGTCGGGGATGGTAATAGTATTTAGTTTTCGGTAATCTATTACCATCCGATATTTTTTCTCACCGGATGCATCGTCCTTTTTTGGGACGATCCAAACTGGGGAGTTGTAGGGAGACCGTGAAGGTCTTATAATTCCCTCGTTTAACAGTTCTTTGACTTGTTTTTCAACTTCGTCTTTCAAAGCCATAGGATAGGGGTAGGCTCTTGAATAGACTGGAGTATCCGTAGTAGTTCGAATTTCCCCTTTGACTGTGGATGTATAGGTAAGTTTTTTGTCCGGATCAGCAAACAGCTTGGGACATTTACCTATTATATTTTGTAGTCTTGATTTTTGTTCTTTATCCAAATGTTCTATTCTGAGTTTAATGTGATTAACGGATTCCGAATTATGTTGTTTTAACGGAATCTTAATATTGGGAAAAATGGTCATGTGGCTTTCGTCGGTGTGTATTATGGCTTTAATTTCTCTTAGTGAGTCATTTCCAATTATACCAGTAAATGATTTGAGACTTGGAAGAATGTAAAATTTAAGTTTATTTGTATTTGGTCCGAATAAATTTACATAGGAATGGTGTGTTATTTTAACGCTACCTCCAACGGAGTTAGCCATGAAGGGTTTTTCATTTGGTATAGGGTTTCTAATATGTTTAGTTTGAATATAATTTTTGTTAGATCCAGTGTCTATTAAAAATTTTAATGTCTCTCCGTTCCTAAGTTTAAGTTCATAAAAGGGGAGCGAAGAGCGATTTAATCTAAAAAATAGATATCATCCAGTTCTTCGGTCCGTTCGTAAGTTGCATTATCGATTGTATCTAAGTAATCGCTGAGAGACTGCTCATTGTGATCGTCATTTTCGGTATACTCTTGTTCTTGTACGGCTACGCTCGTTTCGTCAGGTACGTTGTTCTCGTCAGTTACGTCTGTTTCGTTAGTATTTTGTTCCATGTGGTAAACCCGTTGGAATTTATTTCCCGGGTGAGATTGTCGTGACGGATTCGCGTAATTACGTTTCTGTGGGAAGCGAGAATTTTGTTGTTGATTATTATAATTTATGCGGTTAGATCGCATGCTACGATCTACCTCCATCGGCTCAGGCTTTTGGAATGTTCTTTGAACTGGTGGGAATGGTCTGTGAAATCCCATTGGTTGTTGAGTGATTGGTCCATTGAATTGTTGAAAAGGTCTAGTGAATGGATTTTGTACTCCGCGTGGGTAGCGTAACAATTGAGGATAGAATGTTTGATTATATGGTTGTCTGAAGTGCGGATCTGGTACCATATTTCTCTTAGGAAGGGCAGGAGGAAGAATGGGTCTCCTCTGCAAGCTGTGGTGACTGCTGTGCGCGTATTGCGATCTAAAATCTACATTCTGAAGCTTCAAGCATAGATGTAATGCTTGTGGTAAGTCTATAGGTTCCCTGATGCTGAGTAAACGGGGAAGGTCGCCTTTCAGTCCTCTGACAAAGGTGTCTAGAGCCTTATCCCTATATGCTTGAGTCATGTTGTTCATTGACTCGTTGCTCATTTCTATGCTTGATAGTTTATTCAGTATGAGTGAAAGGTGCTGATAGACTACTTGGTAGAATTCGGATATCGTGGTGTTTCCTTGCACCAGGCTAGTCATTTGGTACTCAAGGGTTCCCAAATCCCTTTTGTCTGCGTAATGCAGAGTTAGACATTTGGACATCTTTGCCCAATTTAAAGGGGTATTGTACGATTCCAGAACAATATCTGCATGCCCTACTATTTTATTTATTTATTTATTTATTTATTTATTAATAGATTGACATAACAATTTATATTCCTCACTATGCTCAGTATTCCGTAATACTTCGGCGTACCCTTTAAATGTTCATAGATCTGCAGTATCCTATCGACGCTCTTCTTCCATGAACTGAATTCTCCCGAGGTTCCGGAGAATTCCCTAAGACTTTTTACTATATCCGGTATTCGGTCTAAGTCACCCAAATTTCTATCCATCGCTGTATCAATTGTCTGATCAACATCGTCTCTTGTATCAGAGTTGGGGTTAACTATCCTAGATATGATTTGTGGACCATCTCTGGTCAAAACTTCTCTGACTATCTGAGTGATTTGTGCCGACAGACTGGCGAGATCTAAAGGATTATTATTTTGAGTCGCGCTATCGCTGGAGGTTGATGGCGTTAGTTGGGAAGTACGTAACGTGAAATTGGTTGGGGGAGTTGGAGGTGACATTTTGAATTTGATTTTTATGAAGGGTGAGATCAAAACAAAATAGATCGAATTCGCACAGAACTTTCTTTAAGGAATAGATAAATTTTTAATTTGCTTTACGAGAATCAGTTCTAATTTAATTATTAAATTAATTAAAAAATGTTGTTTTTATAATTAAATAAATTTAAACCCTTTTTACGTTTACTAAAAAAATAAAAAGATAGCTATATTTAAATATATCTATTTTAATTTTCTATTTTATAATTAAATAGATTTTCAAAAATTTTCTTTAATGATCGAATAAATCCTATTTTCTTTATCGTTTATCTTATCTTTTTTTTCTTTATAGATAATTTTATTGTTTTTTCAATATTCATGTATCGTTTTTAAATTAATCAATTTAAATAATAATAAATATGTAACTTTAAATTTTCCTTTATTTTAATTAATTTACTTTACTTTATCACTTAAATTTCTTTAACTTTTAACTTATTTATTTTCCTTTTTTTTCTTGGTTTTCTTAAATATTTCGATTTAATAATTTTTGAAAAATTAATTTCCTTTACTTTATCACTTAAATTTCTTTAACTTTTGACTTATTTATTTTCCTCTTTTTTTTCTTTGGTTTTCTTAAATATTTCGATTTAATAATTTTTGAATTTAATAAAATAATAAAAAAAAAAATGTGTACTACTTACAGCAGTATTATAAGATGCAGGACAAACATCTCTTGTCGGTGAACCTTAATATAGATGATGAACACACGTTAACCCGGTGAAAAATGTCCTAAACGTGTGGGGACCGAGTCGTCGTCTCTCAATCAAACTGCACGGGCGGCTGTTTGTCCAATCCAAACTCCGTTTTACCCTTGGTTCTGGTTACTTCGGGGCCTCGTTTCCCGTATCTTCCTTTGATTGATCTTCACGATTTTTTAAGTCGTTACTTTGGGACTTTTTGCTCGTGATTGAATTTTTTTATATTGGATTTGAGAAATATAAATTGCGCTATATTTCTCGTGGTATGTTTTTTTTTTTATAACCGTACTTTTTGAGTTGATTTACTTATTATTATTATTATTTATTTCGTGGGTTTCCACTATGTTATGCTTTAATTTTATTACTTATCGAGGTCACGAAATTTTTATATGCAACTAGCTTGTAAGTTTCGTTATTATTCACTTATTTATTATTTTCAACGAATTTTTATATGCACTTATTATTTTCACTTCTCTATTATCTTCAATGAATTTTTTATACGCAACTAACTGTTAAGTTTTATAATTATTCACTCATTTATTATTTTCAACTTTTTCCGGTTTTTTCACTTATTATTACACATACACTTTTCACTCACGTTTACAATAATCGGTCCCTGCTCGGGCGCCAGTTAATATATTTTAATTCGCAAAAACTAAAAAAATATATTTTTGGTGGTTATACAACCACGTACTTTATTTTCTATATTAAGATTACACACTTTAACTTATTAACTACTTATATTTATACTTTACAACTTGCTGACTTATATGCTATGCAATTTTGAGACATAAATGGAAATTTCCATTTAGGTCGTTTACATTTTGTTGGATATGCAACTTCATATTTCACAGTGGTTTTATGGGAACGTCACAAAAATGCGTTTGCATGAAATGTGAGATGTTGGGCACGTTTGTGCAACGTGATCAGGTTTGTGATCTTAACTTATATATATATATATATATATATATATATATATATATATATATATATATGATGAAAAATTCCTGAAATCACAAATTCACTCTATGGAGCCATAAGTCATGTTTTAATTTTATGATTTTTATGTTTTGAATATGTAGCCTTGATTAAAACAAACATTATGAGACACTTAATTTTTTTGGTTCTTGTTGTTGCTAAAGATACAGGGTGTCAAAATTTGAGAAAAAAGATAATGGTATTGTATTTATCGCAATAAAAAGAAAAATAATTGTCCGATAATTATGATTTTGGGCTCATGTTAAAGGTAAGTTAATAAGGATTTCTAAAAAAATATAAAAATAGTATATTGTTTAAATCCTTCTTCTCTAAATTTCCCGCCAAAATGTTCTTTTTAAATTTTCTCAAAAACCTATTTTTTTTTTTTTTTTTCTAGAATTCGATAATTAATATTTTACAACATATCAAAAAACTAGAATACCGTTATTTTTTGTTTTCTTGAAAAAATCGTTTTAGTAAGAGAAGTATTTCATTTTTATATGGAAAGCTATATAGATATTTTTCAGTGTTTTGAAATTGTTTACAAAAGTGGTAGTGTTTATAATTGGAATAGTGCGCCTACCGTGGGTCGGAGCTTGTCCACTATTCTTAATGAGACTTAGACTGTTTGTAAAAATCTGATTTATTTATTCTAAATGTTTGGCTTTTATACAAAATTCAGTAATTAAGTACACTAACAACATATTAAATTTGTTTAGTTTACATTATTATAAAAGTTATAAAACGCTGGGTTTACTTAAACTTATAATTAATTTTGTATAGCTACCGAAATATGATCTATTATTTCCTGATTTGTATATAAATTTTATTAATGGAAATGATTAACCTAAACCGACATATATATATATATATATATATATATATATATATATATATATATATATATATATATATATATATATATATATATATATATATATATATATATATATATATATATATATATATATATATATATATATATATATAAATATTATTAGTGACAAAAATGAAAACCTATTCGTTGGTTTGAATGGTGTTTATCATGTTCGCTGGTCTGAACATGCCGCCCTACGGTGACTTGTAGTCGCAACTTATACGCTTGTTGTTGAATTTGCAATGTGTTGGGATTTCGATTTGCATAAAATGATTATCGTAATGCTGACTGTTATCATCATGGCAAATAGTATATATGTGGTAGTATAATGATGAACGTCATGATTATTAAGACGCTGGTAATGTACATCAGTCTGCTTCAATGTTTTAATTGAGTTCTCCAGATCTTCAATATCGGAATCGTCATTGGTGGTGATTAACCTTTTCTCGATGACATGCGTTGTTAAATTGAAAGCTGGTATAAACGATTTATTTAAATATGTTGTATAACTAGTTCTGCTGTATAGAGTGAAGGTGTCCCCACTCAAGGTGCAATGCACCAGCAGGTGAAGAACTCCTGTACCGGGAGATGGTTATGGGATTGATGGTATTATTGCATATGCTATCGAAGGTATACTGTTTGTCTGCAACAAAGATCCAACTATTTGACAAATACAGCTGAATTCATATCGTGCTAGGTGATGTTGATGTAACGGCGCAATGGGTTAGAGCTTCTTTGCTGTGGTGTAATAAACCAAGTTCGCAGCTACCACTCCTAGCTTGATCTTTTTGTAACGGTTGATGAAGATTGCACAGGAAGTGTCGTGATTGAATAAATTTACATGACCGAACATCGGATTCTGTTGATAAGTAATAAGCGTGACGCTGTAAAGATACCATCAAGTAGCGTGTGGATGGTTGAATGTAGATGTATAATTCTTCGTGAAGTGTTGGTACTGGTATCACATTTAGAATTTGAAATTCTTCCCTGTCGATTAATGGAATTTTTACTTCAAAAATTACCTTGTCATCTATTACGTTTGTTTTAAGCTTGAGGAGCTTGTGTAGTTGTTTTAAATGGCGAGTTGATAAGTTCAAGTGACTCGGGTAAAGCCTGTTGAATTTGATGTAATTGTATTTCCAGTTGGTTGGGAGTAAATAATAGATTATTGATGCGTTTGTGGTGTACATCGGAGATGACATCTATTAATGCTTCTTGCACATCCTTAAAAGTTATTATTGCTACAATAATTCGCAACGTTGCATCCATGAATTCCTCATGAAACAATACAGTCGCTAGTTCCTCTTGCACCACTTTGTAATGATTAATGATTAGTTCTCTGTCACGCTTAATGATATTGGTGGTGGCTTCTGTGATAGATAGTTGTTTCTTAACCAGATCGTGTATGTATTCCTGATTTTCAGCCAGAGATTCAATTTGCTGATTATATTTTTCTGCTGCTCTTTGATCGAGTACCCCAAAGAGTTCGTTTGCGATATTGCCAACAATGTCAAGTGGAGATCTTTTGTCTCGTGTTGTAGTTTTATCCGGTTGTAATATTTGATTTCGATCTTCTACTTCGTTTACGAGGTGGGTTACTTGTTTAGCTATAACATAGCATGTGTTTTGGTTTTTCATATAGGTCGCGTTACAGTTTCGTGATAGATCCTTGGTGGCATCCCGTATTTCATTTAATTCAAGCCAGTAATTCGTTAAATCATAGTATATTATTAAGTTCCACTCACTCCGAAGTACATTGGCTCTCCCAATTTCATCGAAAAATATCCCAGGTTGAACCGAAAACCGGGTTATGTTAAGGTTGGAGGTAGTTATTGCCGAAACCATTAAGGATAATATAGTTGTAGTATACAATATTGCCTTTGCCCAGGGATTAATTTTACATATCTTCATCTTTCGTTGTGGATTTTTAGGATGCAATTTGTTGGCTAATTTTGCTGCAGTTTCTCTTACCTGTGGATCTGCTGCTCCTCTCATCCAATCCCGAGCTGTTCTCTTTAAATTCCGTTGTTCATCTGTGTGGTCATAGCTGCCATTTGTGCGTTTTTGTGAAATCCTCTGTGGCGCTACCGTAAGTGAACTGCCTTCTAGGGCTTTTGATGATGATTCAGACTCTGATGTTGTAATTGTGACAAGGTTAGTTTGCATTTTCTTTGGTGCTTCTTGGCTGTTGATCCTTGTCTCGGATTAAAACTAACTGACCTGGTTCTAAGTTTTGTTCTGTTTCTTTCCATTTTCCACGTTGTTGTAATTGTTGAAGATATTCTTGTGACCATCTGTTCCAGAAGTCTTGCTTTAACTTCTCTATTAGTTTCCACCTACTTAGATTCCCGAGTTTTTCGGTTTCCAATTGCTGTTGAGGAGGAGCAATTAAGGCATCCCCTATCAAAAAGTGACCTGGAGTTAAAACGGATATTTTTTTTTTTTTTTTTTTTTTTTTTTTTTTTTTTTTTTTTTTTAAGTTTATAACAAATAAAAATATTTATTTTCTTTTAAGTGATAATTGACTATTTTATTAAAAGTACTAGTTTCGAGCTCATACGCCCTTTGTCAACTTATAAAATATTTTAAATATTATCTCTGCGTACACGGCTATTTATAATCATTTCATACAAACAATTATACGGCATTTTGTCGTTTAGTAGTAGGTGGTTGTGTTTATGTTTATATATTTCTATTTCCTCCAATCTGTTCAGTGCATCTCCTTTTTTCATCCTATGTAAAATCATTAAATTTTTTTTTTTTTTTTTTTAAATTTTTTTAAATTTTCGGTGTAGTTCATGTATTTGTGTTGTTCGCTGGTTAGGTGAAGCGCATATTTGGATTTTATATCGTGTTTTCCTATTTCTTTTATGTGTTCAACAAACCTAGTTACAAAATTTCTGCCCGTCTGACCTATATAAAATGCATCACAATCACTACACCGTAACTTATATACACCGCTGGTGCATTCTTCTCTATTGTGTTGGTGTGAGTTTAATCTTCTTTCTATTTTGTTGCATGTTCTGTATGCGGCTACATAATTATATTGTTTTAGGGTTTTGTTGATTATATGCATTGATGCCTTATCGTAATTTACTGTGATATATTTGTATTTTTCATTTACCCCTTCTGTTGTCAATGTAGTGAGTTGTCGTATATGTTCTTTGCGTTGAAATTTGCGATTCATTTTCGTGATCATGTTCCCGTTGTATTCATTATTGTATGCAATCTCTTTTATGGTATTTATTTCATCGTCATAATCATTTTTACTCATTGGGATGTTGTTGAGTCGTGCTATCATGTGTCTGTATGCTGCTAACTTGTGTTGAGGTGGGTGATTCGAAGAGGAATGTATTGTATGGTTTGTTTGTGTCGGCTTTCTGTATATTTTAAATGTGTGTTTCATATTTATGTTATTTACTGTGATATCCAAAAAATTTATAGATTTGTTATGTTCAATTTCCAATGTGAATTTTATGTTGGGATGGATGTTATTGATGTAGTTGTGCATGATTTTTAATTGCCTTAGTGTCCCGCCAAATAATATCAAAATGTCATCGACGTATCTATACCAATATATTATGTGGTTGCGTGAATTGTTGACTTCGTTTAAAATGTATTTCGTTTCGAAATTGCTGAAATATATTTCCGCAAGAGTTCCGGATAATGGATTGCCCATTGGTAAACCTTCTATTTGCATATAATGTCTCCCATTGTGTGTGAAGTAATTTTGTGCTGTGATAACCTTTAAGATGTGTATGATTTGTTCCATTTCAATTATATCGATTTTTTGTTTTATTAACAATGTTCGGATAATTTCTATTGTATCGTTGATGGGTATGTTTCCATACATGTTTGATATGTCAAACGATGCAAATTTTCCATTATTCGGTATATCAATGTTTTTTATGCGTGTTACTAACTCTAAGTTATTTTTTACTGAAGTGGCTCCCCTGATATCTACTATTTTATTTAAATAAGTGTTGATAAATTTAGATAGTTTATAGGCAGGTGCGGTGGTGTAATTAATTAGCGGTCTTATTGGTGTGCCTTCTTTATGGATTTTTGGTAAACCTCTGAACTGCGGAGCTGTCGGCTTAATCATTTTTAAAAAGTGTTTTGTTTTAGTGTTTATTACACGTTCGCTGTTATTGATCACATTATTCACAATGTTTTTGAATTTGTTAGTAGGGTCAACTGAAATTTCGTGGATATTGTTTTCTTGAATGTATGTGTCTATCTTGTGATTATATTCGTTGGATGACATTATAACCACTGTGTTACCTTTATCGGCTTTTGTAACAATTGCAGAATTGTTTGCGATTTTTTCAGCTATATTATCTAAGATTTTATTATCTTTGCTATTGTGTCTGCTTCTATGTGGAACACTGTTGGAGATGTGATGGACAATGGTTTGACGTATGTTGTCACGGTCTTGTATATCAGTCCTATTGATGGCACTTTCAATGTTCAGCAGTTGTTTGATGTCTTCTGTTTTGCTATGAGGTGGCGTGAGATTGTGTTTTAAACCTTTCTCCAACATTTTGATTTCATCATTGTTGAATATAATGTTTGTATCATTTTGAATACGTTGGAAAAATGTGTGTGTTGTGAGGGGGATTCTAGTATTGTTGTGTGATATATTATATTGCCTCTGTTGTGTAAGTAATCTCTTTAGTTTTAATTTCATTGTTCTTTTTTTGTGTATCAATATGCTCTCTATTTTTAACTGTATTCCTTGTATAATGTTTTCATATTCTATTCTGTGGCATATTTTTGACAAACGCAGTTGTGTGTTGTATAGTTGTAATGTTATTAGGTTGATTTTCGTGTACAATTTGTTGATGGATTGTTTCAACCACATTCTTTCAGCTTTACTTTTGATGTTCTTCGCCGTACTTGTGTTACACTTTATTCTGACGTTTATGTATGAAGGTATTATTTTTCGTGTATAGCATGTTCTGTTATAATCTAAATTCATTCTATTCCTTTTTAGTTGTTTATATAAATTAAAATATTTTAGCACGGTTATAGTAGATTCACTATTAGAGTTAGTAACACGCATAAAAAACATTGATATACCGAATAATGGAAAATTTGCATCGTTTGACATATCAAACATGTATGGAAACATACCCATCAACGATACAATAGAAATTATCCGAACATTGTTAATAAAACAAAAAATCGATATAATTGAAATGGAACAAATCATACACATCTTAAAGGTTATCACAGCACAAAATTACTTCACACACAATGGGAGACATTATATGCAAATAGAAGGTTTACCAATGGGCAATCCATTATCCGGAACTCTTGCGGAAATATATTTCAGCAATTTCGAAACGAAATACATTTTAAACGAAGTCAACAATTCACGCAACCACATAATATATTGGTATAGATACGTCGATGACATTTTGATATTATTTGGCGGGACACTAAGGCAATTAAAAATCATGCACAACTACATCAATAACATCCATCCCAACATAAAATTCACATTGGAAATTGAACATAACAAATCTATAAATTTTTTGGATATCACAGTAAATAACATAAATATGAAACACACATTTAAAATATACAGAAAGCCGACACAAACAAACCATACAATACATTCCTCTTCGAATCACCCACCTCAACACAAGTTAGCAGCATACAGACACATGATAGCACGACTCAACAACATCCCAATGAGTAAAAATGATTATGACGATGAAATAAATACCATAAAAGAGATTGCATACAATAATGAATACAACGGGAACATGATCACGAAAATGAATCGCAAATTTCAACGCAAAGAACATATACGACAACTCACTACATTGACAACAGAAGGGGTAAATGAAAAATACAAATATATCACAGTAAATTACGATAAGGCATCAATGCATATAATCAACAAAACCCTAAAACAATATAATTATGTAGCCGCATACAGAACATGCAACAAAATAGAAAGAAGATTAAACTCACACCAACACAATAGAGAAGAATGCACCAGCGGTGTATATAAGTTACGGTGTAGTGATTGTGATGCATTTTATATAGGTCAGACGGGCAGAAATTTTGTAACTAGGTTTGTTGAACACATAAAAGAAATAGGAAAACACGATATAAAATCCAAATATGCGCTTCACCTAACCAGCGAACAACACAAATACATGAACTACACCGAAAATTTAATGATTTTACATAGGATGAAAAAAGGAGATGCACTGAACAGATTGGAGGAAATGGAAATATATAAACATAAACACAACCACCTACTACTAAACGACAAAATGCCGTATAATTGTTTGTATGAAATGATTATAAATAGCCGTGTACGCAGAGATAATATTTAAAATATTTTATAAGTTGACAAAGGGCGTATGAGCTCGAAACTAGTACTTTTAATAAAATAGTCAATTATCACTTAAAAGAAAATAAATAGTTTTATTTGTTATAAACTTAAAATAAACTCAGTGATAAAAGTGCACAAATATGGATATTCTCCAAAATAATAAAACGGATAGGTCTGTAGGATCGTTGGTAATTGGGCTTAACGGTCTCGAATTCAGGCATGCTTCTATCTGGGCTACTACTGTTGTTAATTCTTCAAATGTGAGAGTTTGGGCTCCCGCTACTCTTTTTAAGTGATTTTTTGTTGACTTTACTGCTGCTTCCCAAAGGCCTCCAAAATTTGATGCAGCTGGTGGGATGACATGCCACGTTGTACCATCCTTTGCTAAGTTTTCTTTGAGTTTTTCGTTTGCTTCCTTTAGGGCCTTTATTCTTTCTCTTTCTAGTTCATGATTTGCGCCGATGAAATTGGTACCGTTGTCGCTATAGACATCTGTGCATAGGCCTCGCCTTGCTGTGAACCTTTTATAAGCACCAATGAAGGCTTCCGTTGTTAAATCTGACACTACTTCGATATGCACTGCTTTTGTTACCATACATATAAATATGGCTAGATACCTTTTATATGATTTATGACCTCTGCCTTTAGTAGTTCTTACTTGAAAAGGTCCTGCATAATCTACCCCAGTTCTGGTGAATGGTCTAGCAGGAATGAGTCTCACTTCCGGTAGATTTCCCATAAGTTGGTGTCTTATTTTATTATTGAATCGATGACACCTAATGCATGCTCTTATCTATTGTTGAACGCACCTTCGACCGTTAATAATCCAAAAACGTTTTCTAATGTACGCCAGAGTGAGCTGAGTTCCTCCGTGCATGGTTTTGACATGGGCTTCATCTATTATCAATTTTACTGCTGGATGTTCTGGAGGTAATATTGCTGGATGTTTTTCTTCATATGAGAGTGTTGGAGAATTTTGTAATCTTCCTCCAACTCGTAACACACTATTTTTGTCTACAAATGGATTTAGCGAGAGTATTTTGCTCTTGGTAGCGATCTCTTTGTTCTTCTTCAAGCGATTTATCTCTTCACTATACTCTGTTGCTTGTAAATCCTTTATAATGTATATTAGTGCTACTGAGAGTTCTTCTCCTGTTATTGTTAAGGAATTCGGTATGAGTTGCTTTTTCATACTCCTTGTAAACCGAAGCACGAACGCCATTACTCTTTGTACTTTACTCAAAGTGGAACATCTTTGTAGCAGTTGAGTTAGTATTGTTGAATTACTTTTGGTAATCAATACTCTAATTGCCGTTGCTTTCTGTTCTGGAGGATTGCTTAAACTTAGTGGGTAGCTTGGAATTGGTATCGTTGACGTTTGTAACCATTTGGGCCCATGCCACCATAGTGGATGAGCTTGTAGTTGTTCTGGTTTTACGCCTCTGCTGGCGCAATCTGCTGGATTATCAGTTGAACTTACATTACTCCACTGCGATGGTTGGATCATTGTTTGTATTTGTGACACTCTGTTTGCTACAAATGTCTTGAATTTGTGTGGATTTCCTTTTATCCAGCTCAGGGTTACCATTGAATCTGTCCATGCATATATAGTTGTCTTGTTAAACCCCATGTTTTGTGAAATTGATTGTAATAATTTGGACAGGAGTAGAGCACCACATAATTCTAGTCTTGGTAATGATACCTTGGTTTTGATGGGAGCCACCTTTGTTTTTGCTGCTATCAGTGAGGTTGTTGTAATGTTACCATGTACATCCATAACGGAGTAATAAACGACGGCTGCATATGCCTTTTCGGATGCGTCACAAAATCCATGTATCTGTCCCGCACTGCTGTTAGTGTGTTTTATCCAACGCGGGATCCTAATTTGTTCTATTTTGTGGAGTGCCTTCTTGTATTTATTCCATTTTCCGTTTATTTCTGTTGGTAGTTCTTCATCTCATGACCATCCTGCTAGCCATAATTCTTGCATTAATAATTTTGCTACAATTACTATTGGAGAAAGCCATCCTAAAGGATCAAATAATTTTGCCGCTTCTGATAGTAACTGTCTTTTTGTTGTGACTGAGCTATCTTGGGGAGCGTTTACCTTGAATTCAAAATGGTCGCTAGTGGGGTTCCAATATATACCAAATGTTTTTATAGTATTGTCTGGTGAAATCTGTAGTTTATCATTATTCCGTATATTTTTGGGAATGTTTGTCAAGATGCTGGAATGATTACTTGCCCACTTATGTAGTTTAAACCCAGCCCCTTGTAGTACTTGAATGAGTTCCCATTGCGCTTTTAATACTTCATCTAAATTATCTCCCCCTGATATTACATCGTCCACATAAAAGTCTTTTACTAATATTTTTGCAGCTAGAGGGTGTGTCTTTGCCTCATCTTGAGCCAATTGTTTTAACGTTCTTATGGCTAAATATGGCGCTGATGCTGTACCAAATGTTACAGTTGGTAATTGGTAGTCTTTGATAGGCATTGTTGGTGAATGCCTCCATACAATTTTTTGAAAGCGTTGATCGTCTTCACATATGTTGATTTGCCGATACATCTTCTCGATGTCTGCAGTGAATGCGAATTTATATTTTCTAAATCGCAATATAATTGACATTAAGTCGTCTTGTATTGTTGGACCCACCAGTTGATTGTCGTTGAGACTTGTACCATTGGACGTCTTTGCGGAGGCGTCTAAAACTACTCTAAGTTTTGTTGTTAAACTGTCATCTTTTATTACTGCATGGTGAGGAATATAATATTCGTCTACATTGGACCCACCTCCTTCACAGGGTTTCATGTGACTCAAATCTATGTATTCTTGTATACAATTCTTATAGTCAACTGCTATCTTCTCTGATTTGTTTAGTTTTCTCTCCAATTGCAAAAATCTGGCTATGGCTTGATGTCTGGAATGGCCTAATGGAGTGTAGTTTGGTTTGAAAGGCAGACTAACCACATATCTTCCTGTTGAGTCTCTGCGATGAGTTGTTTTATAATGTTCTTCTGCTAGTTGCTCTTCGTGGTTCATTCCCTTTTGATCTGCGATTTCTTCTAATTCCCAGAATTTTTTTATATTCTCATCAATTTCTGCTAGTGTTATCAATGAATGAATTTTGACAGTTTCGCGATTTGTTGGACCGAATATTATCCATCCAAATTCCGTTCGTTGTGCGATCGGCTCTCCGCTTTGCCCTTTAGCTATTTCGTTTAACATTATCATTGGATAGAAGTCTGCGCCCATAAGTATGTCAATTTTTCCAGGTTGATTGAAGTTTGGATCCGCCCATACCAAATCATTGATGTGTTTCCATTGCCAAGCGTTGATTAGTTGATCTGGTAATATTTTGGTTAAATTATTAATGACTAATGCTTTTATTTGAACCGAAAAATTTGACGGGAACCTTGGTTCTAAATTACAAGTTATGTATTTATTTATTATTCCTGCATTAGTTTCTCCAATCCCTGCTAATTTTACATGCGTTTTCTTATACTGTAGATTAAGTCTCTTGGCGGCTTCTTGTGTGATAAATGTTCCTTGTGAGCCTGGATCAATTAAAATACGGACACATTCAAGTTTGTCTTGTCCCACCTTTATTACTGCTACAGCTGTACCAAGGAGTGTAAGCCCTTGATTTGATGGGTTTTCTTTATCATTTCCCATGATCTTAACTGCTACTTGTGTTGTTAAAGTTGTTGTTTTACTTTTCACTTGATTTGTTCCTTCTGAGCTATGCAGTAGCTCATGATGGTTACCGCTGCATCTAATGCACCGTGTTGGTGTAGTGCATTGGCGTGTGGAATGATTTCCAGAGAAACAACGTCTACACAATTGTAATAGATTTACTAATTGATTCCTTTCTAAAAACGACATCTTTTTGAAGTTTATGCATGTTGTTATACAATGTGGTCCCACACATTGTTTGCATAATGTATTTGTTACTAAAAATCCCTTAACTTTTGATTGGTTGTTGTAGTAATTTGGTTTTACTCGTTTTTGATCCGCTACTGCTTGTAGTCCGTTGAATCTTTTTTCTAAGAACCTTAGAAATTCATCTAATGTTTGAATTTCTTTGGGATCTGTTATCGATGTTTCATACAATCTTAATGTTTCGCTGTCTAGTTTTTTTAACATTAAATGTATGATTATTGGATCCCATGTGGAGGTGTCCACATCTAATGTTTGTAAGCCGCTGATGACTTCTTTGATGGTATCATGAAGCGACCTAATTCCATTTGCTGACTCTGTTGTTATGGATGATTGGTCTAGCAAAGTGGATAGTTGAGCGTTGACTAATAATCTCCTGTTGTTGTATCTCTCTTTGATGATCTCCCAAGCTTTGGAGTAGTTCTTCTCAGTGCATTGTATGTGGTTAACTAATTTTGCGGCTTCTCCTCCTAGACTCGTTTTTAGGTAGTTCATTTTTTGAATTTGTGAGATCGAGTTGTTGTCATGCACCAATCTCTCAAAAATATCTCGAAATACCATCCATTTATTACGGTCGCCATAAAAATGTGGAATTTCTATTCTTGGCAATTTAATATCTTTGTGTTGTTGCGTTGATGGTTCATCTTTTATTTCGAGTCCATCCAGTTGTTCTTGCATTTTTAACACTATTTCTTGCCAACCTCTTTCGATATTTTCAAATTCTCGGTTGTTTATATAGGTTTCTATTTCGTTCTGTTCCGTGTCGCTTTCTAGGATGCCGTCGTGCCATGTAGCGATGTCCGCAAAATAGTTGTTAAGTAATTGCTTTTTTTGTTTATAAAATGCCCTTGTTTTTGTTGTTTTTATGTCGACTTCCAATGTTCTTATGTGGTTGTTCAACATTATAATTTTTCCCCGTATTTTTTGAATGAGTTTTGATGCGGGTGAGAGCTCGCTTTTAGTAGAGTTTATTGGTTGTTGTTTACTCTTCCGCTCTTCCATTTTGTCAAGTAACTTTTGACGATACTGTCCTACGGCTTGAGACCATTTCTGCCTATCTGACCAATAGTTGTTCGTGTTGTCTCATAACGCAAAATTTTTAGTAATGATTGCATCATTCTCATTAAACTACCTCCATTTTGTCTCTAGTTCGGTTAAGCGTTGGTTTAAATACTCCTCGGTTTTTCGGGAGTCTCCATCTTTCCCGTAATTAATTCTTTGCTTTTCCATGGCATCCCAAAGTTGTTGCTGGATGTTTACTAGTTCTTCGAACGTTGTCATATTCAGTAGATTTTTGGAGGTTCGATGTGTGTCGTTGAGATTGTCCCAATTATTGTTCAAGTTGTTGTTTGACCAATAAATCACTGTTCCGTTGTTGTTTGTGACTCCGTAGAATGGTTTTATTTTCAATATGGTTTTTCCAGTTGTTGTTGAAAATCCAGTTGAATACAAATATTCTTCTAATTGTTGTTTGAAGAATAATTTACTGTATTCCAAGTGCCGATTCTTATTTGTTGGCTTCGAAGGACCAATGTTTATAGTTGGAATAGTGCGCCTACCGTGGGTCGGAGCTTGTCCACTATTCTTAATGAGACTTAGACTGTTTGTAAAAATCTGATCTATTTATTCTAAATGTTTGGCTTTTATACAAAATTCATATAATTAAGTACACTAACAACATATTAAATTTGTTTAGTTTACATTATTATAAAAGTTATAAAACGCTGGGTTTACTTAAACTTATAATTAATTTTGTATAGCTACCGAAATATGATCTATTATTTCCTGATTTGTATATAAATTTTATTAATGGAAATGATTAACCTAAACCGACATATATATATATATATATATATATATATATATAAATATTATTAGTGACAAAAATGAAAACCAATTCGTTGGTTTGAATGGTGTTTATCATGTTCGCTGGTCTGAACAGGTAGTTCACTTAATTTGTGTGTTTTGTATTTTATTTATTGTACAATTTTGCGTCATATTTAAGTATGAGTCACAGAATTATGAGGTGCCACCCCCTGGTTTATATCGTTTGGTTAGTCGTAGTACTAAATAAAATACTAAATAAAATGTTGTTTCCCCCTTTTTTATTGAGTGTGGATTATTTTTACTTGACGCAGGCGTACCTGTTAAACGATGAGTAATTCTTTTGAAAACAAAAAAAGAACATTGTTGATATAAATAGGAGTAAAAATTAAAATTTTTGATTAGTTGACATTGTGAATTGTAGACAACATTTTAAATAAGGAGTAAGATTTTTTAAAATTTGAAAAAGTAACAGTGTGTTAAACTGAGTGTAAGTTTAAGTGGATAAATAAGTACTAGTGCGCTAAATTTGATAATGGATAAATTTCGAAAGTGTTGTAAACCATATCACGATTCAAAGTGTTCGAGTAAACTAAAACGAGTTACGGATTATGTTAAGCAATTTATGCCACAATCAGTTGAGAATCAAGATAATTTGTATCTCTGTTCAACGTGCTATATAAATATTACCTGCAAACGACGAAAAATAGAATCACAGTTGTCACCAGTTGCGGGACAACACAAATAGCCGATAACGATAAAAGCAGTGATAGTGAAGAGTGTTATTTAAAAAATGTGTCCGTTTTGGAAAAAATGAATGAAGTGTTACCCTTTCTTGGAAAGTCTCCTATATATCCGAGTAAGTTAGAAGCCAGGCCAAAACATTAGCAGCAAAAAATAATAGATTTAACTTCAATAACACCATCAACATCTTTGGTTCCGGAAATCGTGCCGCTTTCGAATCAGTCAACCGAAGATCAAAGGAAGGTTGCACTATATGATGAATTGATTGGTGATCTAAAAGCTAAATTCAAAGAACTGGAGAAAACCAGTGATAAGATTCAGCTACTTACTATATTGCCAAAATCATTAACCATTCAAGAAATCCAGAATGAGTTCAAGGCAACGCAACATATGGTGCGAACCGCTAAAGATCTACGAGACAAGAATGGTCCACTAAGTCGTCCAGCAGCTAAAGTAGGCAAGCGAATAAGTGATGAGCTGAAGCAAGCAGTATTATCTTATTATACTGATGATGATGTTAGTCGGATAATGCCAGGCAAAAACGATTGTTTAACAATCGATAAAGTTAAAGTTCAAAAGCGGCTAATGATGTGTATATTGAAAGAGTGCTACGAAGGATATAAGACGATGTATCAGGATGACGAATCAAACAAAATTGGTTTTTCTAAATTTTCACTACTTCGCCCAAAATACTGTGTACAACCAGGTAGTAGTGTAACGCACACAGTCTGTGTGTGTACCATACATCAAAATGTAAAATTAATTATTTATGGCACCAAAATGGAAACTATTACCAACGGAAAGATAGCGCACTACCGGGATTGTATTTCAAATATTTTATGTGATGAGCCTACACCAACATGTTACCTTCTACAATGCGAAAGTTGCCCAGGACTGGATAACTTTAAAGAATATTTGAAAAATGCATTTCGGGAACATGGCTGAACGGGATGCTGAGTTAAAATTTAATCAGTGGGTTTCTACCGATAGGTTCAATCTGGAGACCTTTTCTCAAGCGTTGGATGGATTTCTGTATTATTTCATGAATAAGCTGAAGAATCTGTCACCTCATTGCTTCATTTCACTTCAGCAGTCCAACTTCTTAAAAAATAAAAAATTGTCGCTGAAGTCTACGGAGGTGATAGTTTTATGTGATTTTGCAGAAAATTATGCATTTATAATGCAAAATGCCGCACAAGGATTTCATTGGAATAATAAGCATGCGACTATTCATCCATTTGTAATTTACCAAAATTTGCATGGCAAATTACTTCACCACACCTTCATTATAATATCGGATTGTCTTCACCACGATACCGTAGCGGTTCACTTATTCATTGAAAAATTGATGCAGTTCTTGAAAACTAAAATATCCAGTTTATCTAAAATTTATTATATTACCGATGGGGCAGTCACGCATTATAAAAATAAGAAAAATTTTAAGAACATCTTAAAACACAAAGAGGATTTTGGAGTTGATTGTGAATAGCATTTCCATGCAACAGCTCATGGAAAAGGTCCATGTGATGGAGTAGGAGGTACCATCAAAAGAATGGCATCCAGAGCTAGTCTCACAATGGAATACAGCAGTACAATAACCAATGCAGATGAATTCTTTAAATGGGCTAAATCGTTGAAGACAGATATCACTTTTGGATTTTGTTCAAACGCAGAACATAAATCCAAGCAAATAAAACTTGCAACTAGGTTTGAAAATTTAAAAACAGTAAAAGGAACTCACGGTTTCCATGCAGTTATTCCAACAGAGGATGGCTATTTGAAATGTAAAAAATATTCTAATTCTGACGATTATGTTAAATTTAAATTGTAATTTGAATAAGATTTAATGTTAAACAATAAAATAAAATTATCAAAAGAATTTGGGTTTGAAATTTTAAATATATGTAATTAAATTTGAATAATAAATATTAACACTAGATTTACCACACCAGTCAAAATGACTGGTTTTAAAATTTATATTTTCAATTTACTACTTCACCTTATTTTTTGTACTACTTATTATGTTCAATTAACTAATAAATATAGTTATAATTAATATAATATATTACAATTAACTTAATTGAAGTAATTTATCATTTTTTTAAAATACATTAAGACCGGAAACCCCACTAACCATTTTTTTCTAAAACCAGTCATTTTGACTGGTGTCGGTAGAAATAGGTATGGTCAAATTGTCGGTATATCAAGTGTTAATAATTTAACTGAACTATCCTTTTCGTAAACAATTTCAAAACACTGAGAAATATCCACTGAAATACAGTTTTTCCACATAAAAATGAAATGCTTCTCTTACTAAAACGATTTTTGCAAGAAAACAAAAAATAATGGTATTCTAGTTTTTTGATATGTTGTAAAATATTAAGTATCGAATTCTACAAAAAAAAAAAAAAAAAAAAATTGCTTTTTGAGAAAATTTAAAAAGAACATTTTGGCGGGAAATTTAGAGAAGAAGGATTTAAACAATATACTATTTTTATATTTTTTTAGAAATCCTTATTAACTTACCTTTAACATGAGCCCAAAATCATAATTATCGGACAATTATTTTTCTTTTTATTGACATATAAACAACATCATGATTATCGTTTTTTTCAAAATTTGACACCCTGTATCTTTAACAACAACAACAACAAAAAATATTAAAGTATTTCAAATTTTTTTTTTCAATCAAGGCTACACATTTATTCACATATCCATTTAAATGAAAATGTGCCTCGTCACTCATTATGATTTTTTCATGAAAATCAGGGTTGTTATGGGCGAGCTGTAACATCCTATTGGCATATTGTTGTGATATTCACAAACCCTATTCTCCCCTATAAAATCCATTAAATTAACTAAACGATAATGTAAAACCACGGAAATATATGCTAACGACATTCCAATCATATAAACAAAAATGCATTTCTGTGATCACATATAATTTACATTAAATTGCATACAAAATCATAATCACAATATATACATATATACATATACGTATAATACTTGAGTACAAAAGAAAACTCAAAAATACAGAATATAAAATATGTATCACCTATGTACATATACACGTATAGCATATGAGTACTCGAAAATACAAAGTACATAAAGAAATAATAACAAAAAAACATGTGCGCTATGCGTTTACAAATCAAGTACACAAAATATACAGTAAACAACAACAAAACATAATATGTGTACATAATTAAGATCGTTACATTTAAAATATTTCCGCGAAACCCAATTTAAATTGCAAATTTGGTACATTTGTAAACTAAATAAAAAATTGTTGAATTTTCAAATTTAAGTTGTTAGTGGAATACTAATAAAAAAATAGTATATACGATTTTTAATTCAACATATTAAGTTAGTTCAATCAAGTAGTAAAATCTGGCAGTTCAATATAAATCGTACAATAAACTAAACTAAACCTTCACCAACAATACTGAGGTCTTCTAATTTTTGGATATAACAAAATCTGGGTGAGTATAATAAAAACAATCTACTAACAAACGGGTAACAATTAAGTCAATATCGGTTGACTAACTTTGTATGGAAAAACAAAGTGTAAGGTGAACAAATGACTTGTCATATTAGCCTTACAAATCAACTCTTATTGATTTTAATTTTGTAGTCTTACTAACGTAAATCGCACCTATAAGGTGTTCTCCAATAATTTTAACTTTTATCTAGTAATAGTGGACAAGCCCCTACCAAAGGCAAGCGCACTATTCACTAAATAAACTAGAAACCATTTAAAGACACTACATTATCAACCACAACCAAATCATAAAAACATTAAACATTAAAACAATATGTACGGCGGCGTAAATGGTCTTGTGGAAGAAGCTCTTGTGTCAACTGAATCTTAAATGGAAACAAATGCAAATCCTTGTGCAAAATTGTGGCCAAACTTGTTCTTTGAAGACCAAGCTCCTGAGCACGGCGTCGAATTGAGGTTGATGGATTGTTTTGCACACTTTCTTGAACAGCAGTAATGTTTTCAGCCGATCTTGCAGTACGTTGTGGCCCATGCTTGGGCCTATCACTTACAGCCCTCTTTCTTCGAAATCATTCACTACACGATAAATAGTGCGTTTTGTTGGCACGTTGTTTCTCCCAAAAATTTCACGTAACTTATATATATATATATATATATATATATATATATATATATATATATATATATATATATATATATATATATATATATATATATATATATATATATATATATATATATATATATATATATATATATATATATATATATATATATATATATAAGTTAAGACTTTACGTCGAGTTAAAGTTAAAAAAATATTTTATTTGGACTAATGTCCACTTTATTCAATCAAACTTAAAACTAAAAAACTTTCTACAATATTTGCTTTTTATATATGATTTTACTTTAACAATAATGTGGGACAAAAATTTAAGTAATTAGATAGTACACACGCGCAATATGCAAAATATATGCATGCGCATATATTTTGTTGGCTTGCAATTTTTATTCAAGTGGTACAATGGACTCATTTCATATTTTAGCTGATTATATGCTTTTGATGTCTTAACTCTTCCCCTCTAAAAACTCCGCGTCTCGTGGATGTTTCTCAAAAATTTAGATGTATGGGTTGAGGTCCGATTGGCTCCGGGTTGCTTGTTTTTTCTGATGGAAACATGATCAGCTGTTTTCTTCTCCTTCGTAGTCCTCGAATGAGCGTCAGAGTTAGGATAGTAATAATAGTTGTTATAATTCCAGTGTCTACGATGTTACTAGTGATATAGCTAGCTTGCTGATTTCTAGCCATTTTTTGCAGGTGTCCAATATTCTGAGTGTGTAGGTTATGCAGGTATTCTAAATTCAATTTAATCTTTTGTTCGGTGATATTTGTTTGAAGTACTGGTGGTAAAATTTGATGTGTTCTGATTTCCTTGTTCGTAAATACCCAATCTTTGATTTCCACTGTTTCGTTCTGATATTGAATCAGATAACTTCCTTTTAAATGTTTGTTTGATTTGTTGCAGGACAAAGTTCCGTCGAAGTTACTTAAGAAAATAGTATTTTCGGTTAACGGTTCAATAATTTCGTTCTCGTTGAAGGAAAATTCACATCCAGCGTTTACACCTTTCATCAATTGGCTAATGCAGTGGTTCTCTCTTATCTCCTGTAGATGATTCGGTTCACATATGATGACCTCTCTTATTTCGTGACATTTTTTAATTATGCCATAGATTTTATTTGGGTTTATTAGGATATCTTCATATTCTAAATAAACCTGCTTGTTATCCTTGATGGTTGATCTTATCTGGATATGGTGAAACTCTTCCTTGCTGGTCTTCGGCATTGAAATGATGTATATGATTGTTGAGTTATTTATTAGCATAGCCGGTTCTGCATATTCTATAGCTTCTATCGCGTTTGTGTAAGGTAAAGTTTCCATTTCAGTTATCAATCGGTTAATCTCAGCTTTGTCTAGCAGATTTGAATTTATTATTCCTGCTTTAGCAAGTTGTACTGCTCTCACGATCTCTTTTATATCCTCTTTGACCAACAGGAGACGGTTAAACATTGTTTGTTGAATGACCTCGTTAGTGCCTTTTTCTAGTTGTAATAGAATCTCATTGTGTTGGCTTATCATTTGTTGTATTTTTTGTGTAACTGCTGTGTTAATTTTATACTGTTCATTGTTATTTTCAATTATCCTATCTTGACTTCTTAGGATTTCGTTCCAATCGGTAGCGTCTGGTGACCCAGCGATCCATTTCCAAGCTGAACCTATCCAGTCGACTGAACGTTTAGCTTTCGATGGCCGTCCCTTGAGTTCCTCTAGAAGTTTGTTCATCTCCCTAATCTGGTATTTAAGCTGCGATTTTAGGATGCTTGAAGAGTCTATGTGTTGGACTTCTGATTCTATAGTGTTCAAGATGTTTTCATAGCCAGTGAGATCGATTTTGTGTATTATTTTAAATGTTCCACTTATTATATTGCCATTGCCTTGTTTAACAGAAACGATTGGTGTGTTGTATTCATAAATACTTATAGAAGTTGCTACTGCCCAAAGACAAGAGCTGGAAGTAAAAAAAGTTTTTCATTTAGCTGTGTTCTTAATGTGTGACTTGTGTATTCTTTTTCCAGAAGCTGTTGTCACTGTGACCTTGTTGTCTTTGGCCACGATTTCTTGTCGAAACCTGGGTTTGTCTTTCCCCTTAATTTGTTTTATTGCAGTGTAAATTATTTTGCCAACTTCGTAAGGTTTTGGTTCATTCCTCTTAAGGTTCTCACGTTGATTCTTCTTCTTTTGGCTATTTCTAATTCGTTCTGCTAAATCCTCGTTCACTTTATCTCTAAAGTCTAACAAATTCTGATAGTTAATACGATGGGTTCGTGCAAAGAATATGTCACATGGCTTTTTCCCTGTGACCGAGTGGATGGTATTGTTATATCTATCGGTTGCTATATTGACTATTTCTTTTGTGGTGAGATCCTTATATTCGAGCTGTAAGCATCTTGTTATTTCGATTATGGTCGAATGAACCCTTTCGATAGCTCCGTTTACTTCGCTTTTGTTGGTTGGTGTTAAATAAATTTGTATTCCAATAGTTTTGAGATAGTCTGTTATAATTGGACTGATGAAGCTAGATTCGTTGTCCATAACAATCATTCGTGGTGCAGAAAAATAGTGTAGAATTTTTATTATCTTATCCCTTAGATGTAATACAGATCGATCTTTGATTCTGAAGAACTTTGTAAACTTGGAGAATTTGTCCACGCAAGTGATGAATTTTTCTTTGTTTATTTCCATCAGATCTATGTGGAGAATTTCAGACGGATAGGTTGGAACTGGTGTTTCTTGAAGCGTTGGTTTGTTTGGGTGGCGATCGTATTTGCTGGTGTTGCATATCTCGCAGGTTTCAGTATATTTCTTGGTTAATCTAGCCATTTGTGGGAAGTAATAGCTTTCAAGAATCTGCTCTTTATTTTCCTTCCAATTCCTGTGTGCTCGTCGATGTTCTTTTTCGATGATTCTAAATTTATTATCCTCATTATTAATATCCTCAACCATTCTCTGCGTTATCCTTATTTTGTAGTTGTTGAGGTGCGTTAGGTAGATTTCTTGAAGGGTTTGAATGTGTTCTTCGGGAATTTTGATTCCATTGATCAGTGTTGGATGTAACCTCTCCATTAGATGGTGCAATAGTTGATCTTTAGTTATCTTTATCAATGAAATGTAATGCCTATAAAAGTTGTGGTGAGGTTCTTCAAAGCAATAAACTCCATTTCCTTCGGTAATTATCAGTTGGTTTCGGAACACGTTTAATGGTGCCTCGCAGTGTCGTATCATTTGCGTACTGTCTTCATCCGCACTGTGTACAGTTCCGCTACTAGATGATGCAAGATTATTAACTTCTAATTTTAGTCTTGACAAGGCATCGGCAACCTTGTTGGTGATTCCAGGTCTATAAGTTATCTCATAATTATATTCTTCGATTCTGGACTTCCATCTTTTTAGCTTGCTATTGTGATTTCTGTTGCTCAGAGCAAATGTCAATGGTTGATGATCCGTTACAATTTTGATTTTTCCTGCTCCATAGAGATAATTTCGGAGGTTATCCAAAGCCCAGACAATTGCTAGCATCTCTTTTTCGTTCGTAGCGTAGTTCTCTTCTGTTTTGTTTAATGAGCGTGAGATGTATGTTATAGGCCGATCTTTGCCTATCTCTCCCTGTGAGAGTACTGCGCCAATGCTGTGATTGGATGCGTCCGTTGTCAGTATATAGGGTTTCTCAAAATCGGGAAATACTAGCAGCTCCGATGATGATAATAGGTCCTTTAGATGTTGATGAGCTTTCATTTCTGTCTCGTTCAATTTTATTGGAATGCTTCGTGATTTACTTGCTTTGATTTGTGCATTCTCGCCTCTTGTCAGGTTGGTCAAGGGCTTTGCGATTTTTGCAAAGTCTTTGATGAACCTCCGGTAATATGAGGTTAAGCCAAGAAATCCTTTTAGTTCTTTGAGGTTTTCTGGAGGTTTCATTTTTTGGATGGCAGCTACTTTTTTGGGATCTGCCCTAATTCCAGCACTCGTTATTAGGTATCCAAGAAACTCGGTTTCCTCTTTCAAAAATTCAGTTTTGTCAAGATTGACTCGTAGATTTGCTTTAGCCAATTTATCAAATACTTTCTCGACATTACATAAGTGTTCCTTCTTCGTGGTACCTCCAAAAACAATGATGTCATCTATGTATACATAGCATATCTTGCCTATGTATGATTTCAGAACGTCGTCAATCATTCTCTGGAAAATAGCGGGGGCGTTCTTTAGGCCAAATGGCAGCCTGGTGAACTCGTATTTCCCATTCATAGTTGAGAATGCTGTTTTCGGGATATCGGATTCTTTCATTCTGATGTTATGAAATCCTGACGTCAGATCTATGGTGGTGAAATATTTTGAATTGCCCAGACTGGCGATTGTGTTGGTGATATCCGGGATTGGATATGTGTCTGACGTTGTTATGGCGTTCAATTTTTTATAGTCGATCACCATACGATACTTTTTTATCCCTGAGGCGTCCATTTTCTTTTCTACAACCCAAATTGGTGAGTTGTAGGGACTTTTGGATGGCCTTATGATGCCGTCGTTTAGGAGCTTTTCTATTTGTGTTTCTACCTTTTTCCTCATATTGATGGGATAAGGGTAGGTTTTGGTGTATATAGGTTCATTGGAAGTTGTTTTAATCTCCGCACGTACGCTGGTTTCGATGGTCTGCGTATCATCAATGGGTCCGAATAATGGTGTAAATTTGCTGATGATTGATCGTAGGTTAGCCTTGCTTTTTTCTTCCAAATGTTGGTCACGTATTTCAATATTATTTACTAGAGTAGATGTTTTTGCTTTTAGAGGGATCCTGATGTCCGGTTTTATGGTCAGGATATTATTCTTCCGGTCTATTAATGCCTCTAGTTTTTTAAGGTGTCATCTCCTATTATTCCATCGAATGTGTTTAGCCCCGGTAGGACATAAAAGTCCAGCAGAATTTTATTGCCAAATTTCTTGAAGAATTGAGTTGATAATTTTTGTTGAATCCTGACGTCACCTCCCGCTGATCGAATGTTGAATGGTTTGTCGATCAGTTTGGCCTTTCGGGCGATTCCGGGTCTTATAAAGTTCTTGTTGGCCCCGGTGTCGACAAGGAACCGTAGAATCTTGTTGTTATTTGTTTTATATTCTACGTAGGGTATGCTGGAGAGGCATTCGTTATAAAATTTATTTCGAAATTCTCCTCAGCCTCTTCTTCCAATTCCTCGATGTCGCTGTGTTTATCAATGTACTCCTCGTATTCCTGTTCGTCATCAGGTTGCTCTATGTGAAACACTCTTTGCTGCTTATGATGACTTGGTCGAGTGTCGGGACTTCTTTCTCGTCTTGGTCTTACGTTTGGGTTTGTTGGTCGATTCATGTAATTGATATTTTTCGTATTCCCAGATTCATCGATCGACATTGGTATTGGTGGCTTTGGTTGAGCTGGCCTTCCTGGTGGTGTTGTAAAATAATTCTGTCGTTGTTGATAGGTTTGTTGAGGTTGTTGTACTCGATATGATGGTTGGTATTGCAAACTATAACCCATGTTTCGCTGTTGTAATGATGCCCTTGGTAATGGTGTCGGTTTAGATGTGTTCTGTTGAGCTCCGTTAGTGCTAATTTGATTTATGGGCACCGTAATTGCGTTACTGAAGTTCTTATTGTGTATAGGAATGCTCCTGAAATTGAGATTTTGGATCTCGAGGCATGAAGAGTATGCCTCAGGAAGATTCGTTGGTCTTTGAATCGTTAACATTCTCGATATGTCCCCATTTAGCCCTCTAATAAAGACATCCAGTGCCCTATTCCTATATGTGTCGATAAGGACCGTCATGGTGTCTGCACTGTAGTTTTCTGTTTTTATTTTATTAATTATGAGAGATAGTTGATGATTCACGGTGGCATAGAATTCGTCAACACTTTTCTTTCCTTGTATTATGCTCCCCAGTTGATATTCAAGAGTCCTCACGTCTCTTTTGTCAGCATAGTGCAATGACAAGCATCCCTTTATAGCACTCCAATCCTCGTCGAAGAGGTTATAAGACAAGAGAGCTGCATCCGCTGCTCCTCTGATTTTTTGTCGTATAGATTGCAGTATTGCTCTATAGACAGGTTTGTCCTTTACAATTTGGTAGTCCCTAAGAATACATTCTACACTGTATATCCAGGATACGTAATGCACCGGATTCCCTTCGAAGACTTGCAATTCTTTAACGCAGTCTGGAAGTCTGCCTATGTCTTTGAGCTCCTGCTCTGTTTTTGGTAGCGCAAGTGCTGTGGTATTAAGAGTGTGGTTAACTGGTTTATTCTCTAATTGTTCAATCCTTTTTTCTAATTTTTTATTTAGTTCAATCTGAGCATTGAGTGCTCCTGTTAATTGCCTCAGCGTGTCTTGAATTTGTTCCATTTTTTATTTATTATTGCTCACTGATTATTGGTTTGAGGATTATTTTTTAGTTGAATTATATTTTTATTATTTGAATATGAATTTTTTATAATTTTACACTTTTTAATATTAACTAGAATCCTTCGTGATTGTATTAATAATTTTTATGATTTTTACTTACTAAATTATTATAATTTTCATTATAGAGGATTTACTCCTAGGTATTTTTTAGCCTGAAGATTAGAATTTCTTCGGGTGTTTTTATAGTGCACTCCGGGGTGTTGTACACTTGGAACCAGTTGCTTGCTGTCGGATGATTAGCGTTCCTCTCTTTTAGCCGTAAGCGTTGATAATTGCGAACAGCCTACTCGTAGCACTATAATCACTCACTGTTGCGTGTAAACGGTGTAGTTATTTTCGGTTAGCACTATGTTCTCATGGGTATAATGCAGAAGAAATGTTTTTTTAAGAGTTCGTTGCACTATTTAACTTTTTTCACTGGCACTATGTTCTCACGGGTATAATGCAGAAACAATTTGTTCTCACGGGTAAAATGTTATGAAGTTAGAAGCACTCACGGTTTACTTAAAAAAATTTTACTACACTGTTTATTTCAACCGGTCCCTGTTTCGGCGCCAGTTAAGACTTTACGTCGAGTTAAAGTTAAAAAAATATTTTATTTGGACTAATGTCCACTTTATTCAATCAAACTTAAAACTAAAAAACTTTCTACAATATTTGCTTTTTATATATGATTTTACTTTAACAATAATGTGGGACAAAAATTTAAGTAATTAGATAGTACACACGCGCAATATGCAAAATATATGCATGCGCATATATTTTGTTGGCTTGCAATTTTTATTCAAGTGGTACAATGGACTCATTTCATATTTTAGCTGATTATATGCTTTTGATGTCTTAACTTATATATATAGTTATGTATAGTTCGAGTTGTGGTGGCGAGAGGCAAGGAAAATCTCTTGAATAAATTAAATACACAACAAATTTTTATTAGTAGGTTACGGTGAAATTTTTATCAATCCGTTTTATATTTCGGTTTTCTTTTATTAACAACCTTATGTACAACTTTATTCGCGTAAGTGACTTAAATTATGAACGCCTTATTTAGCGCGTGTAAGCTTTTTATATAATACAGTTTTCGTTAACAATTTATAAAAGGTATGAAAACGACAATTAATGTTAAGTACATTGAACTTAAATTTGCTGTTGATGTTAATAAAAGTAAATTAAGCAAAAATGATTTTAGGTAAAATTGAAATGTAAAATATGCTGATTTTATAATTAATGTCAATGACTATCAATAATGATTTTAAATAGAAATGAAATGTAAAATATGTTGTGTTTGGGCGCGTTGCCTTAATAATTGTTGTTGTTAAATGGCACTTGCATTTATGGTGTGTTGGCACGTAACTCCTCCCTTGTAAGACTGGAGTCGTCCTCGACTTCTGTGTCTTTAGTATTGGTTGCTGCTAAATTTTGAAGCATCAGTTTGCTGAAAATTTGTTTATTTCTTCTGTAAATAAACAAAATAATTAGTATAATAGTTAAAATTACGGTGATTGTGAAAACAGATGTTGAATTGAATGCTGGTAAATTTGCATAAATTTGCTTTCATTGTTGATTTTCTCCATTTTATCAATGGTTTGTTTGGAAAATAACGGTAAATCCATAAATTCTTGTATCCGTTGTATTCACATTGATGTTGTCCAATGGTTGTATTAAAGTAATTTTATGTCTACGTTGACTTTTGATGTTGGAATACCGTTTATTGTTTGCGTTAATTACACATTGAGAATATTTGATTAATTTGATTCCCTTTACTCGTGCTTGTTCAAGATTGCACGTTGTTGTGATTGATAGTCCAGAGGGCGATGCAATGTAGAGATATCCATCGTCCAATTGTTTGCTCTCTTCAATTGGTTTCATGAATTGTGTGGTGCAACTTGCGTTTCTGTTGTTCAATAACTCCGGTATGCAATGTCCATTTATTGAGTAGATTTGTTGTTCCTCGCACATGAATGTTTGCTCGATTATTGGGCAAAGGTTATTTAGTACCATATAATTATTGTGGTTTAGGACTATATAGTTGTAAGGTTGGATAATAATTTGGTCGTTAAGTGGATAGGTTTGGATTTTGCACATGTTAAAAGTTTCGTTAGTAAATTGTGGAATTTTTACGATTATTATTAGATCGGTATTGTTATAAAATGCTTTTATTTTTAGAAGGGAATAGATTTGTTCTTCCGAAATAATATTTACGTTATCTTTATCGAATTCTGACGTTACGTATTCCATTTCACTATTATCAAGTATATGTCTACTAATTACGTTAATTTTGGCAAATGTTAAAATTTCATGAACCTCGTCTATTTGGTCCTGAACTATGTCGATTTGGTCGAATAATTGTAGAAATAATTTATCTAGGTATGTTCCTTCTATAAAATTTTTATTTGATAAGGATGCTTTTTTAATCCATTCGTTCGTTTTATTTGTTAAATTATTAATATGTTCAACTAATAGTTCATTACGATCTATTAACTGATTATTTATTTTAATTTGCTCATTATATTTGTTAATTAATTCATAATGTCCGTTATCTAACTTTTGTATCGATAATTGAATTTCGGTAAGGTCTTCTTGATCCAGGTTTCCCGTTATTGCTTTTATGAAGCTACCTAAAGGGTTAAATAGTCCTCTTTTGTTCCTACTGCTATATGTGTTCGGCAATATGTTATGCAATGATGTATACAACTTTTCCAATCTTCTTTCAGCTATTAACGATTCTATATCTTTTTAAATTTCAAGATTTTTCATCATTTGAGTCATCTTGATATATGTACTATTAATTTGATTTGCGTTGTTTTGTATATCAGATAGTTCAATGACATGAAATAATTTAGAATATGATTCTATTATTCTGGTTTTACCTAGTTGTAGAGCGAGTACGCCATTCCCATTGCTAAGGTCAAAGTGTTTGACTACGAGCTTCCGGGGATATCCTGTAATAAGATATTATCTATATTATTATTGGTGCATTTCCGTATTCTGCGTTTATCAGTATCTACTGTTATTGAGTTATTTCTCTCAACTTTGTGTTTTATATATTGTAACAGGTAAGCCGCTATTATTTATAGGGCAAACCCAATTACATTTAATTGCCTCTACCCTATTACGCCCCCCATGAGGCGGCATTAACCCGCTAGCTCAGCGGAAAAGGTTAATTTGGCCGTGGGGATAGGGAGGCTAGGGTAGCGGCCTAGATTACCGCCTGCGGTAAAAATAAACTTATTACGGGGATTGGGTGGGAACACCGGACCCCTGAACAGTTAATTAGGCCAGCAGCCCATTTAGGGAAGTAGGCCAAACGCTACTGTGGTTGTATTGTCTGGCTTTCTAGCCAGACATTTTATAATAAAACACTTTCATTCACTTACCTTGCCGGTTGATCTCAATCTCTCCAAAATGTAATTAGATGCAACAAATATATTTTAACGGTATGGAGACTTGTGTTTACCACACAAAAAAAAATACTTTCTTATCGGACAAGTTAAAATTTATTTATTTAAACACACGTTCAAACCAGTCCACGGCACTACAAAAAAAACTTTATCAAAAAAAAAAAAAAAAAATTAGCAGAAAAAAACTTATACTTAAATTGGACCTGAACGCCGGTCCGTCCAAAAACTAACTCCCCGCCACACACCATGCATAAAAACAATTTTTCGAAAATTTTGTGAATTCATCATTTGCTAATTTGATCGCCATAACACAGAAATGTTGAAGTTTAACATGACGGAGAATTTTATATTTGGAATGTTAATATTTTTGGAGAGGTTAATCTCAAAGCGGTCATGTTAATGAGTAATACTAAAATATAGAATGTTGGGATAGGTTAGTAACGGAATTAGGTGGAATTCCGTTACAATATTTTGGAACTAATTTGTCTCTAGTTGTAGTTTTTTCGAATATGTTTTCGTTTTCGAAAAACTCTCTTGGTTCTTGACGTTCAGTATTCCGTGCGTCGATGTTTTTTTCTTTATTTCGTAATTGAAGTTGTGCAATGTACTTTGCTACTTGCTGATATTTTTTACGAATTTTATCCAAGAATTCTTCGGATTGTTCCGACAGGTTTCCTGGGATATTTTTTATAATTATATGCCCTTTATGCAATTCGAATGGAGTAAGATTCGTTGCACTATGGATTGAATTATTATATGCGAAAGTTGCTTCATCCATTACTTCGTAGATTGGCATATCCTTATTTTCGCTGTAGATTATCCTTGTTAACTCCGTTAAGGTGTTATGGACTCGTTCTATAGAACTATTTCCTGTAGATGACTTGGCTGTGGTTGTGTGTAATTCTATATTGTACATAGCCACGAATTTATTAAATAGTTCTGAGTTGAATTCCGTAGCTGAGTCGATTACGATTTGCTTTGGAATTCCTTCCCTAGAGAAAAATTGTCTAAACATTCGGATTATGGTTTGAGATTACGGTTCGGTAACACGAAAATGGAGATAAATTTTGAAGATTTATCCATAATCGTAAAGAATGTTTTAGATTTCAACACAAAGGTATCGCAATGGAGTATTTCCATCGGTTCATTTGGTGTCGGGGAAATTTGAAATTTTAAATTTACTGGTTTGCGCTCATATTTGTTAAGTTTACAAACATCGCAATTATTCACAAACATGGTGATTTTTTGCTTTAAATTGGGGAAAAAATAAAATTTCTTTATTTTTTCAAAATTCTCAGTAATACCTCTATGGTACGGTAAATGAGTTGATTTAATTATTTCCTTTTGTTTGTCGCAATCTGTGATATCCTTCAGAAATATCTTAGATCTGACTATTTTTAAATTTGGATTTTGTTTGAAATAATTGTTGAGAATTTTTATAGTCTCATCGTCAGTTTTTATTGCTGAGATGGTGCTGTTAAAATACTTTTCGGCTAGATACTTAATATCCTCAGGTGTATATTGCTTTTTCCTGATTGTATATTCTTTGTATTGGCCTAATTTAATTTTGAATTGTTCCTTCATCATTTCGAAATCCTCGTCGACTAGAATTTCAATTTGGCGTTTGAAGTTATTTAATGGTGTTAATGATTCAGGAATATCTTTTGTTATATCATTGATTTCACTAACATCCAAATTTTCGAAATTATTCATGATTTCCATCACGTTGATTTCGTGTGGTTTGTTTTTTTTGTCTTTACTGACATTATTTACGTTGTTACAGTCTACGCTGACTTTGGTACCAATTGAATTTTCTACGGGTTTAGAATATTCTTTTAAATTTAATTGTTTTATTGAATCGATTGTTTCGGGATATTTGAAATTTTTATTTGTTAAACATTCGTTGAGTTCCATTCGAGAGAGAGCGTCCGCGTTGGTATTGGAAGTTCCCTTCTTATAGAGGATTTCGTAATCATATTCCTCTAATCGAAGTCTCCATCGGACGATTTTGCTTGTGGGGTCCTTGGCGTTGAATAGCCATACCAGCGGTTTATGATCTGTTACTATGTAAAATTTCCTTCCATAGAGATACGGGCGAAAATATTTTACAGCCCAAACTATCGCTAGAAGTTCTTTTTCTATGGTTGCATAGTTTGTTTCTGTTTTTGAAAGAGTACGCGATGCGTATGCTACTGGTAAGTCTTTTCCAATTTCGCCTTGACTAAGGATTGATCCTATTGCAAAATTACTGGCATCAGTTGTTAGTATGAAAGGTGGTTCGAAATCTGGGTATTTTAAAATTGGTTTGTTTGTTAGTAGTGATTTACATAGTTCGAAACAATTTTTATAATTATTGTCAATTGCAATTTTTGATTTTTTGGTTAGACAACTGGTAAGTGGTTTGGTTATTTTCGCGAAATCCTTTTTGAATTTCCGATAGTAACCAATTAAACCAAGAAATGATTTAATTACTTTTTGAGTTTTAGGTAAGCTGATGTTTTGTATTGCCTCAATTTTTGTTGGATTAGGCTTGACACCTTCAGGTGTGATTACGTGTCCAAGAAATCCAATTTGTTTTTGACAAAAATGTGTTTTGTCGGGTTGTATTTTTAGGTTTGCCTTACGCAATTTTTCAAATACTTTTAGAAGATCTGTAAGATGTTCTTATAAGCTAATGGAAAACACAATAATGTCATCCATATAGCATAGGACGTGATTGCCCTAGAGCTCTCCAAGGATGTTGTCCATGATTCGTTGAAAAGTGCTCGGGGAATTTTTCAAACCGAAAGGCATCCTTACGAACTCATAGTGTCCTGATTCGACACTAAATCCTGTCTTTGGTATATCATCTGGGTAGATTTGAATTTGATGAAAACCCGCCGCAAGATCGATTGTTGAGAAATAATTAGCTTTACCGAGTTTGTGTAATATATTTGAGATGTTTGGAAGTGGATAGCGATCGTCAATCGTTTGTTTATTAAGTTGACGATAGTCAATTACGAGACGCCATTTTTTATTGCCCTGGGAATCTGCCTTTTTAGGGACTAACCATATTGGGCTACTCCACGGTGAATATGAAGGACGTATTATCCCATTTGATAATAGTTTGTTGATTTCGTCTTTGATTATACTTTTTTGATGTTCAGGATGTCGGTATTGTTTGACATACCGACATATTATGTTTAACGCTATGGGTGAATATTAATTTATTTTTCTCATTGTGAAATATGTCTTCGTATTTATTACAAAGTTTTGTAATTTCGTGTTTTTCTTCCCTACTTAGATTAGCTAGATCTATTTTTGATTCATTATTTTGTCTAGAAGATTGTTCTTGGGAGATATGAAAATTAATTTCATGGTATTGATTTAGTTGCTCGACAATTATTTGGTGAATTAAGAAAATTTCCTTTTTATTGTTGGATTTATTTATTATTTCTACATATGCCATGTTTGGTGATTGAGTTTTGTATATTCCTTCTTGAATATAAACATCTTCTTGTATTTTTATCGGTTTTATATAGAATTCACCTTTTTTTATTGAAACTGGAACCAAAGTTATAATTTTTTCATGAGAGTCCATAAAGAATGGTTTTATCCATGATTGTATTCTGTCATGCAATATTAATGAGAAATTTGGGTTTTTCAGCTGCTTTGTTTCTACTAGAACGTTAGCGTTGAGCTTTGTTAAATTTTCATATCCTATCAATCCGTCATAGAATTTATGAAACTTTAGTATAAATAATTCTATGGGGTGATTGAATTCCTTGAATTTAATGAAGGTTTTCTCGTTAAGAGTTGTAGAATTGAACAGACTGGTTATATTTAAATCAGTTGGTGTTCGAAGATTTTCATTTACGTGTTCAGGGCTGATATAAGATTTATCGGCTCCTGTATCGACGAGAAATTTGAGAATTTTGTTGTCGATTGACAAAATTATGAATGGTAATTTAGATAAATTTTCTATATTAAATATAATTGATTGTTTTCCAAGGCAATTAATTAAAAATTTTCGTCATTGATTTCTGTTTCAATGTTGAAATGCTCACACTCTGGTTTAGATTCCTTTTTTATTTGAATACTACTACTGGCACCTTCTTTAGTTTCTGGCATTTTATGATTTCTATAATTATTATGGAAATTTTTCTTATAATTAGGAGAATAATTAGGTTTATAGTTAGATAGCGTTCTTTGGTTATTTGATGGGAAATTGTTATTATTAGTTCCCACGGAATTACTAGATTCTGGTTTAATTTTATTAGTATTATAATAGCCACTTGCTGGTTGATTATGATCTTTTAGTTTATTAATATTTTGTTCTTTAATGATAAAATCGTATGCTTCTATTAAATTTTTGGGTTGCATGGATCTAATTCTTCCTCCGAGAGGTTCTTTTAGCCCTGCAGTTAGAATTGTTAAACCAATATTATTATATTGATTTATTTGGTGTGTAACAATCTTCTTGTTGTCATTATGTAGCTTTACTTGATTTATCAACAAAGTAGCAAATCTTGAATTTTGTTATATAAATTTTGAGGTGGTAAGTTATTTCTGACTAAACTGAACTGTTCAAACTGTAAGTTTGACTCGTCCCGACTGTCAGCATATTTACTAATTAGATGTTGTTTAATATTTTCCCAACATTTTGTGTCTACATTATGTGTTGTAAGAGAATTACTGGCTGTACCTGTAATTTTATTTCTTATATTACACATAATTATTTTATAATGTTCAGTTTCTTTGCCTAAGTTTCGACAAATTTCAATTATATTATCTACCGAATCAATGAAGCGCACCAAATCGGTTTTACTTCCTTCATAGGGTAGAATATTTTTAGTTATTTTATCGAAATCAAAAATATCCAAAATTTCTTTGATGTTAGCCATTTTTGAATTGACCTTTTGAAATTTCACGTTTTCGTTAATTTCGGATAAGTTGTCGTTAGACAGAGTTTTTCTGTCGCTTAAACTGTCTTGTATTTTTTCGTTTTTAATTGTCTGTCGGCTAAACTACCTAAATCTCTCGCTATTTGATCTGAATCAATTTTAAATTTTTGTTTAAGATTTTGTAATTTTGATTGTATTGAGCTTTCTCCCATTAAACCTTAATGATATACCCGATCACTTAATTTTTGTTTTAAACGATTTCGTAGAATTCGATACGATTTCGCGGTAAAAAAAATTTTAATTAATTGTTTGCAGGTTATCTGTAGAGATTTATACAGATACTTGCTATTTTTTTTTTGTGAGATAATAATTAATTCACGAAAAATAAATGATTTTTACAAGTCTACACTTGGGTTCGATAACTAATTTACACAAAATGTTAGTTGGATTGTGATATAAGGGATTAATTATATGCAATAATAAAAAAAAATTACCTTATTGTCCAGATGATTGCGAGTTGCAGAATAATTCTCATGTTGATCAGACTTTAAAATTTTCCTGTTTTTCACAATGTCTTTGCCTTATCACTTTGATATTAATTCTGAGAAAACTGAAAGTTTTTCGGTTGATGTTTGATTTTAATATAGTTAGACAGTACACAACGACTTAATTTGAGTTAAAAACCGTTCTATGTCATACAGTTTTTTTATTAGTTTTAATAGGTACACTTATTTTTACGGTTTTAATAATTTAACTATTTTAACTATATTTTCGATTTTTAATGCATTTATGCTCACTCGGTATATTAGTAGCACAATTTTTATGAATTTTTCAATTAATTTAGATGCACTATTCAACTAAAAAATAATTTCACTTATCACTTTAAACTGCGCCAGTTATGTATAGTTCGAGTTGTGGTGGCGAGAGGCAAGGTAAATCTCTTGAATAAATTAAATACACAACAAATTTTTATTAGTAGGTTACGGTGAAATTCTTATCAATCCGTTTTATATTTCGGTTTTCTTTTTTTTATTAACAAACTTATGTACAACTTTATTCGCGTAAGTGACTTAAATTATGAACGCCTTATTTAGCGAACTTAAATTTGCTGTTGATGTTAATAAAAGTAAATTAAGCAAAAATGATTTTAGGTAAAATTGAAATGTAAAATATGCTGATTTTATAATTAATTTCAATGACTTAAATTTACCAATAATGATTTTAAATAGAAATGAAATGTAAAATATGTTGTTTGGGCGCGTTGCCTTAATAATTGTTGTTGTTAAATGGCACTTGCATTTATAGTGTGTTGGCACGTAACTATATATATATATATATATATATATATATATATATATATATATATATATATATATATATATATATATATATATATATATATATATATATATATATATATATATATATATAAGTTAAGATTTTCGTTACATTAATCTTATAAAAAAATATTTTATGTTTGGACTATGTCCGTTTTATTATCGATCCAACTTAAGGTTCACTCGGAGGTTAGCTTTCCATAGTTTATCTAGAATGCTGACATTCTCCAGGTGCTCGTCCTCGTTTTTTCCGCCGAATATGATTATGTCGTCCACATAAACATAGCATATCTTTCCAATATATTCCTTCAGGACGTCATCGATTATCCTTTGATAAATCGCCGGAGCGTTTTTCAAACCGAATGGTAGCCTGGTAAACTCGTACTTCCCGTTCATAGTCGAGTATGCCGTCTTGGGTATATCTTTTTCCAACATCTTTATGTTGTGGAATCCGGATGTTAGATCTATTGTTGTAAAAAATCTCGAGTCGCCTAGATTTGCTATGGTGTTCGATATGTCCGGTATTGGGTAGGTGTCCGATGCGGTAATCGCGTTTAGCCTCTTAAAGTCTATGACCATACGATATTTTTTAACTCCTGATGCGTCCATTTTTTTTCTCTACAACCCAGATGGGCGAGTTATATGGAGTTTTTGATGGTCTTATGATACCGTCCTTGAGCAATTGCTCTATTTGTTGGTCTACTTCGGTTCTCATGTAGATCGGATATGGATACGATTTCGTGTAGATTGGTTCGTCGGTGGCGGTCCTAATCTCCGCTCTAACGTTCGTCTCGATGGTTGGTTGGTCCCCACTTTCTCCGAAGATTGGTTGATATTTATTTAACATTGCATTTAGCTTAGACTTTATTTTTTCATTTAGGTGATCATTTCTTTTTTCGATGGTATTTACTTGAATTGATGTCTTAAACTTCAAAAGAACTTTGATGCCTGCTTTTATCGTGAGAGTGTTGTTTTTTCTGTCAATTAAAGCTTCCAGTTGTTTCAGCGTGTCGTCTCCAATTATTCCGTCAAACGTTGTTAGTCCCGGCAGAATATAAAAATCTAGTTGAGTGTCATTACCAAGATTTTTGAAGAGCTGTGCTGATACTTTGTGTTGAATTTTGATGTCACCCCCCGCTGATTTAACATTGAATTGTTTGTTGATTGGTTTTGGATTTTTGGTAATTTCTGGTCTTACAAAGTTTTTATTTGCTCCGGTGTCGACGAGGAATTTTAGGGTGTTGTTATTCTTCGTCCGGTATTCTAAGTAAGGAATGCTGGAGAGGCATTCATTGTAAAATTTATCTCGAAGTTTTCTTCCTCCTCTTCATTTTCTTCTTCCCTGTCGCTGTAGTTATTGATATATTCTTGGTATTCTGATGTATCCTCTTGTTGTTCCATGTGGAATACTCGTTGTTGTTTGTGTTGGTTTAGACCGGTATCAGGGCTTCTGTCTCTCTTTGGTTTTACATCAAGGTTCTTTGGCCGATTCATGTAGTTTACTCTTTTAGTATTGCCTGACTCATCTATTGACATTGGTGTGGGTGGTTTCGGTTGCGTTGGCCTTGCTGGTAATGTTGCATAGTAATTGTGATGTAGTTGGTTAGATTGTTGTTGGTATTGTTGTTGCGGATATTGTTGTTGTCTGTAGGGTTATTGGTATTGCATATTGTATCCTACGTTTCTCTGTTGCACTGACAGTCTAGGTAGTGGCAAGGGTTTTGGTGAATATTGGTGGTGTACGCCCTCATTGATTTGATTTACGGGGACTGTGATTGTATTATTAAAGAGTTTATTGTGTATCGGCATGCTCCGAAAGTTAAGATTTTCTATCTCGAGACAGGAAGAGTATGCTTCCGGCAGATTTGTTGGTCTCTGGATGGTCAGCATTTTGGAAATATCGCCATTGAGATCTCTGATAAATACGTCCAATGCTCTGTTTCGATATGTGTCGATTAATACGGACATCGTGTCTGCATCGTAACTTTCCGTCTTAATTTTGTTGATGTTCAGGGATAATTGGTGATTTACTGTCGCGTAGAACTCGTCAACGCTTCTCTTTCCTTGTATAAGGCTGCCCAACTGGTACTCCAGCGTTCTCACATCCCTTTTGCCTGCGTAATGCAGCGATAGACATCCTTTTATAGCGTGCCAGTTTTCATCGAAGATGTTATACGATACGAGGGCCGAATCAGCTGTTCCCCGTATTTTTTGTCTAACATGTTGTAATATAGCTCTGTACACTGGTTTATCCTTCGCTATATCGTATTCCTTTAGTATACTTTCTACGCTGTATACCCACGATACATACTCTATCGGGTTCTCATCGAAGACTCGTAATTCTTTGACGCAATCCGGTAGTCTTCCTATATCCTTAAGCTCTTGCTCTGTTGTGAGTCCCACAAGACTGTTATTATTAGTTGTTTGATTCAATGTTTTGTTTTCTAGTTGGTCTATTCTTCTTTCTAATCTTTTACTTATTTCTATTTGAGCGTTGACTGCTCCTGTCAATTTCCTTACGGCGTCTTGAAGTTCTTCCATTATGTTACTTGTTTTTATAGATAGTTTATTTTTAAACGATTGAATATTATTTTTATTTAATGTTCTTAATTATTACTTTATGATGATTGATTCTTTATTATTTTTAATTGATTATTTATTATTAATTTTTAATTATAATATAGTCACTCAATACTATTAACTGTTTTATTATGATTTTACACCTTTTTTTATTAAAACGTAACTGTATAATTTTGTTAAGCTGTACTTACAGAAAAATTACTGTTCTCATTACTGGTAATTTTTAGTTTTTTAATCTGAGGATTAGAGTTTCGCTCAGATGTTTTTTAAGTGCACTCCGGGTTTGTACACTTGAGTTGGTTACTTGTGGTTTGGATGATTCGTATTTCTCCTTTTTGGCTGCTAACGTTTACACTTGTTGGCGGCCTACTGCGGTACAATATCACTCACTTCGTGTGTAGAAAAATTGGTTATGTTCTCACTGTTTATAAATGTATTTATCTTCAGTTCGTAGACAATTTCCAAGTTCTCATGGGATTGGTTTTTCGTCTTTATTATTATGTTGTCACGGTTAATAATAGTTTGAACTTTCACACTTTTAGCACAACTCACACTGTTTCGGCGCCAGTTAAGATTATCGTTACATTAATCTTATAAAAAAAATATTTTATGTTTGGACTATGTCCGTTTTATTATCGATCCAACTTAAGACTAACTCAATTTTTATTATAAAATATTATATCTCAAGAAAATGCTTATTCTATTAATTCTATGGAAAATTACAATATACTATGAAAATGCTGATTATGCAAATGAAATGGAAAAGTACAAATGATTACAAATGGGATTTGGATGATCACTGATTTTACTGTGTTATGAGGTGAACTAAAAACATGTGGAACGATGTTGAAGTATTTTGTTCTTAACTTATATATATATATATATATATATATATATATATATATATATATATATATATATATATATATATATATATATATATATATATACATACATATATATACATACATACATACATATATATATATATATATATATATATATATATATATATATATATATATATATATATATATATATATATATATATATATATATATATATATATATATATATATATATATATATATATATATATATATATATATATATATATATATATATATATATATATATATATATATATATATATATATATATATATATATATATATATATATATATATATATATATATATATATATATATATATATATATATATATATATATATATATATATATATATATATATATATATATATATATATATATATATATATATATATATATATATATATATATATATATATATATATATATATATATATATATATATATATATATATATATATATATATATATATATATATATATATATATATATATATATATATATATATATATATATATATATATATATATATATATATATATATATATATATATATATATATATATATATATATATATATATATATATATATATATATATATATATATATATATATATATATATATATATATATATATATATATATATATATATATATATATATATATATATATATATATATATATATATATATATATATATATATATATATATATATATATATATATATATATATATATATATATATATATATATATATATATATATATATATATATATATATATATTATATATATATATATATATATATATATATATATATATATATATATATATATATATATATATGTAGTTATGTGTCATTACTCCACATGCCATTTCCAAGAAACAGCAACAACGACAATTACGAAGAACCACATCGTTGGGAAATATTAAATTTTAGTATAAGCATTAATATAAGCATTTAATATAAATTTGCAAAATAAACATATAAAATAATACAATTACAATTAACCATATACATTAAGCAAAATAAGCATATTAATTGAACCTGTAATACGAACAGTATAAATACTGCTCTTTTTGTACACAACGTGTTCATAATTTTAATCGCGCTTACATACGCAAGTCTCACGTTGGTAATCATTGTTACTCTAAATTTTAATAATTAAAATAAATCATTGTAACCTATACAAATAAATAAGTTATATCTAAGTTATTTACCTAACCCTCGAGAACCACAACGTGCATAATACTATAACTGGCGCAGTTTAAGTGAAAGTGAATAATTTTAAAATTAAAATTAAGTGTAACTAAAAGAAAATTTTTTTTTTTTTTGGTTGTTGTAAAATTCTGAAAAAACAAAAAAAAATTTTAAATTGAAATTCAGTGTAAAAAATTGATTCATAAACTGTTATCACCACACAAAAGTGAATGAACTCAAAAGTGTTACAATTCATAAATTAGTGTTGGACAAACAATCAAAAATAATCAACATGAAAATTCTACTCCAAACAACAATCATTTTGGCTATAAGGTAATCAGTTTTTATTCATATAATTAATCCTTTAATCATTCCTTTATACATACTAACAATTGTGGAAAGTGAGAGTTAAAATTATTGAACCCAAGAAAAAAAAAACTTGTAAAAAAATTTTATTTTTTCGTAAACGTATAAAATTTACGCTATCGAAAATCGCAATTTATCCGTATAAAACTCTACGAATAAAGTGCAAACGACTATAGAAATATAGATCGTATATCGCGAAACCACATCAAATTCTGTGTTAACGTGATTGAAAAAGTGATCGGGTTATCACTATAAACAAAATTTTTTATGGGACAAAATTCAGAACAAACCGACTTAACAAAAATAAAACAACAATTCGAAAACGATTCAAATAAAATAACAGGAGTGTTAGAAAAATTAAATTTAGAGCAAAAACAAAAGAAAATAGTTCAAAAACAGCTAGAATTAAAATCAAATCAGGTAAAAATAGAAACCATCGATAACGAGAAAACTCAAATTTTTAACCAATTAAAACAACCATTAGTATTTAAGTTAGGAGAAAAATTAGTTCAGTACAAAAAAACTGAAGAAAACGTCGAATCATTAAATCGACAATTGGACAATCTAAATTTAGGTAATAATATACTTGAACAAAAACAAGAGATTGTGCTAGATTTTCTTAACGAAAACAAAGACCTCCAACAAGAGAAAATAAAAATGGCAAATATTAAAGAAATTCTAGAAATTTTCGACGTAGATAAAATTACTAAAAATATTTTACCCTACGATGGGAGTAGAACAGACTTAGTACGATTCTTAGATTCTGTAGATAATACGCTTAACATTTGTCGAAATTTAGATAAAAATTCAGAACATTACAAAATCATATTAACTAACATTAGAAGCAAAATCATAGGCGTAGCTAGTAATTCCTTAATAACATATAATGTGAATACAACAAATTGGAAAGAAATAAAAGAACATTTAGTGAACAAATACGCTGACAGCAGAGACGAATCAAACCTACAGTTTGAACTATACAGTCTCGTCAGAAATAATTTGTCACCTCAAAATTTGTTCGATAAAATCCAAAACTTGTTGACCTTACTAATTAACCAAGTCAAACTTCACAACGATAATCAAGAAATTATCGCTCACCAAATTAACCAATATAATCAAGTTGGTTTAACAATTCTTACTGCGGGTCTAAGAGAACCTCTAGGAGGCAGGATTAGATCTATGCAACCAAAAAGCCTTATAGAAGCTTACGACTTTATTACTAAGGAACAAAACATAAATAAATTAAAATATAACCATCAACCAACAAGTAGTACCCACTCGTACAGTAATAACAATAAAATCAAACTAGAATCGAATAAAACTACAGAAAATAACAATTCTAACAATCATAAACCGACGAACAACAAAAACTACAGCTCTAACTATAAACCTAATTATACTCCTAATAACAGTAATAACATTAAGAAATTTCAAAATAATTACATGTACAATAAATCACCGGAAACCACTGGTAAAACCGAAACCAAAAGAGAAATTAAAACCGAACACTTCAACATTGAGACGGAAATAAATGACGAGATTTTTCATTAACAGCCTCGGAAAACAATCTACTATATTCAATATAGAAAACATATCTAAACTACCATTTATAACCTTGTCAATTAACAAACAAATCCTAAAATTTCTTATCGACACGGGAGCCGATAAATCCTATATCAGCCCTGACGTCGTAAACAAAAAACTTCGAACACCTACTGATTTAAAAATCACGAGCCTGTTCAACTCTACCACCATTAATGAAAAAACTTTCATAAAATTTAACGAATTCAACAATCCTATAGAACTATTTATTTTAAAATTTCACAAATTCTATGATGGCCTAATAGGTTACGATAACTTAACAAAACTTAATGCTAACGTCCTACTAGAAACCAAACAACTAAAAAGCCCAAATTTTTCGTTAAAATTACACGACAAGATACAGTCATGTATCAAACCATTTTTCTTAAACGCTCTGGAAAAAGTAATAATAAGAGCCCCAGTTTCAATAAAAAACGGTGAATTCTACATTAAACCAATAAAAATACAAGAGGGAGTCTACATCCAAGAAGGTATTTACAAAACTCACTCACCACACTCGGCATATGTAGAAATAATTAATCAATCAAGTACTAATAAAGAAATTTTCTTAATTCAACCAATAATTGTCGAAGAATTGAACCAATATCATGAAATAAATTTTCATACGTCCCAGGAACAAAATTTCACAGAAAATATTGAATCTAAATTAGACCTAGCTAATCTAAATAGGGAAGAAAAACAAGAAATCATAAAATTTTGTAATAAATTCAAAGACACTTTCTACGACGATAATAATAAGTTAACATTCACACATAATGTCAAGCATAAAATTGATCTGAACAACGAAAAGCCAGTACATGTCAAACAGTACCGACATCCAGAATATCAAAAAAGTGAAATAAAAAACGAAATCAATAAATTACTATCAAATGGGATAATACGTCCTTCATATTCACCTTGGAGTAGTCCAATATGGCTAGTTCCAAAGAAGGCCGATTCCCAGGGTAACAAAAAGTGGCGTCTCGTAGTGGACTATCGCAAACTCAATAGCCAAACTATAGACGATCGCTACCCACTCCCAAATATTTCAAATATACTAGACAAACTCGGGAAAGCTAACTATTTTTCCACTATCGATCTCGCGGCGGGTTTTCACCAAATTCAAATCCATCCAGACGATATACCAAAAACAGGGTTTAGTGTCGAATCTGGACACTATGAGTTCTTAAGGATGCCCTTCGGCTTGAAAAATGCCCCGAGCACTTTTCAACGAATAATGGATAACATCCTTGGAGAACTACAAGGTAATAACGTGTTGTGCTACATGGACGATATTATCGTGTTTTCCACTAGTTTACAAGAACATCTTATAGATCTTCAAAAAGTATTTATAAAATTGCGCAACGCAAACTTAAAAATACAAGTAGATAAAACGCACTTTTGTCAAAAACAGATTGGATTTCTCGGACACATAATTACACCCGAAGGCGTTAAGCCAAATCCATCAAAAATTGAAGCTATAAAAAACATTAACCTACCTAAAACCCAAAAAGAAATAAAATCCTTTCTTGGCCTAATTGGTTACTACCGCAAATTCATAAAGGATTTTGCAAAAATAACCAAGCCACTAACGAGCTGTCTAACGAAAAAATCAAAAATTGTAATTGACGATAATTACAAAAATTGTTTTGAGTTATGTAAATCATTACTAACCAATGAACCAATTTTAAAGTATCCCGATTTCGAAATCCCTTTCACACTAACAACCGATGCAAGCAATTTTGCCATAGGAGCAATCCTTAGCCAAGGTGAAATAGGTAAAGATTTACCTATAGCTTACGCGTCACGTACATTATCAAAGACCGAAACAAACTATGCGACTATTGAGAAAGAGCTCCTAGCCATAGTTTGGGGTGTAAAATATTTTCGCCCGTATCTATACGGAAGAAAATTTAAGATAATGACAGATCATAAACCGCTGGTATGGCTATTTAACGCCAAGGATCCGTCGAGCAAAATCGTCAGATGGAGACTTCGACTCGAGGAATATGACTATGAAATCCTGTATAAGAAAGGAACCTCGAATACCAACGCGGACGCTCTATCTCGTATAGAAATCAATGAATGTTTAGCAAATAAAAAATTCAAATATCCCGAAACAATAGATTCACTAAAACAAATAAATCCAAACGAATATTCTAAACCCGTAGAAAATTCGATAGGTACCCAAGTCAGCAAAGACGAAAAAAACAAAGAACACGAAATTAATATGTTAGAACTCATGGATAATTTTCAAACTCTGGAAATAAACGAACCAACGGATAAAACGGTTAATATCCCTGAGACACTAACACCAATAAATAACTTCAAACGTCAAATCGAAATACTAGTCGACGAGCATTTCGAAATGATGAATGAAAAATTTAAAATAAAATTCGGCAAATACAAACAATATACAATCAGGAAAAAGGAATACACATCTGAAGATATTAAGTATTTAGTAGAGAAATATATTAATAACACCCTTTCAGCAATTAAAACTGATGATGAAACATTTAAAATGTTCAACGATTATTTCAAACAAAATCGAAATTTAAAAATAATCAGATCTAAAATTTCAATAGAAGATATAACAGATCATGACAAACAGCTAGAAATAATTAAAACAACTCATATACCATATCACCGAGGTATAATCGAGAATTTTGAAAAAATAAAAAAAAAATATTTTTTCCCTAACCTAAAACAAAAAGTCACTACATTCGTGAACAATTGTGAAGTTTGTAAACTCAACAAATATGAGCGCAAACCTGTTAATCTCAAATTTCAAATTTCCCCAACACCAAACGGACCAATGGAAATACTCCATTGCGACACCTTTGTGTTGAGATCCAAAACATTCCTCACGATTATGGATAAATTTTCCAAATTTATCTCCATTTTCGAATTGCCTAATCGGAAATCTCAAACCATAATCAGAATGTTTAGAAAATTTTTCTCTCGGGAAGGAATCCCAAAGCAAATCACAATAGATTCAGCTACGGAATTCAACTCAGAAATATTCAACAATTTTATGGGTATGCACAATATAGAATTGCATACAACCACAGCTAAGTCGTCTACAGGGAATAGCCCTATAGAACGAGTCCATAACACCTTAACGGAGTTAATAAGGATAATTCATAGCGAAAATAAAGATATGCCAATATGTGAGCTAATGGATGAGGCAACCTTTGCATACAACAATTCAATCCATAGTGCAACAAATCTTACACCTTTTGAATTACACAAAGGGCATATAATAATAAAAAATATTCCAGAACAATTCCCAGAACAATCGGAGGAATTTTTAGAAACAATTCGTAAAAAATATCAAGAAGTGGCCAAATATATTGCGCAACTTCAATTACGAAATAAAACAAAAAATATTAAAGCACTCAACACTACACGTGATGAACCAAGACAATTTTCCGAAAACGAAAAAATATTTGAAAAAACGACAACTAGGGACAAGTTAGTCCCAAAATACATAAAACATTTAGTCGAAAAAAATAACGAAATAACCGTAGATACCAACAAACGAAGAGTCCACAAACGTAAAATAAGAAATTGTAGCGAACATATCAATAAAGACAACATCTTATTGCAGGATACTCCTGGATGCTCAAGGTCAAACGATAGAGTACTTCGACCTCAGTAACGGAAAAGGCATACTAGCTCTCCAACAAGGTAAAACAAGAATAATAGATTCTTATTCAAAGTTATTTCACATTATCGAATTATCCGATATACGAGATAATGCAAATCAAATAAATAATACCTTCAATAAAATAATTCAAATGATGGATCATCATAAAACCAGAGATATACAAGCAGTAATAGCAGACAGAAGACTGAAAAAATTAGACTCTTCACTGTACAATATTTTGCCCAATACATACAAAAGTAGAAACAAAAGAGGACTATTTAACCCTTTAGGAAGCTTTATAAAAGCGATAACAGGAAATCTAGATCAGGAAGATCTAACCGACATTCAATCATCAATAAAAAAATTAGATAATGGTCAATACGAACTAATCGATAAATATAATGATGAAATTAAAATAAATAATCAATTAATAGAAAATAACATTTTACTAACAGAACACATTAATAACCTAACTACTAAAATGAACGAATGGATAAAATCGGCATCCCAAGCTGATAAAAATTTAACAGAAGAAACATTGCTAAACCACTTATTTTTACAATTGTATGACCAAATAGATATAGTTCAGGATCAAATAGACGAAGTCCACGAAATCTTAACCTTTTCTAAAATTAACGTAATCAGCCGACATATACTCGATAATGAGGAAATGGAATACGTAACCACAGAATTTGACAAAGATAACTTAAAAATTAATTCAGAAGAACAAATTTATTCTCTTTTAAAAATAAAAGCGTTTTACAATAACACTGACTTAATAATAATCGTAGAGATTCCACAATTCACTGACGAAAATTTTAACATGTTTAAAATCCAAACATATCCCGTAAACAACCAAATTATTAATCAGCCTTATAATTACTTACTCCTAAACTCCAATAATTATATGATAATAAACAACCTTTGCCCAACAATCGAGGAAACTTTTATATGCGAGAAGCAACAAATCTATCCAATTACCGGACACTGTATACCAGAGTTGTTGAACAATCAAAACACAAGCTGTACAACACAATATATGAAGCCAGCTGAAGAAATCAAGCAAATAGACGACGGATATCTTTACATATCATCACCTGGAGGACTATCAATTACATCAACGTGCAACCTGAAACAAGCACTAGTTAAAGGAATAAAACTCATTAAATATTCGCAATGTACAATCTACGCAAATAATAAAAGATTTTCCAACACAAAAACTCAACGCAAGCAGAAACTAGCATTAATCCAGCCTTTGAACAATATCAATATAAACATAACAACCCAGGAATATATCGATATACCATTACTAACCGAGCAAACTATTCACAAATTGGAGCGAATAAACAACAAAAGCAAATATATACAAATTTATCAACATTCCACCGTTGCATTTACAATAACAGCAATTTTAATTATAATACTAATTATATTGTTTATTCACAGAAAAAATAAACGAATTTTCAAGAAACCTTTACTTCCAAAATTAGTAACAACTCATAGGGATAGCAAAGAAGTCGAGGACAACTTCAATCTTCCAAGGGAGGAGTTATGTGTCATTACTCCACATGCCATTTCCAAGAAACAGCAACAACGACAATTACGAAGAACCACATCGTTGGGAAATATTAAATTTTAGTATAAGCATTAATATAAGCATTTAATATAAATTTGCAAAATAAACATATAAAATAATACAATTACAATTAACCATATACATTAAGCAAAATAAGCATATTAATTGAACCTGTAATACGAACAGTATAAATACTGCTCTTTTTGTACACAACGTGTTCATAATTTTAATCGCGCTTACATACGCAAGTCTCACGTTGGTAATCATTGTTACTCTAAATTTTAATAATTAAAATAAATCATTGTAACCTATACAAATAAATAAGTTATATCTAAGTTATTTACCTAACCCTCGAGAACCACAACGTGCATAATACTATAACTATATATATATATATATATATATATATATATATATATATATATATATATATATATATATATATATATATATATATATATATATATATATATATATATATATATATATATATATATATATATATATATATATATATATATATATATATATATATATATATATATATATATATATATAATGTTGATCGAGCATTGGTCGAATTTGATTAATTTGGTCCCCGTAATCCTTGCTTCTTGGTTGGATGTACAGGTTGTTGTAATCGTTGTTCCTTCAGGTGACGAGATGTAAACGTAACCCAGTTCTATTTGTGTTACTTCTTCGGTTGGTCGTATTTCTTGTGTATGGCAGCTTGTGTTTTTATTGTTTATTAGCTCTGGTATACATTGACCCCTTATTTCGAAGATTTGTTGTTTTTTACAAATAAAAACTTGTTCCAGTGGTGCACAAATGGTATTAACGATCATATAGTTTTGGGTGTTGGAGATTATATAATTGTAATTTTGGATAATAATTTGGTTATTAACGGGATAAGTGAGGATTTTATATAGGTAATATGGAGTGGGTTCATTAGTAAACTGAGGAATTTCCACTAATACTACTAGATCGGTATTATTATAAAAAGCTTTTATGCCTAAGAGACTATAAATTTGCTCTTCCGAATGAAATTCTATATTATCTTTATAAAATTCTGTAGTGACATATTCCATTTCGGCGTTATCCAAGATATGTCTGATGATATCCAGATTTGCAAAGGTTAATATTTCATGTATCTCATTGACTTGGTCTTGTACAATGTCGATTGCGTCCTCTATTCCCTTAAAGATTCCGTCAAAGTATTTTGATTGAGCCACAGCTTTTTCACTGTTCCTAGCGTAATAAGTCCATGTCTGTACATCGCTGGTGACTTTGTTGACTTGGTCGATAATGTTTTGATTTTGGTCAATTAGTTGTTGGTTTATTTTAACTTGTTCATTAAATTTTTCTATGACTTCGTACTATCCGTCGTTCAGTTTTTGGATTGAATTTTTAATTTCAATGTAGTCATTATCATCTAGATTACCAGTGATAGCTTTAATGAATGATCCAAATGGGTTAAATAATCCTCTTTTTTGCCTATGTTTATAAGTGTTGGGCATAATGTTGTACAAGGAGCGTTCCAACTTTGTGAACTTGCGTAAAATGATCGATGTTGCAATGTGTTCGTCTTTTATGTTCAAAAAGTTTAACATTTCTATCGTTTTTGTCAACGTTGTGTTAATATTTTCAACATTAGTTGAAATGTCTTCCAGGTCGATCAGATGGATTAATTTAGAGTAACTTTCGATTACCCTTGCATTACCTAATTGTAATGCCAACACTCCCTTCCCTTGAGAAAGATCAAAGTATTCAAATGTTTGGGCTGATGATTCCATGGTCAGCCTGAAATAGGATATAATTTTCATTTCGATTATAGAATACTTTAACACCAAATAGTTAAAGAAATGTTTTATAGTAAAAGGAACAATGCCTTCTAGTATATCATGCATGGAGTCAACAGTACTGTTTTGACAAACATCATAATTAGTTAAGTTGTTTAATATGCACACTGATTTTACACCTTTGGATTGATTTAAGTCGCCATTATAGGTACTTGCAAGTATTTTAATGCTTTCAAGTTTACGAATTCGGCTTTGGTCTTCATAAAACAAATTAGATGTTTCATCTCTGTGAATGTCACATATACGACAGAAATAAGATGCTCGAAAGCTTCCAGCAAACCCTAGCAACAAATTAGCTCCCAAATTATCATGAGCTACTGCCACCAATGTACCACGCAAAACTGTATCTTGAAGCTTTATTCCTGTAGTTTCTAGTTTTTTTAAATCATCAAAAATTGGTTTTAATATTTTGCTATAGGATTTTCCTAGTTTTAAATCGTTAGCATTAAATAAGGCTACCAAATAAATGTTGTCTAAGCGTGATAAATACTTGGGAGGTAAGTTTCTAATTGAAAAGTAGATTGCTCCTATTTTATGTATGCTCCTGCGACTACCTAAGGGGTTGGTAACTTCGAAATCATCATAAAATAATTGAATTTGAATTGCATCTGGATTTCTTTGAAAAAAATCACTTGTGCGATATACACTTACACAACAAAAATTATAAAATTTTTCATTGGAACAAACATGATCTTTTACGTAGTATTGAGAAGAAAAGGATTTATTTTGAAATAAAACTGTAATGGTTTGAAGAATAGAAATATATTGAAATGTGTTTTGAACTAAATATTTCTTGTATCTTTTAGATATTGCACAATATTTTTGATCTGACCTTATACTAATAGCTACACTTTTGGGTGGTATATAAAATTGATCCTTTTCAAATTTTTTCTCTCTATTAAATTTGGAAGTATATTTGGCAGATTTATTCTGTAAAGTAGCAAACATGCTTTCGATACTAGTTGTAAATAGATTATCTGATGTTGCAACGTTATATTTTTTATTTAAACTTAGAACATTTCGTGAAATAGTTTCAATTAATTTATTAGTATTTTTCATAATTTTACTGATGCTGGCTTCTGTTAAACCTAAAACATTTATTTCATCTATGAAATCGTTAATTCCAAATTCATTTGTAAGCTTATCTTGATGGTCGATTATAGAGATCAATGGAATTTGAATATCTTCGCAAACCGAATGATTAGTTCTTAGAGTAGAATTTAACGAATTTGGAACATCGACAACACTTTCGGTTGTTTTAGGAATTTCAGTTTTATCTTTGGTACATTTCAGACAATGTTTTTTTAGTCCAGAATAAGTATTGAATGATTGATCACAAGAGGTGGAGGCTAAACATTTTAAGTTCAAAAATTTAGAATTCAATAAGAAATGGTCAATTTGCAAATTTTTAATAAGAAGAGATAAAACTAAAGATTTTTTATTGCAAATAAAACAGTAAAAATAATCCATTATTATTTTTAATAAAAATATAATTACACGTTTTACTCAGAAACCTCTGCGATTAATTTCTGCAATTTTAAAAAAACTTCTTGTGTTTTAGTTGTTACCGAACATTCGATTTTAAAAACGTAATTTTGGATAAAACTCCAAAAAAGTCGTAAACTGCTATTATATTCAATATTAAATATAAAATGCAACTTGAAAATAAAATCGACTGCTGCTATAAAACTATAAGTTTTTGGAAGATAAATTAGATGGCTATCCAAAACCACTAAAAATTGGTTTATAGTAGCTTTGGACGTACCAACTGCTATAATGTAAGGTGCCCGTATATTTGAATTTTTCAAGTATTCTTCATTTGTCAACCCCTCCTAAAATTTTAGTTGTGTTAATTAAATTATTAAAAAACCTTAATATTAATTGTTAGCAATAATTGATTGAAGTCTTATTATTTTTCAACTTCAATTAATAAAATAGATAAGATTTAAAAATTATTACGCTTTTGAATGTAATAAGCATTTCAATTGCCTGTTCGTCGGTCAATCTTGGCAGTTTCTTTTGTCCGTTCGCCGATGGTGGAAGAAGCCGTATTAAATTGATGAAAGATAGTATTGTTCTATCGTAATCTAAAAAAATTAGAGAGAAATAAGAAATAAACAAATGTGGTACAAATATTGTAATAAATAAAATCTCAGTTAAAAAATTAAAAAATAAATTTGTAAAAAAAATAATATTTTATAGAATGAAACATAATTATACATACCAGTGTCTCGATCAGCTTCTGTATACAAAATATTTTTTCCAGAATTTTTCACACCTGTGAAAATCACTGACTCATATTTGGGCCATTGTTCTAATAAATTTTGGGATTCATTATAACTTAGGGAAAAATCGTATAACACCTGCAAAAGGGGAAACAAAACTATTTAATTATTTATATAGGTAGTGTGCCTTAAATAACTTAAAATTACCAAATCTGGACAAACAAAGAAAGATGAGTAGGTTTCAAATAAGTCGCTAATAGGTTTTTTTTATAGATGACCTACGATACATCAATGTAGATTTTAATTTGGATTTCACCAACTCTAATTCTTCCGGTAAAGCAGCTGTAGTTATTGTGTATAGATCACGTTGAACGTCGTTGGAATCATTACTGGTTGTAGTTGACTTGGAGGTATTCACATGTTCGCTCTCGATACTTTTTTCTAATTTACGCTTTCGAGAACGGTCGTTTTTCAATTTGGTTTGAAGAAACCCAGTACACTTGTTATTGACTAATATTTCCTGAAAAATAAATAAAATTAAATGTTTTAATAATTTGTTAACTTGCATAATAGCCTAAGCAAACTCGATGCGCGGGACGTATGTATATCACGTTAAAATCTCAAACAAAAGTATAATCAATGAAACTACATCTAAATTGGTTGTTACTCTATACATACCATAAATAAATACAGAAATTACAATAAGAAAATGATAGAATCGAACAATTAATTTTAATTTTAAAAGAACATAAATTTATTGTCAAACACGTCGAGCTTGTATGTAAAAAAAAATCTAATAAAGGACAACTGACATCGTTGACATTGGCGTCGAGTTTATCTAGCGTATAAATTAATGAATGTCTTACCAAATCTAAACAGGGGAAAAAGCCTACTGCAATTTTAGCAACCAATTGAAGATCCTCGGTACTTGGAGTGTAACCACAGTGTTCCTCTATAAAAGCGGCCAAAAAGGAAATCAGTTTCCGCCGTTGATTATCAGTTAACGATTTAACAGATTCAAAACTGTTAAATAATTCAGGACCACCGGATTTGCGATTAATGTATGATTTAACAGCCTATATTAATTATGTTTAACAATTAAAAACTAATTAACTTAAGAATTGAGATTTACTCAATACCTCAGGCGTATAAATTAAAGATGGTCCAATGCAAGCTTCTGTTCGTGATACGTTGGCCCACTGTACTTGTTGTAAATCGTTAGATGGCTGAATTGCTAGCTCTTCATACTGTTTAGTGCAAACATTTAACAAAAAATTTGGATGTGCAATATAATACCTGACATAGTCCAAAAAAATATTTTCGTCTAATACAGCTTCATGTGAGTTGGAAAAATGACTAAAATCACCGAATTCGATTGACGTATTTTCGAGAGCTGAATGAATTATTAATTAATTAATTAGTTTATTTATATTCAAGTGCTATTGCTTACCCGAAAGTATAAAATCTAAATACGTAAATTGCTCATTGCTAGTATCAAATTTTTGTACTTTTACAACACGTACGTATTTTTTATTATATGTGCATGTAAAATAAGCTCCAGAAAACATTGTATCCTTACTGATATAAAAAACAGTTTATCTAGGGTAAAAACTATGTCTTACCAAATCTAAGCATGAAAAGAAGAATACTGCAATTTAAGCAACCTTTATATATATATATATATATATATATATATATATATATATATATATATATATATATATATATATATATATATATATATATATATAATTATAAGTTAAGGTGTCGTTTAATTATAAAAAAAAATTATTTATTCACAACTTTTACAACCTTTTAATTTATAATTATTATGTATTTCTTGATACATCACCTAAAAACTAACTTAATTACATTAAAGTACTTCTATATATTTATAATAATTATATTGCTTATTCTACATATCGTCGCTGTAATATTAGTATGGTCCACCCGCCATTTACCTGAAACTCAGGAAAATGGAATTCTTTGTTTGATGTTAAATAAAACAAAAAGTAGATGATAAAATTTTTTCATTTTTTTTAGTGCAATTCATACATATCTGGGAGTTACTAGGCAAGTTTTTAGAAAAATTCGGCCAATACTTAAGGAGCAATCAAAATTTTGCTGAACCTAGATTTTCTTAAATTTGGTCCACATCCACCTGTTTAGCACTAATTGGTGTTCTTTATAGGATGTGGAACAAAATGGTCTGTATATGGAAAGTTCCAAACAAGTTACGTGGTATGAACATTTTATTTTGATAAAATAAGTTTTATTCTTATGTGTGAGTCATTTCTTAAATCTGGCTCTAAATCTCATAATAAAAATACATTTTTAAAAACAAACCCCATTTAGTTTTAATTAACAAAATTTATTAAAATAATAATAAAAATAATTCACAACGTTTGATCACAGCTTTGTTTCGTAGCTTAAAAAAAAAATGTACTAATTCAGGTTTTTAATAATATTCATGCAGTCAAAGTTTACTTTTTATATTCAGTAATGTTGTAAGATATTTTATATCTTCCAATGGCAGAAATGGGAAAAGGTCTTTAATATCCGCAACTTTCTCCTTTGCAATGGCACGTGCTGGTAGTGTAGCAATTTCAGTTGAAAAGAGATTTTGTGGAGTGGCAAGCGAACTTCGAGCTGCCTTTTTTCGCAACGAACAAGTCTTGTAGTTGATTTCTTGGAAGGAAAGTTTGTATTGTAAGGTAAAGCTTCCGATTTCTTCTTGTTCGTATAAGATAGATTTAATTCTAAAAAATGGAACTCTGGTAAAGTCCAACTTACCAGCTGGATTCGAATAAGCCTTAAAATCCGTTGGCTTCATTTGTAATATAACCAAAGTAACATTTCGAGCATTCATGTTTTGTAGTAATCGCACAAGATGAAGCGGGCTATGTATTTCTAGAGTTTTCAGGTACCGATCGATAGTCGAGTGCACACAATCAACTTCTTGTATATTTGAGTGCCCTGGTTCCGAAAATTTTTGAATGACACATTCTAAGTGCGGATTTGAGTTGACAAACATTTTTATCGATGTAGTGTTAATTTTGTTACGATTCTGTGGTACACAGGAATCGCTCCACAAAACTATACGTTTCGTTAAGGGAAAATCTTTCATCAGTTGATTTAATATTCGTATTAAAGCACTGCAGATGTCATTGCCGGAACGACCACTATGTGCCTCGGTCCATATAGCACAATACGTTATTTTCTTCTTATCCGGTATTATAGCTGTACCTGTCAGGTTGTATACGTTGAGTTTGCGCTTGTAATAAAATGACGAAGCATTTCCTTTCGGCAGGCCAAATACTCGTTGCAAGTCATAGCATAAAATGCATGTGGTAGGATCAATATTGCTTCGATCGATATCTCTATCAGCTTTACATGCTATCTTCTCTTGTTGATGTGTCTCATGTACCAATATTTCTTCCTGAGTTGGTGTTTGTTTTTGTTTAAATAAGAAGCATTTATCGCATAGATCTTTTTTCGGCGTATGGAATGAAATATTAAACTCGTTGTTGAAAATTTTTCGGTATACGGCTAATGTTACAGGTTCCTTCGCTCGTTCTAAGTATAATTGATACATTTTGGATAGATTTAAGTGCGCTTCTAGGTACTGTTTTTGTGAGTTAGCCCGGCAATAATGGGAGTCGACAGTTTCAAAACTATTTATGTGATTTCGCACTTCATCTAATTTTTCTGGCGACGTTACTCTTTTTACATGTTTTCCTCTTTTCATAGCTCGTGGGCATCCCGTTATTTTGTCGGAAATGTTTTCGAAACAATAGTAAATTCGTCTTTTCGATACGTTTAGAGTGTTTAGAAAAAACAATCTACATACTCGAATTACATGTTCATTAGCTTGGATGAAAAATCTATATGAATAGTTCTTTTTTTCAGATGACACTTGTCGCCGCCGCTTTACAGGCACACGTTTAACAAATTTAAAGAAAAACTTGGTTTTATCATCATCGGTCAGATTCCAAAAGCTCTCAAAAATTTTCTGGCGATCGTTTTCGGATACATTTTTTGTACATAGGAAAAAGCATGTAGATTTACATCCGGGTTTCATTTGCCTTGCAGCCATCGGTTGTTTTTTCCAATTCGTATATTCTTTTCCTGACTGTCTCAGCTTTTTATTTACATTGCACTTCCACATACTAACATGTTTTTGTCTCTTTCTTGTTAACTTTGGAGACGAATTTTCTGAGCCTGTAGAATGTGTTATTACATGGTTAAATAATATATTCTATAATATACTTCAATTTAGTTACCGTAAAAACTCGAATTAGATGGTAAATCTCTTCTATCTTCATCAACCCCATCGTTTGTTGGAGACAAAGCCATTTGATCATCATTGGAACCTTTTAAATTTAAACGAATTAAGTAAAACAAAACCGGTTTAAAGATTTTCATAAAACTTACCATAACATAAATTATTCATGACCTTCTCCGGCACATAGTTGGGGTCCTCATCGGTATCATCACCTATTCGAAATTTATTTTATTTACTGAAAAGTTTATACATAAAAACAGTTATACGTACCTGAAAAATCCAATTCCGAGGAAGGCGCGCTCGATGAATCAGCATCATTTAATAGTTTCTCTATGTTGGGTTCTTCTATTTTTGAATTCACATTCCTGTTTTAAAAATCATTAAAAAATTAAATGCAACAAACGAAATAATAACGTTCACTTACCTTAATGATTGTGGAGTCATAGGAGGACTCAGAGAATCCATCTCGCAAACCTTTTATCACCTTAATACAACTGAAGAAATGAAATCTAAGTATTTTGTATGCTTTTGCGAACTTTTACTATCTACAGCTATGGATATGGAACAATTATTGAAAAAAATACAAAAATAAACAAATAAAAATAAAATGATTACAGGTCTTACCACTTTGACTTCTTCAGCACGACTGAAGAGGAACAATGTACCAGGTCCCTTATATACTTTTGCGCCGCATGGATATGGAACAATTCAATCTTCAATTATTTTTTGCTATTTTTGTTCTATATCCATATGCTGTATGCTATTAAAAATCATTATGTAATGCAGTGGAACAATCTAGATTTGATAAAAGTTAAATTCATAATTGTTCCAGGTGTATTGATTATGGTTTTGAACCAAACTAAATGTAACAAAAAAATATTATTAAAATACATTAGATTTTTGTTCCATACGCCAAAAATCTGGATATGGAACAAACTGAAATGATAAATTAATAAAAAAGTGGATATGGAACAAACTAAACACCGAATATCTCGGAAACGGTTACGATTATACAAAATCTGATAACAGATTCTGAAAGAGCGCATGCGATTACCATATTCTGCATTCTCAGGACAAAATACCCAAAAATGGCGTATGGAACATACTAATACTGGGCTTACGATATGTGGATCGCGCGTGATCGATGCGCGTGGTATATTGCGTCCGGTAGAATTATGTGCTCAGCAGAATTCTACATAAACGTAAATTGGAATGCGCGTGGCTTAAAGTTGTGTGTTCAGCATATTATGATATTATAATTCCTCCCGGGGGTGTAAAAAGGGCGTCCTCGTCCTTAGGTTTTATTCCAAACTTTGTCAGCAGGGTAGAGCATAGTTTGATTTCTCCGAGGTCCGGTACCGTAGTTGAAGAGGCTTTTGAAGAATTTTCTACTTTGATTATTTTTGTATGTCTCTGGATTGCAATATAAACGATTAATATTATCAGTCCGATTGACGAAATGGAAACTCCTCCTGATAAAGACCATATCCACAGTTGATGGCTCCACTGTTTAAGGAAAACGTTCTGGATTTGTTTTCTATTCTCGATGTTTACGTGAGTGATTTCGTCGAAACTGAGGTCCGAGATTAATTGTCGTGTCGCTTGGAGGTTATGTAGAGCTCCTTGCACTTCTTTTATTTCACTTTGAAATTCGTATGACTGGAATTTCTTGTTGTCGAATGTTATTGAACAGTTCCAAAAGGTGATCAAAAAGTTACCGTTCAATGGGCGGTCGTTTGGTCCACAGTCTGACGCTAACATTTCGTTCTTAGCATTATTTATTAATAGTTTATTCTCAGCAATATATTGAATTGTTGTTTCTGTGTCACGTGTTACGTTACAATGACTTTTTGCTCCCATCACCAACGGTTTGATACATTTGTCGTGGAATTCTCTTATATCACTGTGTTTTTGTACGAATCCCTTGTGGTTTGTTGTAGTGAACAGCTTTTTATTTGATTTAATTAAATACTGAGGATATGTTTTTATTATGGTATTGTTTATTGCTAGAGGCTGAATCATTATTATATTCGACGTTTCTTCTTCAAGTTGTGGTACTTGTAATATGTAGTGAAATGTTGACGCCTTGACTCACTAGCAAGTCTTTTATCAGTATGATTTCTTTTAGGGATAAGATTTTATTGCTGGTTAATTCTGTTTTTGTTGTTATTATTGCATCTTGTATATCATCTAAAATTTCGTTGATGGTGTCAATGTTTATAATTGTTGCTATCATTTCTATCTCAGTTAATATGATTTTATTTGCTGCTGTTGTATTAGTTAATGCACTATTGACTGTATCCGTTATTAGCTGTATTCTTTGATTGATCCTTTCGTTGACCTGAAACTGCTTGTTCTTTTGGTCTATTAATTGGTTCATGGTGCTATTAATAATACGAAGGTCTTGCGCATCTGGGTTCCCAGCAATCCATTTCCACGTTGATCCCAAAGCATCCCATCTCTTTGTCTGGCTCTTTTAATGGGTTTAATTTTGTAGAAATTGTCATACAATATTTTTAATTTTTCTTCGATTATTTTACTAATTTCTAACCTATCATTTACTTTATCTGATACAAATTTATCAAGCGATTTTATAATATCTTCTAAATTACTTAAACTTATGAGATGAATTATCTTAATGTTCCCTTTCTGTATCTTACATTTATTTACTTCTAATATTAAAATTGGATCTTTTGGAATTGGAAATTTTTGAAGACATTACTTTTTCTGAAATGAAAGAAAAACAATTATTTACTGATTCTTTACTCTTTTTATCTTATTTTTATTTCTTTTGATATTTCTTGGTGTTCTAAATGTTTTATATTTTATATTTTTGATTTGTGTTTTAATTCCCCTTACTTGGGTTTTAGATCTTACATTCGGTTTTAGAAAAACGGATTGATTGTCTATTAAATTTGGCGGTTCTTCTTTGTTGCAATTCTGTTTAATCATTTTATTTTTTGCCAACTCTAAGTTGTCCGATACATTTTTAAATATTTCGTCTGCCTGTGCCTGAATTTCGAGGGGGTTTATTAAGTTATTTTGGTTAAAGATAACCTCATTTGGCGTGTAGCCGGTGGACGTGTGCACAGTATTATTGTATAGAGCCACCGCGAGTTCTATGGTGACTTGAACATTTGGGTTGGGGATTTTGTGCTTATTTGTGTTGAAAATTTCAATCACAGTAGCGTGAGTCTTTTTGACTTGGCCGTTTGACTCAGATGAGGAAGCATATTCTAGTTTGACATTTAGGTTACTTAAATATGTTTTAAATTGAACTGATTGAAAAGTTGTCTCGTGATCTGAGACAATTGTATTCGGAATACCGAAAAGCGTAAAATATTTTGTAAGAGCGTTGGTTATATCCACCAAGTTTTTAGTGTTGACTGGGATCATTTGTAAAAATTTTGAAAATGAGTCTACAACTGATAAAAAGCTCATTTTGTCTATGTTGAAAATATCTATGTGGATTCTATCCAAAGGTTTTTTAGTTGTTGGTCTTGGAGATATCTTTATATTATAGGGTTTGCGATCATATTTGTGGGCATTGCATATTGTGCATGTATTGATGTGGCTTTTAATTTTGCCTGTTAGATTAGGAAAAAAATATGATCTTCGAATTTGGTTTTCTACTTCCTTGATGCCTCTATGGGCTCTTTCATGTTCCCTTATAATGATGGTATTTTGCCGGTCAATATTGGTGACATCTTCTACCAATTTAGTGACAAAAACTAAATGGCCTTTTTGTGAGAAGTTGTTTCTGAATGATTCCTGAATTTTTCCGTAAAGGATTTCAGGTGCAAGAATTGCTGACTGTTTTCCATTATGGTGTGTTTTGATAAAGTTGGTTATATCTTCCAACTCAAAGGACTTTTTTGTAATAATAATTCTATTAAAATTTGGAAAAATATTCTCTGTGATGGTGGTATCAATTTTTGAAATTTTGAAGATTAATTGATTTCTATAGTAATTCAGCGGGCGATCAGAGAAGTGAATGTAGTAATCTTCTGAGGTGTTCGCGGAGTGGATTGTATCCATATCGCTACTGTCGTCCATTTCATTGATTTCGGGTTCTTGTTTTTGTGAGGTGGTAGCTAAGGTTTCGTTAGTGTTAGTTTCGCTTCCGTTATTTAATGATGGCATTCTGCTCAGTGCGTCTGCCACTACATTAGTTTTCCCTTCTTTGTATACTACATTATAATCATAATTTTCAAGTTCGAGTCGCCATCTCAATATTTTTGCGTTTTTCTCAGATGTTTTGATGAATGTCAGAGGTTTATGATCAGTAACTAGCGTAAACCTGTTACCGTAAAGGTATGGTTGGAACTTTTTCACTGCCGATATTATGGCCAGTGCTTCTTTCTCGTTTGTCGCGTAGTTGGTTTCTGTGCTATTTAACGTTCTTGAGGCAAATGCTATGGGTCGCTCTAACTTGTTTTGGATTTGTGAGAGCACAGCTCCCAGGGCGAAGTCTGACGCATCAGTGGTCAGGATGAAAGGTAGTGTAAAGTCTGGATACGAAAGAACTTGATCGGTTGAGAGTGTTCTCTTCAGCGTTTCAAATGAAGTAATATATTCGGGATCGTTTGTATTAACCATCTCATGTTTTTTTAAATATTTTGTCATTGCTTTTGTTATTTTTGAATAATCCCTAATGAACCTCCGGTAGTAACCAGATAGTCCAAGAAATTGTTTTATTTCCTTGGGGTTTTTTGGCAGTGGCCACTCTAATATTTTTTTTATTTTATCTGGGTTCGGTTTAACCCCACTTCGCGTTATAACGTGTCCTAAGAACTCAGTTTCACATTTTAAAAATTCACATTTATCTAATTGTATTTTTAAGTTAAATTGTGAAAGCCTTTGCAGTACTATGTCGAGGTTTTCGATATGATTTAGAAGGTTGTATCCAACAACTATAATGTCGTCGAGATAGACATGGCAGATTTTTCCAATCAGACCATGCAGGACGTTGTTCATGGCTCTTTGAAATGTCGCGGGACCATTTTTTAACCCAAATGGCATGCGTGAAAATTCAAAATGGCCTTTGTCGGTTGAGAAAGCTGTTTTAGCTTGGCATTTCTCATCCATCGGAATTTGATGGAAACCGGCGTTTAGATCTAACGTTGAGAAGTAAGTTGATTTTCCCAAATTATCCAAGATTTCCTCGATTTGGGGCATGGGATACTTGTCGTCTATCGTTTTATCATTTAATTTCCGATAGTCTATGACCACTCGTATTTTTCGTGTCCCTGATGCATCAAGTTTCTTCGGTACAACCCAAATCGGAGCTGAATAAGGGCTGCTAGAATGATGGATAATCCCACTGTCTAACATTTCTTGTATCTGATCCTCAACATCTTTTTTAAAATGATGAGGATACCGATATGTTTTTGTGTAGACGGGTGATTCGTCCTTTGTAATTATATTATGTTTTATGATAGTTGTTGCTGATAATTTTTCATTTTTTTTCAGCAATACTTGTTGGTTTTTGTGAATTATTTTTGATAGTTCATTTTTCTCGTTTAGGTTAAGATGTTCCATTCGGATCAACTTTTTTATGGTTTCTTCACTGATTGTGGAAATAACATCCACTGGAATTGGTTCCATTGTATCAAAGTTATTAACTGTCAGTTTTAACTTGGGTAATTTTTTCGGTGGGTCTGGCTCATTGGACAGAATTTTCACCGTTGTTGTTGAATTTTTTGCTGTATACAGATCTGGCTGTATAGTTATGTCATTGTTTAGTTTTTCGTAGTCTGTTACGATCCAGTCACCACTTTGCGCTGTTTTAAACGTAACTGTGTGGTGATAGAAGTTTCCCGTGGGGTAATAACGGAGAAACTTAAATGGTTCGTTATTTAATATGATTGAATTTGATTTAAAATCAATTTTTGCATTGGTTTTGGCCATGTATTCCGACCCTAAAATTCCGTCGAAAAACTTATGAAATTCTAGTTCGTAGTATACTTGGTCAGGTAAATTTTCTTTTAATAAGTTTAGTTTGGTTTTATTATGTGATTCATGTATGCCGAAAATGTTTTTTACAGAAACTTCACCTTTTGTTAATAGCTCTTTTGGAATGATACCTGGTCTAATAATGTTCTTATTAGCCCCCGTATCAATTAACAATTTTATGGCTTTGTTAGTTTCTTTGTTTTGGCATACTAAATAAGGTAGAAAGTTCAACCTTCCGTGTCTGAACTTTCGTCCTGTTGAAAATTTTCGACGATGTCTTGATCTTTTACGAGATCTTGTTCAATTTCATGATTATTTATTAGTTTTTTATTAAACGTATTTCGGGATTTCAGTGTCGGATCTATTTCCATAGGGATTGGTTGTTCGTTCGAATTGATTCTTTTCTGAACACTTTGATTAAAATCTCTATTATAATTTTGGAAACCGAAATTTGGTTGATTTGGTGGATTATTAATCTTTGATTGATAACCATTTTGATTTCTTGAAACTGAAGAATCTGGTTTGGTATTATTAGTTTTTTTTTGAATTTCCTGCAATTATCTCATTTGCATTAAATTTACAGAGGAAAGCATACGCTTCCTCTATATCCTTTGGTTTTGCAGCTTGAGCATAACCAAAGTATGGCTTTCTTAGGCCTGAGATAAACGCCGCTAACGCGTCTTCTTCAATAAATGCGTTGATGGCTGGCCACGCATTATTATATAAAGTATTCTGTTTGGACAAAGTTTTTATGCTTTGTACGATTTCCTTTACTTTATGGAAATAATTATGTATTGACTGGTTTTCTCCATGTTTTGTAGACCAAAGCTGTGATTTATAAAATGTCAGTTCTTGTCGATCTCCCAATGCTTCATGGAGTATTGTTTTAATTTCATTGAAGGTTTGGGGATTTCCTGCAAGGCACAGAATATCTTTTGCCTTACCTTCAATTTTGTTACTTACGCATTGTAAATATAATTGAAATTGTTGCGGTGATACTAACGGTTCAAACACCCTTAATGTATTTTCAGCCGTTTGTATCCACGCTGTCAACTGCTTTCGATTTCCGTCGAAAGTAGGTAAAGATTTTGTAGGATCTGGGATCCTGAATAAGTCAACCGTGTTGGTTGGCTTGTGTTCAACAAAAGGCCCCGTTGGGTTTTGCTCTATTTTGTTGTTTAGGTATATTAGTTTTTTATCTTGCACTTCCTGTGCTTTATTCAACTTATCAAGTTGTTGAATAATCACTAAAAGTTGCGCAGACAATTGCTGTTGTGCGTTGTCTGGTGATTCTTCCGGTAAAGGGGTCGTTTCCGGAAAATCGTTAACCATTTTGTGTGATTTTTGTATAAAATTTATAAAGAAATAAGATTGTTTTATTTCTGTATCTATCTCGTAGTGTACAGAAATTATATTGTTTAAAATATTGTAATTGATTCGTGCCTATCTCGTAGTACACGTTAATTACAACAACAATTATTATCTTATTTATCAAAACTTTGTAAGTTTTCTATGCCTATCTCGTAGTGCGAGAAAACTTTATAATGTATTGTACTTGGTTTATCGTGCCTATTTTATAGTACACGAAGTTAATTCCCAAGAACAACTATGATTTTAAATTAAACAAAGTTTTGTTGGTTTTCTTTGCCTATTTTGTAGTACAAGAAAACTTAATAATTAAGGTAATAGCTTGAAATGTCTTACCTTATTTCGGCAATCGATGTATGTGATTATCTTGTAGTGTCACCTATATGATGAGCCGAATTACAGTCGATGTAGGAGCGGTTCAGAGTGGTTGCGGCGGAACCTCAAATCTGTTAAGCAGTTTATCACTTCTAACTCTAGACGTAATAGAGAATCGGAGCACTATTTGATTTCCTACAAACACTATCACGGATTCACTTATAAATTGGTTTTTATTTACCAATTTTTGCACTGTTTTTACAAGTCACTCTTCCGTAGGGCTGCGCCAATTATAAGTTAAGGCGTCGTTTAATTATAAAAAAAAAATTATTTATTCACAACTTTTACAACTTTTTAATTTATAATTATTATGTATTTCTTGATACATCACCTAAAAACTAACTTAATTACATTAAAGTACTTCTATTTATAATAATTATATTGCTTATTCTACATATGTGGATCGCGCGAAAAACGTTTTTCAACTTCAGTTGAAAATAAAAAAACTTTATTTATTTTTCTTTACACTTTTTACATTATTTTGAAAATTGGTTATTTAAGTCTGTACTCTTCGGAGTCAGATACAATTCTACCTTTTATTTAATTTATTAATTTTAATTCTTCATAAAACTTTGAAGTAAGCATATTTAAAACGTGTTCTAAATTTAACACCAATATTCGTTTTAAATATACTTAATGAAATCTGATATAGATTTCATTTCACAAAAAAATATAAAAATTATAAAATATTTTGTTTGCACTTTTTGTGTGAAAATTTATGTATTTTGATTCTTTTCTAGAACAAAATATTTTCATGTGCATTTTTGTTATCATGTGGTGTCAATGTCCTACATGTAACTCTCCCTTCGTTGGGGTTAGAATTCTCCTGGATTCTGTTTATTACTTTTACTTTAAAATTCTTTCTTTTATAACATTTATAAATCGTTAATATTGTTATCATTATTATTAATATTATTGTAATTATACTTATTCCCGAATATACAAAAATTCTATGATATTTTAAAAGTTTTATTTCTTCTATGTTCTTATTTGTTTCTAATATTATTTCTTTAAATGTTAATGTACTATTTGTAGGTTCATATGTTAGGTTTGGAATTATATAATTATCCTTTATTTCTTTAATATTATTATAGAAGGTTTTGTTTCCTAAATTAACGGTACAGTTATAAAATTTTATAAAATAATTTCCATTTAAGATAAATTGTCTTTCATCACAATTTGATATTAACGTTAGATTATTTGCTAATTGTATTACTAAACTATTATCATTAATATTATAAATTTCTGTGTTACAATTTTTTATTTTTTCACAGTTTTTACTTACGATACAATGTTTTAAGCTACTTAAATAATTTATAGATTTGCTTTCATCATATTCAAAATACTTATCATTAAATTCGATTGTTTCAATAATTCTACAATTAATTAATTTACAATCATTTTCATTAGCTAGAGGGATAATTAGTTTTTTGTTTACTTTTTTCATACTATATGGTATTTTGATTAAGAATATTAATTTATTTGTAGTTGTCTTGGAAAAGCCTACTTTCAAATTTTTTAATTTATTAGCATCTATTTCATAATCAATAATTTCTTGAATTGTTAACAATGAGGGGTGTGTGATATTTAATTTACTGAACATTATGTTGTCTTGTAGATCATTAATAATTCTATCTACTTCTTGAATTTTCAATTTTATATCAAATATTATTAATTTCATCGAATTATACTTTTCTTTTTCCTCAATAAATTCCTTGACTAATTTTCTATCTTCTACTATGGTTTCATACAATTTGTTTATACTTTTATTAAAATTGTTATTGATTTGTATTTGTTTGTTCATATTTAATACTATTAATTCGTTATTATTATCTATTACATTTAAATGTTGGTTAATTAATTGTCTGTCCTCGTCGTCCATTGTTCCGGTTATCCATTTGTTAATTGTCCCTAAGAAGTTTACTAGTCCTCTTTTTCTAATCGTATGATGTCCGTCTTTTAATGTCATTAGTTTATATAGTAATTTGTCTAATTCTTTTATAAGTGGTGTTTTAATATTGTATTCTATAAATGTTGGTATCATTCCTTTAATTAGTGTTTTAATTTCTAATATTGTTGTTTCTATTGGTACTAGGTCTACGATATGTAAAGAATTAGTCTCTATTTTCTCGACTAGTAGTTGAGCAGGAATCGGAGTAATTGTCATTGTTATTGTCAATAATAATATTGTTATAATCTGTAAATTTTAACGGTCTTTTAATATTTATGGCATGTATATTAGTTAAATTATGTTTTCTAAACTTCGGTTCATGTTTATGTCTAAGAGATTTGTAATTTTTTATATATCTCTGTTCTCTAGTTTCTTCGTAGTCTTCTCTATTTTTATTATACTTTACTAATCTTTTCTTTTGAGTGTTTATTAAGTTTTTATAAATTTCATCTTTAATTTGTGAGTTTTCTTCAGCTTTTACTGGAGTATATTTTATGGTACTATAGTATTGATTGTTGTAACATTTGATAGCTTCTAACATTTGAATTCTTAACTTTTCGGTTAGCGTATTATTCAGTCTCTCTACATCTGCATTTCCAGTATGACTGTTTGGTTTGGCTAGATGTAATTCAATTTGTTCCTGATTTAGAAATTCTTTAATATTTACATGTTTAAATTCGTTATCCGCTACTATTTTTAGTGGTTTCTTATGGTTGAAATACATTTTGAATTTTTCTATTATTTCTAAATTATTCCTACTTTCTAAAGGGTAAGCTGTTGCAAATTTAGAGAATTTGTCTATGAAAATTAAGAATGATTGCTTTTTATTTACATATGTGTCTACGTGAACTATCCGATTTTTATCTGTTGGCATTTCAGTGCATTTAAATTTAGGTTTTATAGGATTTCTATCATATTTTGCCCTATTACAAGTATCACAATTATTGGTGATTTTATTGATTATTAATTTTATATTTTGGTGGTAAATTTTATCTTTAAGATATTCGTACAAAGGAATTATTCCCGGGTGTTGTTGTTCTTTATGATGAATTGAAACTATCCTAATTAGTTCATCTTCCGATTCTACATCTTGAGCGAATTGAGTGCATCTAATAAATTTAATCTTAGGGAATTCTTCTATTAACGTTTGTTGTATATTATGGAATTCATTATCTGAGATTTGGGTATAAATTGCCACTCTAGTTCCTGACAAATATGTTTTTAATTTATTTATTAACTCATTTCTACTTATTTTTGGGTTAATGTTGATTCTTCTATTTCCTAAAATGTTTTCTAGTTCTTCTGTAAAGTTTTCAGTGAATATTAACTGTGTTTTAAATCTATTTATTATGGTTTCTAAAAGTGTTATGTTGTCATTTTGTGAAGGTATTGGTTGTATTGAAATGTTATCATTTGCTAGTTCTTCGTTATTTATTTCATATTTTGGAAGTAAGTGGAGTTGTCTCCCTTCGTTAGATTCGACTACAGCTTCGATTGTGTTAATTTCGTTAATGTCCGTATTTATTCTACTTAAAAAGTCTGCTATCTTGTTGTCTTTTCCTTGTAGGTAATTTATTTTGATATTATACTCTCCAAGTGATAATATCCATCTTTGGAGTCTGGAATTCAGGTCCTTACCTAAATATTTCGTGTGTAACCATTTAAGTGCTTGATGGTCCGTATTCAGTTCGAATTGTTTTCCATATATATAAGGCCTAAAATATTTTATAGCCCATACTACAGCAAGTAATTCCTTCTCTGTAGTACTATATTTGATTTCATGGTCGTTTAAGGTCCTGCTTGCGTAAGCAATAGGATGGTTTTCTTGAAGTAACACAGCTCCGATCGCAAATTGACTTGCGTCTGTGTTGAGTACAAATGATTTATTAAAATTTGGGTATTTTAAAATAGGATGGGTGGTTAATAAAGTCTTTAATTTTTCGAAAGCATTTATATATGTTGGATCTAGTTTATTAATTTTTGCATCTTTCTTTAAATATTTTGTCATAGGTTGGGCAATTTTAGCATAACCTTGAATAAATTTTCGGTAATAGCCGGTTATTCCTAAGAATGACTTAATTTGTTTTGTTGTTTCGGGCAATTTTAATTTGGTAATATCGGTAAATTTCTTTAAATTTGGCTTTACACCTTCTGTGGTTAGTGTATGCCCTAAGTATTCTGTTTCTTTACAGAAAAAGTTGCATTTGTCAACTTGAATTTTCAAATTTGCTTCCCTTAGCTTGTTAAAGATTTTATTAATGTTTAAGATGTGTTCTTCGATAGATGTACTAAAGATGAGTATATCATCGAGATACACCACGCAAATTTTATTAATGAATTCTCTTAGAACGGAGTTCATTAATCGTTGAAAGGTAGCTGGGGCGTTTTTCAACCCGAAAGGCATCCTTACGTATTCATAATGACCAAATGGAGTTGAGAATGCAGTTTTGATTTGATCGTTTTTGTTCATTAATATTTGGTGGAAACCTTTTGCTAAATCTAGAGTCGTAAAGTACTGTGCTCTACCTAATTTGTCTAGAATGGTTTCGATATTGGGAATTGGGAATTTATCGTCGATAGTAATTTCGTTTAATTTACGATAATCTATAACGATTCTCCATTTTTTTATATTAGAATTGTCCAATTTCTTCGGGACAATCCAAAGAGGTGAGTTGTATGGTGAATTTGATTCTTTAATTATGCCTTGTTCTAGCATATCTTTAATTTGTCGTTCGATTTCTTTTTCATGTATTTGGGGATATCTATATATTTTGCAATAAATGGGATTATCATTTTTCAACTTTATATCATGAGTTATTTCGTGAGTGAAGGTCATATTTTCTCCTTCACTATAAAATAAATCTTTATTTTTTGATAGAATTTCTTTTAAGTATTGTTTTTCTTCGGAGTTTAAATGTTTTTGGTTTACTTTATTAATAATTTCCTCTTTTGGGTTTATTATTGGTTCTAAGTAATTTACTTGAGTAAATTCCTTGGGGTAATTAATTTCTACAAATGGGATTACGTGTTCATTGAATATTTTTATGTATTCGTTTCTTATATCAATAGTCACTTCGAATGCTTTTAGAAAATTGATACCTATTATGGCATCGTATTTCCAACTCTTTAGAGGGAATATTTTCCACTCGAGTGTGCCTGATTTGATTAATTCCTTTGGAATGGGAGTTATTGTTTTTTCGGTTACGTAGTTTGGTCCACCTAGGGAATTATACATAATTGGTTGTTCTAATTTAAATATTTTATAGTTTAGTATATTAGGTTTTATTAAACTGGTATCCGAGCCAGTATCTATTAAGCAATTAATGGGATAATTTTCAAATGTTAATTTTATTATGGGTAGTTGGTTGTCCGAGGCTCTACTATAAAATGTACCTCTTGGTTTAATTCACGAACCCTAGTTATATTATCTACTTCCATAGGTTCATGTTCTTGTTGATTATTTCTAGTGAAACTGTTCCTATTGTTATTAAATTGACGACTATACTGTCCTGTACTAAATCCATTCTGTTCTGTATTAAATCTATTCTGTTCTGTATTAAATCTATATTGTCCAGTTCGATTACTATTATTATTGTTATTGTTTCTATAATTATTACTATGTTGGTTAAACAAATTATGCTTATTTTGATAATTAGTGTGATTATTTCGATGATTGTTATTTTGGTTAAATCTATTGAATTGATTTGAATTTGGTAAACTATAATCATTTTTCTTATTACTAATAGCTGGTTTATTGTTGAAGATATTTTTACTTTTATTTACTCTATACTCAATTTTAATGACATCTTCCGCTAGATAAATTTCTGTTTTGCATAACAAGTTATCCAATTCAAACAAAGATTTATGTGTCGCGATTTGTAATTGAACAATCGGTATTAACTTCGATTTCAAAATTTCTACTAATTCATTATCAATGGAATCATAAGTGAATATATCTTCTTCGTCGAAGTCACAAATTTCGCTACATTGGGATTTAATTTTATTTAATCTATTAAACAAATCTTTAAGATTATATACCTTGAGATCCTTTGCTTGAAAAAGCAATTGGTGTGTTGTGTGTTTGGGTCGGAACTTCAATTTAAGTTGTTGTACTACGTTTGTCCATGTCCGTTGATGATCTGGAATCTCCATTATCACATTTCTGGCTTGTCCGATGATTTTATTATTCACTAATTTTCGTAAACAATATGAGTTGAGTTCAACATTAATGCTGCCACACAGTGTCTCTGTGTCTTCCACCGTTTTCAAGAACGATTTTAATTTGAACGCATCTTCACCAGAGAATGGTGGAATCTCATTGAAATTTCTAATTATTTGGTCAGGTGTTAAGTTGAACTTTGTCACTTTTATTTCTTTTGTTTTAACCTCTTGTTCTAACACTTTTTGATTTAGGCATTGTATTTGATCCAACAACTTTTTTTGGATTTGTTGTTGATCCAAATTTGATTTTGTTTGCACTTTTTGTGTGAAAAGTTATATCTAGAACAAAATATTTTCATGTGCATTTTTGTTATCATGTGGTGTCAATGTCCTACATGTAACTCGCGTGATCGATGCGCGTGGTATATTGCGTCCGGTAGAATTATGTGCTCAGCAGAATTCTACATAAACGTAAATTGGAATGCGCGTGGCTTAAAGTTGTGTGTTCAGCATATTATGATATTATAATTATATATATATATGTATATATATATATATATATATATATATATATATATATATATATATATATATATATATATATATATATATATATATATATATATATATATATATATATATATATATATATATATATATATATATATATATATATATATATATATATATATATATATATATATATATATATATATATATATATATATGTGGTAAACACTTAAACGATTTTAAGAATAAAAAAACCAAACTAAATACTTTTCGACTTTATTTATTTATTAGATATGATCCGTACCATCGCCAAAAACCGACTACCGGTCTTCTTCATTTATCCTCTCTATTCCATTTTCTACACCAATACTAACGATCTCAATGCAACTTACGGTAATGCCGGTTCGTATGATTAACGCATAGGGTGTTCCTACAATTCGGCCATCTTGGTAAACATCGACTCGATGATTTGCTTCATTTTCGTCTTTTATACGTCTTATACGTCTTTCATTCTCTATTCCGTCTTTGAACATCTTTGAATAACATCTTTAAATTAAACCTCTTTTTTTTAAATAATCATCTTAGTTTTGGAGATACATCTTTAATTTGTGTGGCGTCTTGATAAGTACACAACGTCTTATATGGCTAATAAATGTAAACTAAAATGGTATATGTGGCATTATTGATTTTCTTTTCTTAACATCATTCTTAATTGTCGTCTTCGATTTTGGTCTCATCAAGCAGCACTTCATCACTAGCATCATCGTCTGTGTCTATTTCGGTTTCTCTCAGGGTAGTTTTCCACATTTTTATATTATCGGCACTTGTTGTAGTTTTCTGCGGACCAGACGAATCGCCAATTTTTTCGACGTCGTATCGGTCATTAGGCTTTACTCTAGTCACTTTGTAAGGCCCCAGATATTTAGGCAGAATTTTCTGACTTGTTCCAAATTGTGTCTTCTTGATCGCTATGACATCATTTAACCTGTATTTTATTGGCTCTTTCCTTTTTTTATTAAAATTTCTCCTGTTATCTAATTGAATACGCTCTATGCTATTAGCTGCTTCTTTTCGTAGTCCGTTTCGTTCCTCGTCAAAACTGTGTGCTATTGCATCTTCAATGGATTCGTTAAGCCGAAGATCCTCTTTAACTCGCATTGATACACCAAATAGTAATTGGAAAGGACTCATTTGTATCGCACGTTGCCAACTAGAATTAATAAAAATTTGAAGCTCATTAACGTATTTGTACCAACCTTCTGGATTCTGCAATGACATCTTTGTTAATGCTGGAATTATTATGCGATGGATTCTTTCCACCTGACCGTTTCCTCTTGGCACACCAGTTGTGATCAATATATGAAAAATATTTTCATCCGAACAATACTTTTGGAAATCGTTAGAAGTAAATGCAGTACCTCTATCGCTAATTATTCTGGCTGGACTACCAAAATTTGTCTTTTGAAGATCAAGCTTTTGAATTACTTCGCTTGTAGATAATGATTTTACGGGATACATCCATACAAATTTTGTGAATCCATCAACTACGACCAATATATAGGTGTATTGTTTCTTGGTTGCCGTCATTGGCCCCAAATGATCAACATGATATGTTGACAACGGTAAATCTTCTTTTGGTAGAGGATTGAGAAATCCTTCTTGTTTGCCCGCTTTTCGTTCGGAAAGGATGCAGGGTACACAATTCCGAATAACATTCTGAATTTTGACTAATAATCCAGGAATATAGTATTCTCTTTTTAGCAGCTCCATCGTCTTCTTATACCCAAAGTGACCTCTTTCGTGTGCATCTTTGATTATCTCGTACTGCATTCCCTTAGGGATACACAACATGTTAAAACCATCATCTCTAGTGCGATGTATCACTCCTCCGTATAGACAATAATTTTCGACTGGTCCTTTCTCTAGGCACTTTCTCAATATATTTAGGTGTTCATCGGTCTGTTGAGCGATTTTTACTCTCTCTATAAAATCATCAGCTATGACAGCAACTATTGGATACCGGCTCAACGCATCTGCATGCCTCATTTTGGTGCCACTCCTGTGTTCGATGGTATAATCATAGTCCTGCAGAAGCATCGCCCAACCAGCAATTCGTGGTAATAGCTCTTTTTTCTCCATGGTAGCCTTAAATGCTGCACAATCCGTTACAATTTTAAATGGTATACCCAGTAGATACACCCTAAACTTCTTCAATGCGCCTACTATGGCTAATACCTCTAACTCATAGCTATTGTAATTTTCTTGAGCTTTGGTTGTCCGCTTGCTGAAGTAATAAACTGGATGGTATGCCTGATCCTCATTTTTTAATTGGAATAATATAGCACCAAACCCAAATTTTGAAGCATCTGTATGTAATTCGGTTGCCCTATTAGGGCTGAAGATGTGTAGTACTGGTGGATTGGACAAACGATATTGCAGTTCTTTAAACGCTGTTTCTTGTTTATGGCCAAAGTCAAACTTTTCATCTTTCTTCAAAAGTTGGTACAGTGGGCGAGCGATTTCTGAGAAAGCTCCGATAAATTTGCGAAAATAACTGCATAGCCCCAGAAAACTTTGGACACCTTTGATATTTTGCGGTTTAGGAAATTTCATAATCGCTTTGGTTTTGGCAGCAGAAGGTTTTATTGTACCATCTGTGATTTCGTAGCCTAAGTACTCGATACGAGTTGACAAAAAGGAACATTTCTTCCACTTGATCAGAAGCCCATATTCACTTGCCGTCTGGAGAACTTCTTTTAAAATATCAATATTTGATCCGAAATCACGAGTCGGAATGATTATGTCATCCATGTAAACGTTAATTAATCTCTTCTCAACTGATTGCTTGAAAATCACATGAATAAATCGGCTGAACACTGCCGGTGCCGTACACAATCCAAATGGCATAAAAAGGAATTCAAATTGACCAGACGGAGTGACGAATGAAGTATATTTTATACTTCCTTTATCGACAGGTACATGAAAGAACCCATTCTTTAGATCTAATGTAGTAAACACACGTGCGTCGTATAATTGATCGATTTGATCTTCAATAATAGGCAAAGGATATCGATCCATCACAATCTTTTTATTTAATCGTCGATAGTCCACACATAACCGTTTTGTACCGTCCTTCTTATTCGCAAGTACGACTGGACTAGCAAAGTCTGAGTGACTGGGACGAATGATACCATCTCGTAGCCATTCCAACACTTGATTTTCGACAATTGTTCTTTCAGCAGGCGCCAATCTTCTGGGTGTTTGGTAAATAGGAATATCATCACTTAAAATTATTCGCATTTGGATAGGACTTTCTTTGATTTTTGTTGGTACGTAACCAGTCACCAAACTATTGATTTCGTTGTGGTATTTGGTATTCCCGATGTCTAAAGTATCTTCTCGGAAGGCGCAATAACAAGACGAATAGTTATCGAAAATCTTGCTGATTTTGATTTCATTTTCCCTTAGTTCAATTTTAGTACCATGAAGTACATCATTGCCTATAATTACGCTACAGCTTGGCATATTTTCATCCGGTAACACATGAACTCGAACATCAAATAATTCCCCATCAACTTCTAAAATACCATCAAACTTACCAGTAGTAATAACCGCTACATTGCCTACTCCCTTAATAGTGGTACCACGTCCATTTAGCTTTGGGCATCCCAATTCATCATACGTACTACTGGCCATACATGTGATATCACTGCCGGTATCAATCAATGCTTTAACGTCGTGATTATTTATCTTTACAGATTTAAAGTTCCTATCGTTGAAAATAACCTTTTCAGAATTCGATATTGCCGCAGAGGTTCGTGTAGTAGATGCTGGTATATTTTCAGACTTGGTGGCATTTTGGTTTGTTTTACCACAATTTGGTGAAATGTGTCCAAACTCATTGCATTTGAAGCATTTTTTACCTTTTCTACATTGTCGTCCGCTATGTCCTGCAATACCGCAATTATAACACCTCATCATGTTCCTTTTCGGTGAATGATTTGTTGATGTTTCACCGCTGTGATGCGGTTTACTAGATTCAGAAGTTTGTTTTGATTTAAATTTTTCGTATACTTCAAGTTTATTTTTAAACTCCTTTACTGATGTTGCCCCGTATAATATTGCTTTATTAATTTGTTTATCCACGATCCCATCAATAGTGTATTGGATGATGTCGACGTCAAGCATATTTGTTAATGCACCAAGTTCTCGCATTGCCAGGAAATATTCATGTAACGACTCCTTCGAATTCTTCTCTCGTCCTATCATCTTAGAATGAATTTCAGCACTGGTAAATGTCTTCCCAAATTCTTCTCGCAAAAACTGGACTAGATTTTCATACGAATTTATTGCTTTTGACGTGCGAATTGATAACTTTGCAGGACCGACTAATAATTTTTTACAGCAAACGAATTTTTCTAACGCATTCCATTTCATAATTATCGCCGTACTCTCGAATTCGTTAAGCCAATTTTCAACAGGGTAAACATCAGAATTAGAACCACTAAACGTCTGCATGGAATCTAATATATCTTTTAGATTTATTCGGCTGGATCTCTGATTATCATCATCATTAATCGTTCCATCATTACGGTCATCGGTACGTCGATTCTTATCTCCTTCATTGATTAATTGTTTTAGTTGTTGGTTTTCATTTTGAAGTTTTTCGATTTCATTCATTTTATAAGCTAACTCACGATCTTTAGCTTACTGTAGCTGTTTCGACATTTCGGCTATTTGGTTTTCACTTGATCCTTGATTTCCCAAAATACTGTTTTGCATCATTCCGATTAATTCATCGATCTTCGAATTAACTGATGGACCGCTATCGTCATGTGAATTCATAGTGCTGTTAAAGTTACCTCTACTTTTTTTAGGCATTGCTACGCTAGATCACCAAGTTAACTGTATTGTATTATAATGTGTAGCTGTAGTCTAGCACTTGCAAAGCACCGAAATATTTAATAGTCTTCTTATTTTTTAATTTAAACTCTTAATTATCGGCTAGTTCTACACTTCAATTCACAACACACGCAAAAATTTTGTTTTGTCTATTTGATAGTCAATTTTATGATTGTTCTTTTTTCTATACACTCGATATTCTCATTCCGATAACCGCACTTCTTTAAACACGACTTAATCCTCGGTTTTTTTTTTGTAGAACTCTCGATTCACGTGTTTTTAATCAAAATTTTATATAACAACTTCCAGCACATTCCGGTTAAAAAAAAAATCGGTTCATCACTTCAATGGTGCCGTTATTATAAAGTTTACCGTGCTATAATTGTTATTAGAACAAAACACCACAAAACTTTAATAAACAAAACTTTATCCAATTATTTTGTATACGCAGTGTAGTTGCGATCCCGGTTGAGCCCCCAAATTATTTGTGGTAAACACTTAAACGATTTTAAGAATAAAAAAACCAAACTAAATACTTTTCGACTTTATTTATTTATTAGATATGATCCGTACCATCGCCAAAAACCGACTACCGGTCTTCTTCATTTATCCTCTCTATTCCATTTTCTACACCAATACTAACGATCTCAATGCAACTTACGGTAATGCCGGTTCGTATGATTAACGCATAGGGTGTTCTTATATATATATATATATATATATATATATATATATATATATATATATATGTATATATATATATATATATATATATATATATATATATATATGTATATATATATATATATATATATATATATATATATATATATATATGTATATATATATATATATATATATATATATATATATATATATATATATATATATATATATATATATATGTATATATATATATATATATATATATATATATATATATTTATATATATATATATATATATATATATATATATATATATATATATATATATATATATATATATATATATAAAACAAACACAAAAACAAAAACCATTAACCATTACAAAATATGGTTATTTACATACACATTCGACTGTTCCACACACGGCTTCATAAAACCGGCTTCACCTTCCTTTCGTTTCAGAAACTTTTTCAATGTTCATACTAATTTCTTTTCGGCATACTCGGTTAAGAACTCGGTAGAATTGATTAGCAAAATTCAAGACGTCGACATTCCACTACATTCAAAACTAGTTTCGTTTGACGTTGTCAGTCTTTTCACTTCAATTCCAATTAAAACTCTATCTCAAATAGTTTGTAATTACTTAGATAGGGATGTTGTAGATAAGGGCCTACGTCGTGAACTGAAGTTGGTCTTTGAGACTTGTATTAAACTAAACTATTTCTGCTTTGATAATACATATTTCAAATTCGCTGATGGTCTACCCATGGGCTCCCCTCTGTCACCTTTGTTAGCTGAAATTTTCATAAATTTCTTCGAACAAACGATTTTATCAAACAACAATCCTTATTTTCGTCATATAATCTTTTGGTATAGATATGTTGATGACATACTATGTCTATGGAATGGAACTGATAGACTGTTAAACTCATTCCTTACTTGGTTAAATTCTCAGTATCACACCATTGATTTTACGTTGGAAAGGGAAGAAAATAAATGTATTAATTTTCTAGATATAACAATAACCAGGATTAATTCTTCCTTAGACTTCAAAATTTATCGGAAACCTACGTATACAGACGCTATTATCCCTAGTTCTTCAAACCATCCCCATAATATTAAAATGTCAGCTTTCCACTCACTTATAGATAGACTAATAAACATTCCTTTGACAAATTCAAATTACGACATAGAGCTTAATATAATTCTACAAATAGCAACGAATAACGGATATGCAACTAAGACTATATTAAAGTTATTAAATAAAAAGCTAAAGCGCAAAGCTCTAACGGGTATTTATCCACCGGATAATCCAACGCAGGAAAATTGGCGTCGCTTAGAGTATATAGGAAAAACTAGCCAACGGATTAGCAACATCGTGTCCGATTATACCAATATTAGTTTTGCTTTTTATAATAATAACACAATAAAGAAAATGGTTTTTAACAATAAACCTAGAGTTGATCGCCTTTCCAAGTCTGGTGTTTATAGGATTAATTGCAATGATTGTAGTTTCTCATGTATTGGACAGACTGGGCGCAATTTTGGAGTTAGAGCTAAAGAACATTTATCTGGTTGCAATCAATCAACGTTCCATAATCATTTAACTTTAGAAAATCATACAGCTAGCTTAAACAATTTAGACATATTACATATACAACCTAAAAGCAGACGTTTAGATACCTTAGAATCTTACGAAATTTGAAAATCCATATTCCTTAACCAAGATATCCTTAACAAACAGAGAGAAATCCGTTTCTCACCAATTACAGATCCCGCCCTGTTTTATTCTCACGCTCTTAATAATATAACTAATACGTCGAGTAATTAAATGCACTTCAATATACCTTGAATTTTGTTACTCAACCGATAACTAATCGCTTACCTGCTTTTGCACCCCTCCCCTTTTTTATTTGTAATTTTTCCGTGTAAACAACAGATGGTTGGAACGATCAATAGATTAATTTTTATTGCCTATTTTTTGTCCCTCCTTCTTTGATTTTATTTTGCTTATTTCTACTATATATAACTAAATTTTTATTTTTACCAATCAGTAGATACTCCTGATGATGACCTAACAAGTCGAAATTAATCGAGTAATTTTTTAAACATTTTTGGAAAAAAAAAAAAAAATTTTGTGCGAAATAATAAACAAGTGTTTTAATGTGTTTATTAAGTGTTAATGTGTTTCGCCAAGTACCAACGGCGCATAGTGTTAAAAGTATCAACTATTTCAGCTGAAATTGATTCACAATCGGACGTTGAAAACGAAAGATTATTTTTTATAAAATAATCTACAATAATGTCAACCAATAAACGACGGTTTGGTTTGTTAAATTGATTTTTTGATTCGTAACATGTTTTGAGCATTCGTCCCTGACTGTCATATGATAATATTTCATCAAGGCTGACGCTCAAACTCCGTTTATTTGATGTCGAAGTTGCGGGTGACCCCGGTATAGTTAGATTTGTTAACCATGATGAAACTGTAGTGGATGTATTTATTACATGTTGGTGCATTGATTTTTATTCCTTGTTCATTTTGCCATTCCACCAAAGCATGTTCAAAATCGAGTCTCTCGCTAAAAGAAAATCCTTTAAGAAGTTCTTCAATACGATTAATATTAAGAAATTTTAGTTGTTTGATATACACCTTTTCATCTGTAATATTTAAATTAAAAATGTTAATACTTGTATTTGCATATAACATATTTAGATAGATCTATAGTAAAAGTAACTTACCATCCAAGCGGCGATATAACTGCAGGAACCGTAGGTTCCATTGCTCCATCAAAGTTTGAAGCTCCGATTGATCATTCGAAAGTGTAGCTGTAGATGAATTCATGTCCGATATTATAATATAACTTAGTTCTTGCTCCACTATCTCATTTTCGCCAGATGCAGGTAATTGTTGCTCAACAGTAATTGGTAATGTATCTTGTTGTCAAAGGTAACTAGTCTTGTTGACCTCCATATTAAAACTAGTTTTAAAATCATTAATTGAGATTTGATTCATAAAATTTACTAAAATGATCTAATATAATAAGAAAAATTTCGTTATAAAAAAAAAATAGAAAATAACTAAGAATTTTAAAATTTGAATTAAAACAATACATCTAATTTAATTTATAAAATGGTTTAAGTCTTAGCATATAGGAACCATTTGAAAGATTTGATACCTCGTGTAATGATCGTTGTAAATAAAAGACATGTTGTTCGTTTCGCTCCTATTCACCGACTCCACTTTATTTCATTAGAATAATGTTCAAATATTTGCGTTGCATTTTATGCACGCGCGTTATACAAATTATCTTTCATTATCGGCATATTTGCCCGGTCATTCAATTGTGTTTTTATATCGTATCATATTATATTATATCGCGTTGAAGCATAATACAATACAAGTACGTTGTACTTTTAGCAATTTGCCGAGCACAACATTTCAGTACACAATGTATGTATTTATACATAGGTTGATATACATACATTGTATCGAACTGATAATGATATGAAAAGTACACTACACCTCCCTCCTTAAGGAGAATGACGTATACTAATTGTTAATTATGTATATGTTATTCTATTCTGAACTCATATATATATATCATTTTTATTTTATTCTGGTTTATTAATTTATGTAATATGTATATATTTTTTTTTTTTTTTAATTAAGTGTTTTGAATGACCTTACAAAAGCAGTTTTTTTTTTTTATAATAATTAAATATAAAATCTATGTTTTTAAATAATTAATTTTATATATACTTATTCCATACTTTATTATCTATTTATTATTTATTTTTATTTGCCTATATTATATTATAAAAATGAAAAAAAATTTACTTAATTATTGTTTATTTTTATTCGTATATGTATTTATTTGTAATTATTAATTTTTACTTATATTTGTATACATTTTATTAAAGTACTAACGAAATTATTTTGTTCTGTTTTGAATATTCGAATATTCAAACAACATTAACTGTAAAACTAATAAAAAAAAATTATGTTGATTCTTACTTTTCCTTAACCATACTTAATACATATATTCCTTAATCTATATGGTAAATTCATATATAATATAAGTTAAGAATTCTGTTGGAATTCAAAGTTAAAAAAACAACTTTATTTCTTGAACTCCAAATTAGAACTAACTTAATATTAAAATTTTACATAAAATTAAATCTAGAATAAAATTTATTATTGTTGAGTGAACACTTTTAGTTTTCGCGTGCACTAGTGGCACGTTGTGTTGATGAAGCATTTCTTATGATGTCAACTTAGGCACGTTGTGCTGATGTAAATTAATAATGATGTTAGCATGGGCACGTGGTGCTGATCCAACATAACTGGTGATCTTAACTCCTCCCTCCTTTAGAATCCACGTCTCGTGGATCAAAAATTTAGCTGTATGGGCTGAATTCCTGGTTGATTGGAGAGTTCCTCTTGGACAGTTGGTTTTGGGAGAAACAATAATTTCCTTCTATGCGCGAGTCTCGCCTTGTGTACGAGAAAAATGAAGACCAAAGCACAAATGATGATTATAATCCCAATATCAATGGCAGCCGCTTCCTTATTGTCAATGAATAGCTTTTGTAATTGTGCTATGTTACCCAGATGCAGATTGTGTAAATATCCAAAATCGATTTTGAAGCCCTTTTCCTCGATGTTCGTGCGTAGTACGGAAGGTAAAACTTGAAATGTCTTTGCTTCTTTACTTTCGAATGTCGTATTGTTGATTTAAACCGTTTCGTTGGCATATTGCACTAAAAAACTTCCTTTCAACTGTTGGCTCGTATTATTGTACGATATTTTTCCATGGAAATTGCTCAGAAATATGGTATGGTCGTTGAGAGTCTCAATGATTGGTTGGTTGTGGAACTGGTACTCACATCTAGCGTTGAGACCTTTGATCAGCTGATAGATACAATGATCTGTTGGTATTTTCTTTAATCCGCTTAAATTACAAATGGTCAACTCCCCAAATGTGTGATATTTTTTCACAATTCCGTATATCTCATCCTGGTTGATAAGAAGTTCATTGAATTCCAAGAATATGCGTTTGTTGTGACTGGAAGTTGATCGTATAATGATGTGATTGTAGTCTTGTCTGCTAGTTTTCGGCATTGATAGAGCGTAAATGAGAGTAGATTCCTTCACAATCATCATAGGTTCAGCATATTCAATTGCCTCTATCTCGTTGGCATATGGCAAGGTTTCTATCTCCGTGATTAAACGACCAATTTCGCCTTTATTTAACAAATTGGTGTTGACGATATTTCCTTTGGCTAACTGCGCCGCTCTGATTATTTCGTGTATTTCATCTTTGAGGATAGTGAGTCGATTAAATAAGACTTGTTGAATTTTGTCTTCCGATTCGTCATATAAGTGATCAATAATTTTGTTGTATTCCGATAGCAATTGTTGGGTAGTATTTGTTAGTGCTTTGTTAATTCTATACTGTTGATTATTGTTGCGAATTATCTCGTTTTGGCTGGTCATTATTTGGTCCCAGTCAGTGGCACCCGGTGATCCGGCTACTCACTTCCAGGCACTACCGATCCAATTTATCGATCGTCGGTTGCGCGTTTGGCCCTTAAATTCGGATATCATCTGCGTTATGGCCTTTACTTGGTGAATCAATTGTGGTTGAAGGGGGCTGTCTTGGTGGATGCGAGAGATCGAAGGTGTGATTCGATCGATGACTTCTTCATAGTCCTTCAAGTTAATGATATGAATCAACTTGAAACTCCTTTGGATTATTCGTTCATTTCCTTGTTTTAATGTTACGAGTGGAGTATCGTATTCATAGATGCTCAATGGCATGATTAAGCGCCAGAGGCAGGAGCTAGAAGGGAAGAGAAGGAAGACTGGTTAACTGTATTATATTGATAACGAAAAGTTAGTGTGGTAAATTTTTGATTTGTGTCTTATGGATGCGTCTTCCCGTGGTAGTTGTTACAGTGACTTTATTATCTCGTGCCACTGTTTCCTGTCGAAATTTCGGCTTATCTTTCTGTTGGATTTGTTTGATTGCCGTATAAATGTTGTCGCCGGCTTCGTAGGTCTTTGGATTTTCTTTCTTACTATTCTCTCGGGTAATGGTGGACTCTTGATGTTTACGTAGTCTCTCGATCAGGTCCTCGTGTACTTTTATTTTGAAGTCCGTAAGATTTTGATAATTGGTTCTCTGTGTTCTACCAAAAAAGATGTCATTGGGTTTCCTTTGAGTAACCGAGTGTATGGAGTCATTATAACGATCCACTGCTATATTGATGAGTTCTTTTGTGGATAATTCCTTATACTCGTTCTGGAGACACCGAACTATTTCCAATATGGTGGAGTGAGCTCTCTCTATAGCCCCATTCACCTCGCTTCTCTGGGAAGGTGTAAGGTAAACTTGGATACCCAAGGTTTTTAGGTAGTCCATTATAATTGGGCTCACAAAGCTTCTCTCATTATCCATCACGAGTATGCGAGGCACTGTAAAGTAGTGTAATGCCTTTATAATTTTATCTCGTACATGCGGAATTGATTTATTCTTGACGCGGAAGAACTTTACAAATTTTGAGAACTTGTCCAAACAGGTTATAAATTTTTCCTTTTTTATTTCCATTATGTCGAAATGGAGAATTTCAGCGGGGTATTTTGGAATAGGTGTTTCCTGGAGAGCGACACGATGGGGATGTCGATCATATTTATTGGTATTGCAGGTGTCGCAGGTTTGGGTGTATTTTTTGATCAAACTAGCCATCCCTCTGGAACATAGTAATGTTCCAGAATTTGTTTCCGATTCTCCATGTGGTTTCTGTGTGCCCGCCGTGTTCTGCTTTTATGATGGAGAATTTATTTTCTTCGTTCCGAATATCTTCTACGACTCGTTGCGTCAGGCGTACCTTGTAGTTAGAAAAGTTCTTTTTAAACACTTCCTGCAAAAGCTGGATATACCTCTCCGAGATTTTGATTCCATTGATGATATTTGGATGCAATCTTTCTAGTAGGACCTTGCATAAACTTTCCTTGTTTATCTCTGGTAAGCTGATGTAGTGTCTATGGTAAGCGGGATGCGGCTCTTCGTGAACGTAGATGTCTTGACCGTTTTGGAATATCAATTGGTTCCTGAAAACATTGATGGGTGCATCGCAGTATCGAATTAAGGTTGTAGAATCTTCTTCCGCACTGTGAATGGTTCCGGTGGTGGATAATACGTGCGCCTCTTGTTCCAATCTCGACAATGCATCAGCCACTTTATTGGTGCATCCAGGCTTGTATATAAGCTCATAGTTGTATTCCTCTAGTCGAGCCTTCCAACGTTTTAACTTGGCGTAATTATTCTTATTACTTAATGTAAAAGTTAGCGGTTGGTGGTCTGTCAGGATTTTGATTTTGCTTGCTCCATATAAGTAGTTACGAAGGTTGTCGAGCGCCCATATTATGGCCAGCATCTCCTTCTCATTGGTCGCGTAGTTTTCTTCTGTTTTGTTCAACGACCTGGAAATGTAGGTAATTGGCCGATCCTTGCCGATGTCCCCTTGCGATAATACCGCACCAATGGCGGACGAGGAAGCGTCGGTGGTTAGTAGAAAAGGTTTGTTAAAGTTTGGGAAGATCAATACCTTACCGACCAAATGGCACAGTGGTTAAAGCTTTGGCGTTTGGATCGGGAGGTACCGGGTTCGAATCCCGATAGGGGCAGGATGCAAAGTGAAATTTCATCAACAGATTTCGATCTGTGGTGAAATGTAACACATCTATGACCCCCTGTCGGTGTGCAAAACTCATGGGCCGACCCATCTTCCATGCTGGTATAGGCTGGCATGGAGCTTGCAATGTGCAGATGGTCTTAAAATCGGTCCTATAGCCGTACGTCCTCGAGTTGGCCGCAAGGCGTAAAGTAAGGACGTTAAAAGCATAACCGCGGAAGAGCAGGGTGAGCCTTGAGCCCCAAAACAGATCGCATAGTTACCAATAAAAAAAAAAAATAAAAAAATAAAAAAAAAAAAAAAAAATCAATACCTCCGTTGAAGACAGAAGCTCTTTAATATTGTTAAACGCTTCAAACTCCTTTTGGTTCAGATCAATTTTCACCTTCTTGGATTGTGATGCGCTGATTTGCGCATTTTCTCCCCTCGTTAAGTTGGTTAATGGTTTAGCTACACAAGCAAAGTCCCGTATAAATCGCCGATAATATGATGCGAGTCCTAGAAAGGATTTAAGGTCTTTCAAATTCTCTGGTTTCCTGATGTTTTGTATGGCCAATATTTTCCTTTTGTCCGGTTTGATGCCCTTATTCGTTATGAGATACCCTAAAAATTCTGTTTCGGTTTTTAGGAACTCCGTTTTATCGATGTTTACGCGCAAGTTGGCCTTCTGCAACTTTGAAAACACTTTCTCGACATTAGCTAGATGTTCTTCTGCTGTTCCTCCTCCGAAGACAATAATGTCATCTATATAGACATAGCAGAGGTTACCAATGTATTCCTTCAAGACATTATCTATCATCCTTTGGAAGATTGCTGGAGCATTTTTTAGCCCGAATGGGAGTCTGAGAAATTCATATTTTCCGTTCATAGTGGAAAATGATGTCTTTGGAATGTCAGCTTCCTTCATTCTGATTTGATGAAACCCCGAAGTCAAATCGATAGTGGTGAAATACCTTGAGTTTCCGAGATTTGCCAGTGTATTTGAGATATCCGGAATGGGATAAGAATCCGATACTGTCACTGCATTCAATCTTTTAAAGTCCACTACCATTCGATATTTCTTGGTTTGCGAGGCATCCATTTTTTTTTCCACAATCCAAATTGGGGAATTATAAGGGCTTTTAGATGGTTGTATAATCCCATCCGTTAGGAGTTGAGCAATTTGTTTGTCCACTTCTTGCCTCATGTTGTATGGGTAAGGGTATGATTTGGTGTATACCGGTTCCTCACTGGTGGTTTTGATTTCAGCCTGTACTTCTGTATCGATGGTTTCGAAATTATTAACCGGTCCAAAGAGCGTTTTAAATTTTGAGACAACCGCGTGCAATAGTTTTTTAATGTCAGGTGAAAGATGACTATCCCGAACTTCTATACTGTTGACCTGGCATGACGGCTTTTCCCGTAATGGAATATGTATGTTGGGTGTAATTACCAATTCGTTATTCTTTCGATCAATAAGCGCTCCAAGTTCCTTTAGTGTGTCGTCTCCTATGATGCCATCGAACGATTTTAATCCGGGTAAAATGAAGAAATCAATGTTATTATCAATCCCAACGCTTTTGAAAAACGGTCCACTAATTTTGTGACTGATTTTGATATCACCTCCTGCAGATCTGATTTGGAATTGCTTTTCAGTTGGTTTGGCATTAGCAGCTAATTCGTATTTTATAAAGTTCTTGTTGGCACCAGTGTCAATGAGGAACTTTAATATATTTCCGTTTTTTAGCCGGTACTCTAGGTATGGTACGCTAGAGAGGCTTCCATCATAAAATTTACTTCTGATTCATCTCCCATATCTTGTTCTTCATTTATCTCGTTTTCGGTGTTGTCATCTGTTAATTGAGTGTATTGGTCTTCTTCGAGTTGTGTTTCCAAATGATTTACTCGTTGTTGTTTTCGTGGTTCATGGAGATAGGAATGTTCTCGTTTTATAAATGGATCCTGAGAAGGACGGTTAATATAATTTACTTGCCGCGTTTGAATTGATGAACCAACTTCCATCGGTGTTGGTGGTTTAGGATAATTTGGTCTTGGTGGTAGGACGTTGTTAGACCTCTGGTGCTGAATATTGTATGCCATGTTTTTTCGTTGCGGTGTTAATGCCTCACTATTTTTGGGCAATGGTCTTGGGTGTGTGTATGAAATTTGGTTTATTGGAGCCGTTACCACATTGTTGAAATCTCTTCTATGAATGGCTATGTTTCTAAAATTCAGGTTCTGGATTTCAAGGCAGGATGCATATGCCTCAGGTAGTGTAGATGGTTTCTGGATGATCAGCATCTTTGATAAGTCTCCGTTTAACCCACGAATGAACACATCTAGTGCCCGATTACGATATGTTTCAACTAAGACATTGATTGTTTCGAATGAGTAGTCCTCTGTCTTGATTTTATTGACTATTAACAAGAACTGATGGTTCACGTTCGCGTAGAATTCATCCACCGTCATTTGTTTTTGCACTAGTGTACTTAGTTGGTGCTCCAATGTGCGGAGATCCCTTTTATCGGCATAATGTAACGACAGGCATTTTTTAATTGCAGTCCATTCTTCGTTAAAGATGTTGTACGAAATTAACGCTGAATCGGCATTACCACGAATTTTTTGACGGATGTGTTGCAATATTGTTCGGTAGATAGGTTTGTTTTTTATTATTTCGTAGTCGTGTAGTATAGTTTCGACGTTATGTACCCATGAACGATATTGCGTGGGATTTCCATCAAAAATCTGTAGTTCCTTAACGGAATCTGGCAAACGGCTAATTTCTTTTAACTCCTCTTCATTTCTGGGAGTAACTAACGTTGTTGGTACTGCCTTGGAACTCGTTGCGCCCTCCAGCTTACTCAATCGTAGCTCGATTCTTTTTGTTAACTCAATCTGGGCATTTAAGGCTCCCGTGATTTGTTTGAGAGTGTCTTGAATTTGCTCCATCGTATTTCTTGTGTTTCAAATTTCGATCGTGACACTTTTCACTGTATTATTATATCTTTGGTTATTATTATTGTTGGTTATTTAAGTATTTAAATTTTTGTTTTACACTAAACTTGAGTTTAAGATTTTTGTTTGATAGTACACTAGATTTGTATATTAGATTTTAGATTTTACACTAAATTTGTGTTTAAGATTTTTGTTTAATGGTACACTAGATTTGTGTTTTAGATTTTAGATTTTACACTAAATTTGTGTTTAAGATTTTTGTTTAATGGTACACTAGATTTGTGTTTTAGATTTTAGATTTTACACTAAATTTGTGTTTAAGATTTTTGTTTAATGGTACACTAGATTTGTGTTTTAGATTTTAGATTTTTCACTTACAGGAAAATTAATTGAATTTCCATGTGACGTGCACTTCGCGACTGTGTGCACGCGAGAGACCAACCGAGTGTGCGGACAGAACGTAGATTTCCTTTTTAGCCGTATGTTTTTACTTTTCACAAACGGCCTACTGCGGTACGTTTTGCGATCACTACACTTGAATCACTATCGTAATATAGAATTTGTTACGTACAAGTGAACCAGTTAAGTTATAGTGTATTATTTGCTATAACTTTTTACGGTTGGTCCCTGTTTCGGCGCCAGTTAAGAATTCTGTTGGAATTCAAAGTTAAAAAAACAACTTTATTTCTTGAACTCCAAATTAGAACTAACTTAATATTAAAATTTTACATAAAATTAAATCTAGAATAAAATTTATTATTGTTGAGTCAATACTTTTAGTTTTCGCGTGCACTAGTGGCACGTTGTGTTGATGAAGCATTTCTTATGGTGTCAACTTAGGCACGTTGTGCTGATGTAAATTAATAATGATGTTAGCATGGGCACGTTGTGCTGATCCAACATAACTGGTGATCTTAACTTATATATTTTTTTTTCCTAAAATGTATGTACTCTGTTCCTGTGAACAATTTTTCTGATGCCTGAATCATCTATGATTTCTACATTGTTATTTTCGAGTATCTTTATTATAGTAAATGGTCCTGAATAACAGGAGTCAAATTTATGACCCGCAGGTTTAGTAATTTTAATTGTATCTCCTGCCTTTATACTTGTTTGCTTTGATTTTTTATCATACGTTAGTTTTTGATTTTCTTTAGCGCTTTTAATATATTTCTGAGCTCTTTGCCTTGCCGTTTGCAAGCGATATTTCATTTCCATGTTAAAATTATCTACATTGTATAGTGGTTCAACGACCGAACCAAACGAATCAGCTAGATTTACCTTTTGTCCATATACTAACTCATATGGAGTGAATCCATGTGTTATATTCGGTGTGGTGTTATAACAGAAAGTATAAGTTGGTAACCATTTATTCCATTCGCACATTTCCGAACCTAAGTGTTAAATCTCCAAGGTATGGCCAAGGCGTAAACTTGGCTTTGGATAATTTAATGTTTTTGCTACCTACTAGATTACCACTGGTGAGGTCTAGTAGATAGTAATGATGAGAGTGTTTTTACGTTGTTAATTAACTTCTGCTTTATTAGACAAATATGTTTTTCTTTTATACAACTAAATTGCATAGTAAGCGGTTAAGAATACGTATTACATATAAACATTGCTTATATACATAGGTAATGCAATTAATGCCAAATATGCATAGTAAGCGTTTAAGACTAAGTGTTACATATAAAAATTGCTTACATAGTTAATGCAATTAATGCCACGGTCGTTGCATATATATAATAAAAAGTGCAAGTTGTCATTAAATATAATACATTATGCCATGTTCAAACCCGTGATTGAACACTAAGTATATACGAAAATATACATTAAGCTCTCTATGATTTCTTTCCACAGACCCTACGGTCTCATGATGATATGACGTTGATACTCTCTTCTCGATTCCTAAAATGTTTGTTAGTTCGGTAATAACACTATTTACATACTCTGTTCCCTTATCTGTTATTAGCACTTTCATAGGTCCATATATTAAGATAAAAGCGTCATTAATTGCTCTTGCGATAGATTTTGCTTCTTTATCTTTTATTGGTGCTGCCACAACATATTTCGTCAGCTGCCATTGCATTGTCACAGCGTATTTAAATCCATCTTCAGTTACTGGAAGAGGCCCTACTGTGTCTGCTTGTACTATATCGTAAGGTAACTGAGGTGTTTCAGTTATTACTAGAGGAGATTTAACGTTTCTACCATGTTTATTTAGTTTGCACGGTTTACAGTTGTTAATTAAATCAATTATTTGTGTTCTTTGGTTTTTCCAAATATACATTGACTTAACTTTCATTAAAGTTTTTCTGATTCCTGAGTGACCCACCTGTCAAAGGGTTATTATGAAACTGTGAAATTATTTCTCTTTGCTTCGATTCGTTTTGTATTGGAATTGGCATTCTACATAATATAATATTTAATTCTTTTAATTTTCGCAGCCCTACTTCTTTTAGTTGTACAACTTTTACATATTTAAAAATTTCATAATTTAGGTATACCTTTATATTATTTATTCGTAAATTTTTACAAAGTTCTAATTCGGCCAATACTTGTTCTAAAACGAGATTACCTTTTGAATCGAAAACTTGTATATTTCTGCTAGCTAGACTTTTATTCTTCCTTTGTATCACCATTCGAAAATTGTGACCATTTTTAAAGAATTTTACGTGGGGAATTCCCATTACAAGAGTATTATCTATTACTTCAGAAACTTGGGGTTGCTTATTTTCTTTTGCCAAAATTCCATTATTACTATTACTTTCAACGTCAAAATCATTGTTTTCATTTATTTTATTCCTTGTCATCGCTCTAGTTTGTACGTTTAAAATATACATATTATCTATCCTTATAGACTTTAAATCATCGGCGGATAACCTAGAGAGCGCGTCCGCCCCAACGTTATCTTTACCTTTGACATATTCGATGATGTAATCGTATTCGTCTAGATCCAAACGCATCCTGGTGAGTTTAGATGATGGATTTTTTAATGAGTATAAATGTACTAAGGGCTTGTGATCCGTTTTAATAATAAACTTTTGTCCATATAAATATGGACGAAAATAATTAATTGCCCAATGAATGGCTGTTAATTCTTTTTCTATTGTTGATTTTTTGCTTTCCCCTGGTGTGAATCCTTTTGAAGCATAAGCAATTGGCAGATCGATACTTCCATGAGCTTGACTTAGTATAGCTCCACAGGCTAGATTAGATGCATCCGTACTCAAAATAAACGTCTTCCCAAAATTTGGGTATTGCAATACTGGTGGGTTCATTAGTGTTGTTTTCAACATGTTAAACGCTTCCTGACATTCGACAGTCCAGTTAAATGGCTGATTCTTTTTGTCAGTTTATTCAAACAACCTGTAATTTCAGCGAAATGTTTCACAAATTGTCTATAGTAATAACAGAATGCTACGAATCGTTTTACTTCATTAGCATCTCTTGGAACAGGGTAGTCAGCAATGATTTTATACTTAGTATCGTCAACCTGAATACCTTTATTTGTGCATTTATGGCCAAGATAAGTAACTTCTTGCTTAAAGAAAACACATTTTTGTGGGTTTAATTTAAGATTTTTTCTTCTGGCTACTTTAAATACACTTTCCAAATTTGCTAAATGATGTTTTTCAGAACACCCGATTCCTATAATGTCATCCATATATAAGAAAGCAGTTTCCGGGGGTAATCCGGAGAAGGCCATTTGCATCATTCGAGCAAATGAATTCGGTGCTACCTTTAGACCGAAAGGTACTCTAGTGAACCTATAGCTTCCTATATTAGAGCTGAATGAGGTATAATCTCTAGAGTTTGGGTCTAATTTAATCTGCTGGAATCCAGACTGAAGATCCAATAACGAAAACCATTTGGGTCTGCCTAGCTGGTCAAGAATATCATCTATTCTTGGTCTATAGGGAATACATCGCTTATCAATTTTTTGTTTAACTGCCTGAAGTCAACCACCAAACGCCACCTTTTTTCATTCGAACCTAGCAATGGTTTTTTCGGTACCAAGATAATTGGAGAATTATAGCTAGAGCAACTTTCCTCAATAATTCCATCCTCTTTTAATTTATCAACTTGAGCCTGTATCTCTCTTTTATGGACATGCGGAATTTTATAATTTCTAACATATACTGGTGTTGGGTCAGATAATTTTAATTCCTGTTTATAGAAATTATTTGTTGTCAATTTCTCTTTTTCACAGGCAAAGATATCTGCGTTCTTAGTTATTAATTTCATAAAATTGGTTTTAATATCATCATTATGAATATGAGAATTGGCTTTGGAAATGATTTCACTAATTTTTTGTTCCTTCTCTTGAAGTGATCCAGAAGCTATTTCAAAATTACTTAAAGGCTCATAACTGATATTAATGTTGTGAATTATTGCTGGTTCAGTATTTACATTCAAAAGTCGAACGACCGGAAAGTTTTTGTTTATTATTGAACCTGCGACAAAAATTCCTTCCGCTAATTCTGCGTTACTAACTACTACATCATCCTTTAGTTTTATGTTAGGTACTATCCTGTATACTTCAGATCTTGGGGGTATTACAAGTGTGTTGCATCCCATATGATTATTAATGGGTACACATACTCTTTTATTTGATATGTACAAACTTAGGGTAAAATTATCGTAATTGATTATCGCTGAGAATTTATTAAAAAAATCCATACCCAACAATCCGTCTGTTGGTATTGGAAAATTATTCTCTACTATATGAAATGTTTTTTCGAATCCAACTTTGTTATGGAATACCGCTAAATTGGAAGTACCTAGTGTACTTTCACAACCCTGCGTTATTCCTGATATTTTAATACTATTTGTTCTATTTATTTCAGCAAGTTGGCTAATTTTAAGGACTGAAATGTCAGCTCCTGTATCGATGAGGAATGTTTTTGTATTATTGTTTATAGTAAAATTTACAAAATTTGATAGATTTAACTTGAAATTAAAAATTTTATTTTTTTTCAATTTGACTATTTATTCTATGTCCTGATGTGTGCAATTTGCATTGTTGCACTGGCATTGTGCTGAACTGCTGCCGCATTGGCACATGTTCATGCTGCCGTTGAGGCATTGATTGAAATTGTTGCCCGGGCCCTCCGGGCCGACTTCGTTTCCCATAGCCGTCATTGTTCGGATATTACTTTTATTACCATTAAATGGCTTGTTATAATGGTTATAGTTGCCATTATTATATTGGGAATATTGTTGGTTATTGCGACTATCACGCTGACTATTGTAATTTCTATTCTGATTATTGTTTCGAGGATTCCTAAAATTTGTTTTTTTGTTATGATAATTTCTGTTACCATAATTACCATTTTTTTACGAATCATCAATATATTAGATTCCTTTTCTATTTGAATTGATTCGAATTTGTGTATTACTAATATTCTTAGTCGCCGCATTAATTGTGTAATTCCTCGCAGCTTCTCTGCACGACCCTTCATTTATATAAGCATTATTCAGCTTCTCAGATATCTCATTAATATCTGCAATATACTTCGATCTATTTCCTATGCGCATACCCTCCAAAGTAGTTGCAATTTGCCATGAACTTTGGCCCTTACAACCCTTTTTCAGGTCAGTGACGATGTCGTCTACACTCGTCACCTCGTCGCGTAGTGCTTCTCGCGCTTTCCCAGTTAATTTAGCTTTTATTAATGATAGTAGTAATGCTTTATTTTCTACGTGATTTACCGAATCACGTAGAATTGCTAGCTTATCTACTATGTTATTTAATCCCAAATGACAACCGGTATAGTCATGTGGCATTATTTTTGCCACTATGTCTATTACCTTGTCCGATGTTAATGCCATATTTCGATTTAATTTGCTTTTTCTTATTTTTATTACCGGTTTTATATTAGAAATGGGCAATGTTGATTTTCTATATTTACCGCCACTTCTTAGTGACATGTAAATATGAAATTATCAAAATACTAACACGTTATAACAAGCAACTGGCAGAATATAATTTAGATTCACTTTACTAACTATTTACTTTTAAACTATTTTTTTTTTTAATTTTACTTCACATGACTAATCGATTATTTTGAAATGACTTATAAATATTGAAATGACTTATAAATATAATTTAAAAAGAAAATTTTTGAACGTTTTTACCTTATACCGCTCTGATTTCGGCTGCCTCCCGCGCCGCCGTCTTTATATATTTCCGTAGCGCTGCTACTATAATTATGATCAGTATTATGCTTAGAAGTATCCATTTTAATTTATTGGCATCTGCCATTTGTTGTAAGACACCTTCTTGTCTTTGACTGGACAATACTCCTTCTTTTATCATATTCTCCGTGTCCTCAGACACCATGTTATCCTGTTTCACGTTATTATTACCCATTATCAAATTAATTAATAGAATTTAATTTTTAAATTTTAATTTTTAATTATTAATTATTAATTATATAGTACATTATTACACACATTTTGCTTTAATTTCACACACTTTAATGGTGTACCTTATGTACTCTTTATTTTCGTTTGCCTTATTAGTCCGACGACAGAGAAAATTTTCTAAACCACTAGACCACACGGGTAAATTTCTTTAAAATGCACAAAAATTTATATAACAAGAACTGTGTGTGTGTTTAATTAAATTATTTTAAACTTTTATTTTAATTAATGTTTTTAAAACGATTAGGATATACAGGGTGTCCGCCGGGAAGGTATACTACTTTGTTTTGCCGCCATTTAGGCGAATATTAGTATTGACAGTTCATACTTGACAGTCGTGAAGTAGACACGTGGCAAATTCTTCCACAAGACCATTTACGCCGCCGTACATATGCCAATAGGATGTTACAGCTCGCCCATGACAACCCCGATTTTCATGAAAAAATCATAATGAGTGACGAGGCACATTTTCATTTAAATGAATATGTGAATAACAGAATAGTCGGTTCTGGGCAATGTAAAACCCTCACATTATTCATCAGTCACCTTTACATCCATTAAAAGTGACAGTCTGGTGTGCAGTTTGGTCAGGAGGAATCATTGGACCTTACTTCTTTGAAAATGAAAACGGCGTAACGGTAACTGTGAATGGGGAGCGATATCGTGATATGATTGAAAACTTTTTAACGCCACAACTGCATACTTTGGGCTTGATTAACATGTGGTATCAACAAGACGGTGCCACATCGCGTACAGCCAGGATTATAATGGAATTACTGCGAGAACTCTTTCCACAACAAGTTATTTCAAAAAATGGTGATGTTGATTGGCCTCCACGGTCGCCTGATTTGACTGCTCCGGACTTCTTTTTGTGGGGATATCTAAAAAGCAAGGCTTATGCAAACTAACCAGAAACGCTTGAGCAACTCAAACAAAATATTCGTGATGAAATTAATGAAATACCGCGTGAAATGTGTGAGAATGTAATGAAAAATGTGCTCAAAAGGGCTCGCATTTGTGAGGCTAACAGAGGCGGACATTTATCTGATATTGTATTCCATACATAATTGCCGACATTAAAAAAACATTTATCAATATAAGATCCATTCTCTTTCATTTAATCAAAAATCATAAACAAACAAAATAGTATACCTTCCCGGCGGACACCCTGTATTATTAAATTCCTTTTTCCTTTGAATTTATTTTGAAACGTTTTTTAACAACACTCTTGTTCACTCTATAGAATGTATTTTAATAAACTTTAATAAACTTTATTATTTTAATAAACTTTAATAAATTTGTCACTTTTCACAAACTGATAAGTTAACCGGCAAGATCGCCATGTAATGATCGTTGTAAATAAAAGACATGTTGTTCGTTTCGCTTCTATTCACCGACTCCACTTTATTTCATTAGAATAATGTTCAAATATTTGCGTTGCATTAACAAATGCGTGGCATTATTTAAATTATCTTGCATTATCGGCATATTTGCCCGGTCATTCAATTGTGTTTTTATATCGTATCATATTATATTATGTCGCGTTGCAACATAATACAATACAAGTACGTTGTACTTTTAGCAATTTGCCGAGCACAACATTTCAGTACACAATGTATGTATTTATACATAGGTTGATATACATACATTGTATCGAACTGATAATGATATGAAAAGTACACTACAATACATTATAATTGAAATTTTCAAAACTTTAATTTGACAAGTTGTTGTTAGGGTTTCTAATTTATATGTTACATATATTATTTTTTTAATTTATCTTGATTTATTTATAAAATGGATAATTAATATAAAAAAAATAAGTATTATAAATGTTAATTAATTAATATTCATATAGATATTCAAAAAAAAAGTTTTTTTAATTAAACTATACAATAGTACTCGTAGATCAATATAAAATTTTATACCATATTTTACCAATATTGAAACAATTTATATTCTTTATTTAATTTATGTTATATGTAATTCATTCTGTATTTTCATTCATCACTCGTGTTAACACGGTGAAAATGTTTGAATCTATTGTTATGAACTATTTTTAGTTTATTTTTTATTTGAATTTGTGAATTTTCATCAGATATTATTTCAGTTATAAGATATGGACATAACCAAAGTTCGTCTATTTTGTTACTATTTGTTTCATTTTTTAAAAGGACCTCATCTCCTACCCTAAACCGTTTGTAATGAAGGCTTTTATCATATCGAGGTTTAGATTTTTCTTTATTTTCGTTTAGTCGATTCCTAGCTACATTCCAAGCAGTTTGTAATCTATATTTAAGTTCTTTAGAATAATCTTCATAATTATAAATTTTTCCTGGTTCCTTTAATAATGAATTTGGTATTATTGGTTTAGACCCAAACAATAATTCGTAAGGCATAAATTTTGTTGAGGTATGTGGGGTGGTGTTATATGCGAACATCGCATATGGAATCCATTTATCCCATAATTCCGGAGATATTCTCCCAAAGTTTTATGAGATCTCTCAAGAGCACCATTACTTTGAGGATGATATGAAGTAGAATGTATCTTCTTTATTTTCAAAATGTGACAGATTTGTTTAAACATGTTACTCATAAAGTTTTGACCTTGATCTGTTAGTATTGAAACAGGACATCCAAATAAACAAATAAAATGTTCCACAAAAACTTCGGCGACTGTAGTAATTTCTTGATTTGGAATAGGAAACGCTGCAGAAAATTTTGTTAAATCATCTTGAAGAGTTAGAATGAATTTATTATTTTTTGTATGACGTAATTAAAGGGCCAACAATATCGAGTGATACTCGCTCAAATGGTTTGGTTGATGTTGATATTAGCATCATAGGAATTTTTTGGGTGCGACCGTGTTTGTTATGTTGACATTTAGGGCATGTCTTTATAAATTGTTTGATACGTGTTAGCATTTTCGGAAAATAATAATAACATTTTATTCTGTTAAAGGTTCTGATTATTCCTTGGTCTCCATCTAAGCAATTTATATGAAATTCTTTGATGATTTGAGAAATGTCTTCTTCATTATCTAGTTTTACAATTTCATGATCTGAATTATTATGATCTGAAGAATTTGATAGGGAATTTTGATCAAAATTATTTAAAGATATATCTAGATTTTCATTTTGAGAGTCAGTCATAGGATTATCAGCATTATAAATTTCATTCAAATGATTATTCGAATGTTTTATTTCCTTGATTTTCTGGTCTTCACGTTTACGTTGAGCGCGAGTTACAACATTGACATTAATTTCATTTGGAATTTCAATTCGAGAGAGCGCGTCCGCATGACTAATTTGCTTACCAGGCTTGTATTGTATTTTAAAATCAAATTCCTCCAATTCGATTCGCCATCTGACTAAAATAGAATTTGGATTGGGAGTTGAAAATAAATACGTTAAGGGTTTGTGATCCGTAATTATAATAAATTTACGCCCATATACATAAGGTCGAAAACGATTAACTACTGCCCATCTGATTGCTAAAAGTTCGCGTTTTACCGTAGGATAGTTACGCTCAGATTTATTCAAAACACGACTCGCAAAAGCGATTGGAAGGTCTTCTGAGTTGCACATCTGAGATAAAACAGCTCCTATTGCTACATTTGATGCATCGGTAGTTATATAAAAAGTTTTCTCAAAGTTTGGGAACTGTAATATTGGTGAGCTGGTAAGAAATGTTTTTAAATTGTTGAATGATTCATCAGCAAACGCACTCCACTCGAAAATTTTAGGTTTACCCCTTTTAAGAACTATTAAAGGTTCAACTATATCGGCATAATTTTTAATGAACGACCTATAGTAACTAGTAAGTCCAATGAAGGATTCGAGTGTTGTTTTGTTTGTTGGTTTGGGATATTTTAAAATGGTATCGATTAGTTTAGGATCTGGTTTAATTCCATTGCATGTAATTGAATGACCTAAATATTTTATTTCACGATGCAAAAATTTACATTTGTTTGGTTGTAGTTTTAAATTATATTTACGTAGGCATTGAAGAACTTCGACAAGTTTTTGATTATGATCACTTAGGTCGTATCCGTAAATTACGACATCGTCTAAATATACGAAACATTTAAAACAATTGAGACCTGTTAAAACGTGATTCATTAATCTTTGGAATGTACTAAGAGCACCTTTTAAGCCAAAAGGCATCCTGGTAAAGTGAAAGTGACCCAAATCGGTACTGAACGCAGTTTTTTCTTTATCAGCTGGATCTAACATTACTTGGTGGTAACCACTTGCGAGATCCAACGTAGTAAAATAATTTGAACTGCCTAACTGTTCTAGTATTTCATTGATATTAGGTAAAGGAAAAATATTATCAAGTGTAATCTCATTTAACTTACGGAAATCGACAACTAAGCGCCATTTTTTTTTCATTTGAGTCAGATTTTTTCGGAACCACTAATAACGGAGAATTCCATGGGCTGACACTAGGTTCGATAATTGAGTTTTCCAAAAGATTTTGTATTTGAGAATTTATTTCGTTTTTGGTGGATTGTGGTAATCTATATTGTTTCCTATTTATTGGTACCGAATTATTGAGAGTGGGAATTTTGTGGTATACTATATTCGTAGCTGATAACTTGTCGCCTTGTACATAGAAAACGTCGTTAAATTCGCGATAAATATTTCTAATTGAATCTTGCTCTTCAGCGTTTAGATGACTAGTTCCGATTTCCTGATCTAATTTTTTGAGACGTTCTTCAAATATATTTGTCCATTCTTATAAATTATACACGTCATAATCTGCTAGTTTTTCCGTTTTTATGTCCAAATCACTAAGTTTGACTTCATATTCATTGTTATTAAGTATACTGAAAGTTGCATTGTTATTGGACGGTTTTATAACACAGTTTGCCAGAAAAACCTCTGGGCTTAATTGTTGTGACGGGCAAAAATATTCCTCGTCATCTGCATTAACTGGTAAATTCATGTACATTTCTGACCTTGGTGGAATAATAAATTTTTCAACTCGATTGGATATAATTGGTAGTAAAAATTTAAGATCGTTATAAATTATTTCCAAAGTTTTGTTGTCGAAATCAAGTTTGCATTTGTAGCTTTCTAAAAAATCTTTCCCTAAAATTCCTGAACATCTAATAGGAAATGAATTTTGAACTATATGAAAATATTGGAATAATTTTATGGAATTAGGTAACATAATACAACCATGAACTAGTGCTAAAGTTTTCATAGTATTGGTGTTGATACCTTGAATGTAAATTTGTTTTTCGGGATAACACAATGTATCTGGATTTAAACATTCTTTTTTTAACAGGCTTATGTCAGCACAAGTGTCTATCAAAAAGAAGCATTTATTATTAGAACAGATATCTAAATTTAATTGAACATACTTAGAACCACATGAATTATCATTGATTGAAAAAATGCGTATTGATTGTTCGGGAGAGAGGTTTAGATTTAAATTTGGATTATTAAAATTTTGTATTGTAGATTCATCAATTTCATTATGAAAACGTTTAATGTCTAAACACGAATTTATTTTAAATTTTGAACCCGAATAACTGTGTTCGATTCTTCGGATCCTACGTGGTTTTCCGAATTCGATGATTGATTAATCATTTGAACGTTTGATGATGCTTGTTGACCTTGTGGTTTTGATGCATTAAACTTTCTTTTGTAACAATCAGAAATGTTATGACCTTCACGCTTGCAATAATTACAAATCAAAATATTTGGAAAGGAAATAAATTTGACGAATGATCAATATTGAAATGCTGATTGTCATACGCACGAGCAGTTGCATAATTCGGATTATTAGCAGAATTAGATAACCGGGAATTTCTATTGTTCCTTTTTAAAACAATTAGTTAAACTATGTCCAATTTTATGACAATATGAACACACAATTTTATTTTCACGTTGATAATTGTTATTATGTTGTGGATTTTGAATCGGCTTGTGACTTATTTCCTCTTCGATAGCTTGAGCAATGGCGTCGTTTAAATTTGCAAAATGATGAGATTTTATAATAATTTTTAGATTATGTGAAAGTCCATCTTGGAATGAGTTTAAAGCCGTTGATTCATTAACTTTCTTAATAATATCGGCAAATTCTACTCCTTGCTTTGATATACAAATATCATTAAGTTCATTTAACAAGGTTTCCACTTTAGAGGCATAATGACACTGCATCAATTATGTCGGGAGACTTAATTTATTTATATTTTTTAAAACTCAATAGAATAATCTATTGAGTACCTTTATTTTATTTTAATATTTTTTTTTAATACAATTTTAATATTTGGTAATAGATGTATTCTATGTTGTGTATAATTCAGAACTGAATGTATCGAAATAAAAATGTATATTATATAATGCAAGATTTGTATATATTATAATTTAATATAAATGCAAGGTTTGTAACTATATTATACTTTAATGCAATATTGATTTTATATTTTGTTAATGAATGCCTTTTTGATACAATATATCGTATACATAACAAATGATCCAATGTATCGTGGGAATCAAGGTTCTTAATCAAACCGATCCGATACAATGTATATTAATACTTGATTGTTTATTTAATACGGATTGCATCTGGTATAATGGTTGGTTTCGTGACATTGGTGGGTGCGGGACGCATCGGGCAATGTAACTCACCCTGAGATCGACGTTTTAAAAATTTATTTTCTAAAGCTAGTTTTAAATCTTCCCATTTTTCAAAATTTTTATAATGTACTACTTCATACGCTCGCATCGGGCAATGTAACTCCTCCCCGTTAAGTAGAGCCTTCGGGATGTCGGCAGAACTGGAGGCGATATGGTTGGTGTTGATTATTTTACATCCCCATTGCTTAAATATTTTATAAACTATAAAAATAATAAATGAAATGATTATTATTGTGAGGGCGGTATGCCCCGTGGAAGTGTGTAGAAGTTGTTTTTGTTGTAATATTTTTATTTCTTTCACATTTGTTAGTGTTCTGTTGTGTAATTGGTCCAGGTTGATATTTGGTTTTACATCTAGTGTTGTTATTTTATTATATGGTAGGGTGATTATAGGTTTTTGGAAAAACATGGAGGTTTTTGCAGTGAAGGTGTAGTTTCCTATATTTATGGAACAATTGTCGAATGTTATTAGCGTTGGAATTGTGATTTCCGTTGTTTGCTGGTTGCATGATGATGTGTATGATAGTGGTTGAGTTGGTTGAACATAAAGTTTTCCATACGTAATATAGTCGATGTCTTGTACATTTGTGGTTTCTTGAAACGTACATTTAGCTGGCATCTGCATGATGATAGCTGGTATGCATGATTCTGGTGTCGTTTTTAATTTCATATTATCGCAGAAGTATTGATTGTTTACATTGTTACATGGTTTTTGTGTAAATTGGTAATTTTGAGGATTTAGAAGTAGTTCATAGGAGGGAATAGGAGTGATTACTTTGTTGGACATTGGAATAACTTTAAATTTAAAATAGTTAAAAGATTCTTTTGAAAAAACTGGTATCTCGATACTGAATATAATATCCGTATTATTATAATATCCTTTTAGATTTATTAGGCTATATATAAAGTTATTATTGTTGAATCTAACATTGGATTGACTAAATATTCTTGATATATATTCTATCTCTTCATTATTAAGTAGGTGTCTTGATATTATTTGATATTTTGATAATTGTATTATTTCTGTTATATCTTTTAGGTGGTTATGTAAAAAGTCAATTATGTGATTAATTTTGTAAAAATGTTGATCGAATAGTAGTATATTTGTGTTAAAATTGGTTTGAGTAAGGGTTCTATTGATTTCGTGTCGAAGACTGTCGGTGTGAACTGTTACAAAGTTCTGTATTTCTTTTATTCGGTTTATCATTTCAGCATTTAAATGAATTTGTTTGTTAATCTGTTCATTTAAAGAGTTTTCGTTTTTATGTATGTCGTGCAATGCATTTTGTATGTCTATTAAGTCTTGGTTGCCCAGAATACCTGTAATATCTTTTATTAGGGATCCTAATCCGTCAATAATTCCTCTTCTTGTACGTCTGGGTAGAAGGAAGTGAAATGTGTCTTTAAGCATAGCTAGTTTGGTAGATGTAATTATCTTTTTATCATTTAGGATGTATTTATATTCTGTATTATTGGTTATTATTTGAGATAGTTGAGTTTCTTGAAGGGTTATATTATGGATAAGGTCAAAATAAGTTTTTAATTGGATAACATGAATTAGTTTTTGATAACTTTGAATCATATATGCAGGTCCTAATTTAACTGGGATTACTCCGTTGTTGGTTTTCATTGGTGTTAGTTTGATTGTTTATCCGTTGGTCATGTGGAACCTGGAATAATCGTTTAACTTTAGCTTTATGAACTCTACCTAAGTCAGTAAGTAGTGTTAACTTGTTATTTTTCCTAACTACTGTTTTTCTATAGTGTGGTGTTAATTTACTGCGCCTATATCTTTTAGCGTAGATAACTTGTCCTGTTTTAATAGAGATGGGGCTTTTTCTGGTAATATTTAGTTTGTCTATTTTGCTCTGTTTCTTTTGCTTAGTTAAGGCATATATGTGGTTACATAGTTCCGTGAAGGATCTTTTGTGTTTGCTAATATACTCATGTATTGATATGTATTGAAGGTTTTTATTACCTATATGACCGGATAATAATTCGAAAGGGGTTACTTTGGTAGAAGAATGTATAGAACTATTATAAGATAGTATACTTTGTTGCATTAATTCTTTCATGGTAGCTCTCGGGTGTTTTACATGTAATACACCAAAGGTTTCTTTTAATGTGGAATGGAGTCTCTCGACCGGAGAATTACCTGTAGAATTATAAGGTGTGGTATAATGCAATGTGATATTATATTTTGGAGCTAATTGTTTGAAAGCAATACTGAGAAAGGTGGATTCATTATCCAATATTATTTTCTTGGGTAATCCTTGTCTATTGAAATATTTTATTATTTTGCCTACGATGGTTTTCTCAGTTCTATCCTGTATATGATAGGCGGTGGCAAATTTTGAAAATTTATCAATTATAGTTAAGAATTGATGGCTCAACATTTGAAAGATATCCATATGTATTATATCCATTGGTTTATTTGGGGTTTCGGTTATTTCTAAATTTAGTTGAGGAGGTTGGCGATCGTATTTGATTTTTTGGCACAATGTGCAATTGTTAATATGTTTAGTGATCTTGTCTTTCATATACGGAAAATAGTAATTTCTTTTAATGTGTTCGTAATTCTCGATTACTTCTTTATGATCGGTAATTTCGTGTTGCCTTTTAATTTCTAAATTTTGGTCATTTTCCTCTAAAATGTCTTGTAGCAGAATGAGTGATCTAATAAAATATGCTTTTCTCGTTTGTTTTCTGTATGGCCTAAAGTTTTCTTGAAAAGCTTTATAAAAAATGGGGTAATGCTCCTCTGAGATATATACACATGTTAAGTTCCTATCTTTTGACATTTCTTTCATAACGTTTTGTATTTCCGTTTGTGGTCTAGGAGAATCTGGAATTCGAATGGTGACTCGTTTCTTTTTTTCGAATATTGTTTCTCGTTTAATAACTGGATTAGATAATGTAGTTGCCTTTTCTATGATTATTATCAGTTGTTTATTAAAATGATTTATTGGGCTGCCTGTTACGGGAATGGGAATTTCACGTGTAGTGAGTCTACCATCTTCACTTGAACTAGAATCAGAATTGTTAATTCCTATTATTGGGTTAACTTCTGGTTCAATACGTGATAATGCATCTGCGTTTGAATTTTGTATACATTTCTTATATTGAATTTTATAGTCAAATTCTTCTAACTTTAATCTCCATCTTACTAGTTTACTATTGGGTTCTTTTAAAGAGAATAACCAAGTAAGTGGTTTATGATCTGTTATAATAGTAAAAGGTTTACCAAAAAGATAAGGTCTGAAATACTTTGTAGCCCATACGATGGCCAATAATTCTTTTTCTATAGTAGAGTAATTTTGTTCGGTTTTAGAAAGCGTGCGTGAAGCATAGCAAATTGGAAGGTCTTGACCTACTGGTCCTTGAGAGAGTACCGCACCTAATGCGACGTTACTAGCATCCGTGGTAACTAGGAATGGTTTTTCAAAGTCTGGGTATTGCAAAATTGGATTATGACATAGGAGTTTTTTGCATTTTTCGAAGCATTCTCGGTATTGTTCATTAATATTAATCGTTCTATCTTTTCGAAGGCATTCCGTAAAAGGTTTAGTTATATTAGCAAAATTGGGTATGAATTTGCGATAATATCCCATAAGTCCCAAAAAACTTTTAATTTGTTTTTCTGTCTTTGGAATAGGAAAATTTTCAATTGCCTTGATCTTTTCTGGGTTTGGTTGAACACCTTGGGGTGTGACTAAATGTCCTAGAAAAGCAATTTCTTTATGAAGAAGTTCTGACTTATCTAGTTGAATCTTAAGGTTAGCTGCTTTTAATTTATTAAACACTTTTGTTAAACTTTCTAGGTGTTCCTGTAAAGACGTGGAAAATATGATAATGTCATCCATATAATAGAGACATATTTTCCCTTGAAGCTCACCGAGTACATTATCCATTACTCGTTGAAATGTGCTAGGGGCATTCTTTAGTCCAAATGGCATTCGTATATATTCATAATGGCCAAATTCTACGGAAAATGCTGTTTTAGCAATATCTTTAAGAGATACGTCAATTTGATGAAAGTCTGAGGCAAGATCCAATGTTGTAAAATAAATACATTTGCCTAGTTTGTCGAGTATATCCGTTATATTGGGTAACGGGTAGCGATCTGAAATTGTTTTAGCATTTACTTTTCTATAATCGATCACTAATCTCCATTTTGTTTTACCAGAGGCATCTTTCTTTTTAGGTACGATCCAAATTGGGCTACTCCAAGGAGAATAGCTATGTCGTATTATACCTTGGTCTAACATTTTTAATATTTGTTCTTCTACTTCTTGTTTGTGAACATAAGGATAACGATAACTTTTTGTGAATACTCGTTTATCATCTTCTGTGTTTATTTCGTGTTTGATTACGTTTGTAAAGGTAAGCTTGTTATTTTCCGTTTGGAAAATTTCTTCAAAGTTTGCACAAAGCTTTTCTATTGCTTTTTTCTCTTCAGAATTTAAATGGTTAGTTCTGATTAGGTTTTTTATATTTTCTTTTGACCCTTCTAAATAGTCATATACTTTATTTTCATTAGATTCTGCGTTGACATTTTCTAATGATTCTGCTTTAATTGGGTGTTCTATTACGAATGTTAATTGTTTATTACCGTAGTTTACGATTTCTACTTTAGCGTAATATTCTTGACTAATATATATACCTTCGGGAATAATTAATTTGTCATTAATGATAATAGGTTTTAGATATATTTCTCCATTTTGGATATCTACTGGGATTTCAATGAGAAGTTTACTTCTGGGAAGGATTGTATATTGTTTTGACATATAATTGGGTTTAAATTTTAAAGGAATTTGAACTTTATTTGTCATTAATTTTGAATTTCCAAGGTCAATACTAATTCCTAGTTGTTGCATTAATTCGAGGCCTATTAAACCATCGAAATATTCGTGAAATTTAAAAAGAATAAACTATTGGTTCCTTGGTTTGGAATTCTTGTAATCCTTTAATTACAACAGATTGATTAACAGTGTGAGTGTTAAAAAGGGTTTTAATTGAGATCGGTTGAATTTCTTTAATTCGAGATTTATGTATTAAAGTAGGGTTTAAAAAAGATTTATTAGATCCTGTGTCGATCAAAAGTTTTATATACTGATTGGGATTATTTTGAATTTCTATATACGGTAAGGTATAGCCTTTATGATTATTAATATTTAAGTATCCGATTGGTTCTGTGAGGCGCCTTGGTGAAAATCCTCATCTATAATTTCTTGATCTAGTGATGGGACGTAGTTCTCTTGAACAATATTTTGTACAGGTTCATTTTTATCTAAAGGATAATAGTCTGGGAAATATTCTTCAGGTGGATCTATATATTCGAATTCTTCTTGATTGGGATCATATTCTTGATCTTGGTATTGTTGATCCATATGAAACAGTTCTTGAGCTCTAAACCTAGGTGCGCCATTATTTTGGAAATTATATTGTCTATTTTGGATTTGTTGTCTAAAGGCATGGCCATATGTGGGTTGTGTAAAACGGTTTCTGATTGAAGATGTATCCATTGGTTCAGGTTTTGGAGCTGGTAGTGGTAATGGAGGTTTACCAAATGCTTTGTTACCTTGTGGGTTTTGATTCGTGAATGGTTTATGGTTAAAATTTTGAGGTTGTTGATTATAGGGACGAGAATGATACTGTTGATAATTAAATCGAGGTTGTGGATTATAGGGGCGTGAAGCATATTGTTGATAATTGAATTGTGGTTTGTTATTATTTTGTGGTTTAAATAACCGTGGAGGTATTTGTGGTTTTGGTGGATCGTGTATTCTTCCTTTTATATATCCTATGTTTTGTTCTTTTAAACAGTAGGATAATGCTTCGGGAAGTGAACTAGGTCGCATTGCTCTAATCATTCTTCCCATTGGTTCTTGTAATCCTGCCAGGAATACTGAGAGTCCCATCGATTCATGAAGTCTAGCTTTTGTCTGTATCAAAATATTTCTGTTGTTATCATGTGGAATATTTATTTTCGAGTTGTTATTCATAGTATTCATTATATCTATGACTCGAGAAAAGAAGGATTCTATTGAATCCGAGCCTTGTTGAAGTCGGTACAAGTCGCGTATGAGACTAGTCTCGTCACGTTTGCCTGCATAGTGTGTTATGAGATTATGTTTTATTACTGACCAAACATTGTCGGTGCCATACATTAAAAGTACATCGCTTGCATCGCCAACTATTTTATTTCGGATTGCCCGAATTATAATAGTAGCGTACGGATGGTTATTTGCACATGCGGGTTCACAAATTTGTAGAATTTCTTCCACATTTTGTATGAAATCATACAACCCATTTTTATCACCTTTATATTGTGGTAAATCTTTGACAGCATCATGTAATTTTAGTGACGTCATCATTTTTACTAGTGCAATGTCTTGTTCTTGTTTGTTATTTTCACTTTCACTTTTAGTTTGCTCTTCACGTACTGGGCTATTGGCTCTTGGTTCGGACATATTAAGTTTTCTTTTTTTTTTTCAATATTATGAGAAAACGGATAATATATTTACCGCAAAAATAGATTAGTTACGAATATTAATAAAATCTTTTAAATTATTTTAAAAATTTTGTTCTCTTTCTTTATTTTTTATATATATTTAAAAAAAAATTTATTTAAAAAGAAATTAGGAATTTTTAAACATATAAAGGAGTACCAATTATACACTTACCAAATTATTAATACAATCAAATATCTTTGATATTCCCTCATTGATAATTTGTTGTTCTTACAGCTAACTTTATATGTTGACCTTTTCCTTATTTACTTTTATATTATTTTCACTATTTATTAATATAAACTTATATTTTTCACTTTTATTTATTAATTTTGCTTTTAACACTTTATTACTTTCTTTATAATTTTCACTTTTTCTACTTTATTTATTTAATTATTTTCTTTTCACTTATTGTCTAGTACCGATATGCACTCGGCTAGTGAATAGTTTTATTCGTTGTAAACGGAGCGCGATTTCTCAATATACCTTTGAGAATTACTTTCGTAAAACTACCGTCAATACCGTGATATATAAAACTTGTTCACTTTTGTTAAATCTTTTCAATGTACACTTGAAAAGATTAAACTAAATTTTACTTTTCACTTGTTGTTATGTGATATATTATTTTAAAAAAATATTATTTTTATTATTATGCAGTTTTTAAATAAAGGTGCGTGGGAACAGATAATTGAAATTATCCTACCACCAACTGCGCCAATTATGTCGAGAGACTTAATTTATTTATATTTTTTAAAACTCAATAGAATAATCTATTGAGTACCTTTATTTTATTTTAATATTTTTTATTAATACAATTTTAATATTTGGTAATAGATGTATTCTATGTTGTGTATAATTCAGAACTGAATGTATCGAAATAAAAATGTATATTATATAATGCAAGATTTGTATATATTATAATTTAATATAAATGCAAGATTTGTATATTATACTTTAATGCAATATTGATTTTATATTTTGTTAATGAATGCCTTTTTGATACAATATATCGTATACATAACAAATGATACAATGTATCGTGGGAATCAAGGTTCTTAATCAAACCGATCCGATACAATGTATATTAATACTTGATTGTTTATTTAATACGGATTGCATCTGGTATAATGGTTGGTTTCGTGACATTGGTGGGTGCGGGACGCATCGGGCAATGTAACTCACCCTGAGATCGACGTTTTAAAAATTTATTTTCTAAAGCTAGTTTTAAATCTTCCCATTTTTCAAAATTTTTATAATGTACTACTTCATACGCTTGGTTACATAATTTAGTTTTTAAAATATTCATAAATAACGATTTTTCAGTTCTATCTTTAATTTGAGACCAAATTACTTCAACACATGTACAAAATTTATGTAACTCCGAAATGTTTCCATCGAAAAATGGAATTATTTAAACTCACGTTTAAAGCCATTTCAGGAACGGTTTCAAGTTTTATAGTAACTGGAAGAGGTACTGTTGAACCTAAAGATTGATTTAAATCTGAAATATCTATAACTTCTTGTTCATTTTGATTAACAATTTCAATTAAAGATTTATTATCATCATCAGACATTAGATTTGAAATTAGGATGAACTATCAATGATCTTATAACTGAAATATTTTTAAACCGTAATATTTGGATGTTTCTATCGTTCATAAAAAAATATTAAAAAAATTTCATGAAATACATGTGAACTTAACGGAGCGTAAATTGAATGAAATAATACATCAAGAATTTAATAAATTTTGATAAATTATTTAATAAATTTTGCATAGAATTTTGAATTTTTGAAAATTTCGATACGATAATCAATATAAAATTTCATTTGATAATAATATTAATGAATATTTCGTTTATACACGTATATGAATATTAAAAAATATAACTTACATTAAATATACCGTAGTATTTTGAGGTACCTTTCAGGTGTTCATAAATCTTAAGGATACGGTCTACACTTTTTTTCCAGGAACTGAACTCGTTGGCGTGACCAGAGAATTCCCTTAAACTCTTCACTATATCTGGAATCTTGTCTAAGTCGGAAAGTGTTTGATCCGTATTTATATTTATCGTTTGGTCTGTATCATCGTTGGTGATCTGGTTAGTGGCTTCGTTTGCCAATGTGTTTCGACCATCTCTGATTAAGACATCTCTGACAATTCTAGTTATCTGTTCAGTTAGGACATGGAGATCCAAAGGATCATTGGCATTAGCGGTGTTTGGATTTCTAGTGGAATTACTTGTACTTGCCTCCAGTACCGAGAGTCGTACTATGTTACTATTGGTAGGAGTGGGAGTCATCTTGACCGAGAAATTTTAACTTCAATATGAACTGAGGTTTTAAATTGTGCGCAATTTGTAAAAATAGTTTTAATCGGGAATTATAATGAATTTGTTCACTTCAGAAAATTTTTTTAGAGAATAGTATTTTATTCGGGCCTTGAAATATTTTTTCAAAATTTTTTTTTATTTTTTCTCAAGTCTAGATTTAGTTACGTTTAAGTTTTAATACTTAATTTAATACTTAAAATTTCTGATATTTATTCTGTTATAACTGTAGCGTAAAAGTTATTTTATTTGGATTTATTTATTTATATATTTTTTTTTCTTTAAAATTTTCCTTTCTTTTATTTTTATAAAACTTTTATTTAATTTTACTTAAATTTTTTTTTTATTTAATTGGGATACTATTGGTATAGAATATTACTTACAGTAATATAAAGGACCGTAGGACCTGCATTCTCATGTGCTGAGTGAGTTGAACCTATTTACGGATGGCACACGTTACCCGGTGGCTTGTCCTGAAACGTGTGGGGACCGAGTCGTCGTCTATCCTACTAGACTGTACTGGCGGCTGTTTTGTCTTTGCTTTATGCGAAATTAAAACTCCGTTTTGCCAAAGCTACTTCGGGGCCTCTTTCCAATAAACTTCCTCCTTTAGGTTTCGCAATGCTTTAGGTTGCTACTTGTGACTATCTTGTGTCGTGATTTTTGCCGTGTAACACTTATGACTGTACTTTTTCCTTATGATCACTTTTATTATTATTATCGAACGTTTAAGTAATTTTTAACTTTTACTATTTTTTGCTTTAGTTATCACTTTTAGTTATTTATAATTTTTTTCCACTTTTTATTAATTTTAAACTTATTCGTTTAATAAATATCACATTAAATTATTTTATTAATTTTTTTTTTGGGCGCCAGTTAATACTTTTGATAGCACGAAACTAAAAAAAATATTTTTTCTTATAGGTTAAACCTCCACTTTATTATTCCGTAATAGATTTACAACTAAATTCTTATTTATTTTATAAAATCATTATTATAAAAGTAAGTTATGTTTGCTGATAACGAAATTGCTTGTTATGCAAAATTGCATGGGAATTTTCCATATACGATTTGCAACGTGCCAACCTAAGAAAGTACAATTACCTTACAGGAATGTCTGTCTGGAAATTGTGAAATTTGAGTAGGTACATACTTTGTGTGTTGACACATGTGTTAACTTATACATTGAGTTCACTGCGTAATTGCCATTTTCTAGTTTAGTTATTGCATTTTGTATCTGCAGATAATCGTTGCGATCTACGTTTCCTGAAATTCCTTTTATTAATGTCCCTAAACCATTAAATAATCCTCTTTTTGTTCTAATGGCTGGATAAATATTCTTTAAACTATCTTCTAAATTTTCATATCTATTTTTAACTATTTCTATTCTAAATGTAGAAAGATTTTTATTAATCATGATTCCCTCAATCATATTGATGTTACCGTTTATTGAATTCAAGCTAATTTGTAATTAATTTAATTCAATAATATGGATTAATTTAACGTAATTTGTGATTATTCTTGCTTGTCCCAAATCCAATCCTAGAATAACCCTTGTTACTATCGATGTTAAACATTTTGATAGATTGTTGGATAGATGATGGTGTTAACCAGAAAATTATTATTTTTTGATACGCTGTTTATGTACAGTTCGTTTGTTAGTGACAACATTCGTATTATTATCTTGAACAGTTTCGTGTTTTATGTATTTGGGTGCTAATTTATCCCTAGTTGAATTAAGCTCGAAAATGGTTTGTCCTGGTTCGAACGTTGTAGGATCTTCTCTATTTCTATTCAAATTATTAATTATTTTTTCTTTTTGTTTGAGATTATGATCGCTTACGATCTTTTCAACTACTTTGTAATTTTCCCTAATTTTTTCAAAGATTTCGTCTGGTTTCGAGTCTGAACTTTGTGGGATTGAATCTAGGTATATGCCCTAGATGTCCTTTGTAAAGTTCAAATGGTGTGAGGTTCGCGGCGGTATGTATGGAGTTATTATATGCTTACATTGTTTCGTCCATAAGTTCGGAGATTGATATCTTTTTATTTTTTGAAAACATGATTTTTGCTATTTCCGTTATTGTGGAATGGAATCTTTCCACGGAGCTATTACCTGTGCTGGATTTAGCTGTGGTAAAATGAAGGTCGATATCATACATAGATATGAAATTTCTAATTAACTCTGATTTGAATTCGACTCCGTTATCAATAACAATTTGTTTTGGGATACCGTGTTGGGAAAAATATATTTTAAATTTTGCAATTATAACTTATTTATTTATTTATTAAAGCACAGAGAATTTGGTGAATCACACACCACATATTGAGCATGAAAGCTCATTTGTAATGAGGTGTGCAGCTCAGTTCATTCAAAACATGATATTGCCTTCTTTGTTGTCATTTCAATAATTTATGAAGATGTTCTGCCAAATATTTTTTTAATTTTTATATATGGGGAGAAGTGAAAATGCTTTTTACACACAATGTGTTGGATTCGCATTTCTGCACTTCTGATTAAAACCACCTTCCCACCCCTCCACCATATCAGCCTTGAACTGTTTCCCACATTACTTCGGGCTAGTACGTTGTTTTTTGATGCTCACCTCGAGCCACCTCCGCCTTATAGGAACCGACTCAATAAATTGTGAGACAAACTCCCATGAATCTGTCCCTCGGAGCACAATAGCCACAGCCATTTCGGGCGCCCATTCACTCACTTCTATCTCCAGCGACGCTCTTTAGCCCTCCATTGTCTGGCAGCAGAAGAACGTATGATCCGCGTCGTCGCAACTACCTGGGCAGTACAGGCATTCTGCCGACGTCACCTTCCGCATTCTAAAAAGATATGATCGGAAGTATCCGTGGCGGTTCAGGAACTGCATCAGGTAGTATCCGCCCTCTCCATGCGTCCTTTCAATCCAGAGACTCACCTGCTCTATCAGCCTTGCTGTCCACCTACCCTTTGTTTCCCGCTTCCATGTGCTCTGTCATGTTTTCAAAGTACGAGCCCTTCCTTTCTAGCTCGCTGCTTTCCGGCCACCTCTCTCTTCCGGTGGTATACGTACTTTCGCTCTTTGGTCAAAAGGTGTATGGGAATACACTCCGCTATGATGAAGATTGCTGCTTCTGCAATCGTACGGTAGGCCGAGGCCACTCGCAGTGCATTCCGCCTCTGCACCTGGGCTAACTGTTTCCAATATACTTCCTTCTCCAGGGAGTCAGCCCAAATCTCTACCCGTATAAAAGGACCGCCGTCATTAGTAGTCGCCTTCTGCTTGGCCTGGGGCCGCCCACGTTTGCCATAAGGCTGTGACGCACTTCGCTGCCTTATCCGCCGTCCGCCTGATCTGCTCATAAAAACTCATTTTGGAGTCTATGTATATTACTAAATATTTAGCAACTGGCGTCGTATATATAACGCTTCCACCAACCCACATCGGGAGGGATGGTTGGATTCTCCTCTTCGATAGTATGGATATCTCCGTTTTATTAAGCGCTAGGGCCAGTCCGTGCTCATCCATCCACCCATTGCTGGTCCGCATTATTTGGCTTAACCTAAGTTGTGGCTATTTCGTATCGCGAGTTAAGTGTTGTTGTGGTAAAGAAAACGATTTAGTTTATTTTTATTGTTCTTTATTAGAAGGTTCGTGTAAAACTGATTTATCGTATCAAGAAAAATGATTTACCTGTTATTTGAAAGTGTTACGTTAACAAAAATTAATTATGATTATAATTCCAAGAATCGTCTACTAACGTATCAAATAAAATTATCATTAAAGAATTTAGCTTACGTTAGTAATTTAGAATAAATGATCACGCCACATGTTACATCGGAATGTTAACTTAGATATTGTTTTTAACGAGTTGTATGTCTGGTGAACTAACATAATTTCCGTACTCGATGAACAAAAAATATATCTGTTTGGGGTAATAAATGTGTTAGTGTCTTCACACAGTTGCACCAGATTATTCCCATCAAAACCAAACTGATGTTTGTGGTCGGTTCTCCAAGAAACGAAGAAGTACAGAAAGGCAGTAGATCGATGTTCTTGATGTAATGGTCCTTTAATTAGGCTGCCTGAGTGTTTTATGTAAAACTTTATTTCCATGATCGAATTTTTATAGCTGGACTCAATGGACAAATGTAAAATGCTTTGTAAAAGCATATGGACTTTGTAAAATGCCGGAGCTGTAGTTGAGAAATCCGTACAGTTACTATGTGAAAATTTCGAGGGATCACAAGTAATCCAACGGGAAGATAGCGCTATTTCATACTGAGTTGGCATGTTGAATGGAATGTTTAACACCCATTTGATGTTGTTAGATGGATAGTTTTTACTATAATCCAACATCGACATAAGCTTGTTGGCACGGTGGTTAGCATCAAAAGTAATTGTGAACGGCTTATGTTTTCGTTGCTGACCACTTCTTTAGATTTATTATTATTTTTAGATATCAGCTGGTCCCCTCAAGTATCGCAGAAAATGATGGTCCACTCATGCAGAGATCCGTACCGATAAGGGTATATACAACTGGAGGTCGCCAGGTACTCAGAGGGCTCCGTTCATGACTGGGCAATTATTTTTAGATGCATCCTCAGCCTGGCTGATCATCGGCACGGTTCGCATAACACCTTCATCCGACGCTTGAGCACTGAATCTACAAGTGGCATTTCCTTCGCTTGCCTTGCAGTTTGTACTAGTTGCAATTTCTGTTTTTTTTTCTCAAGTTGGAAATGAATTCATGCTCGTTGGAATTGTTAGGTGTTCATATGCTCCATCATTTGCATCTCCCCAAGCAATGAGCAACGCGTCTTCGGCGGCGACGAGATATTATATTGCCGCAATATGTTTATCGGTTAATTTGGGTCTGCATTTTAATTTAATCGAATATAAGTACGTAGGCCTGGGGATTACATATACAGAATTCGGGTTTATATAGTAGCACAATTTATAGGTTATCAAAGAATTTGTAGCCCCAGTTGTGGCATGGCAAAATAAAACTTTTGGTTCTCACCTAAATTGTACATACATAAAATTAAAATTTTCGTCTTCAGTTGAAATGTTTTGTACGCCAATTTCACCCAATTCCAACTCAACTGCCTGTTGTGGTAATTTATTTGGGAAAGGTTTCGCTGAAGCAGTAGACCTGTTTGATTAAAAATCATGTGCTCCATCATTTGCATCTCCCCCTGCAATGAGCAACGCGTCTTCGGCGGCGACGAGATATTATATTGCCGCAATATGTTTATCGGTTAATTTGGGTCTGCATTTTAATTTAATCGAATAAAAGTACGTAGGCCTGGGGATTACATATACAGAATTCGGTTTTATATAGTAGCACAATTTATAGGTTATCAAAGAATTTGTAGCCCCAGTTGTGGCATGGCAAAATAAAACTTTTGGTTCTCACCTATATTGTACATACATAAAATTAAAATTTTCGTCTTCAGTTGAAATGTTTTGTACGCCAATTTCCCCCAATTCCAACTCAACTGCCTGTTGTGGTAATTTATTTGGGAAAGATTTCGCTGAAGCAGTAGACCTGTTTGATTAAAAATCATGTGCTCCATCATTTGCATCTCCCCAAGCAATGAGCAACGTGTCTTCGGCGGCGACGAGATATTATATTGTCGCAATATGTTTAGCGGTTAATTTGGGTCCGGAAATTTAGTTCCGCACCTAGTAATTCCAATTGCCTCATTTTTATTAGATTTTATGCACAAATCTCGTCATGAAGATTTGTGATTTTATTCTTTAAAATATGCAACTCCTCGTACGTGGTTTCCAGGGTGGTCTTTGGTAAATGTCCTTCTAGCAATTCTTCAGCACTTGCTATCTCGTTATTCATTCTTCTCATTCTTACTAATTGCAGGTCTAGGACTCTTCACCTCTCCTTCAGGAACCTCAGGTTGTTGTGCTCCGGATGAGGATTCGTCAGTTGGTGGATTTGCATTAAATTGTCCACGAATATTCCTTGACGTTTTGCTTATAATTATCGACAACATTTTTTCTCAAAATCACGTACGGATGGTTGCTACATCTGCTTTAATTGTTCATCTATTTTAACGAATTTGTTATACAGCTCTTTTATCTGTACAATCTAAATATGTTTTAGTTTTCCTTTCCGGAATGTCTTTTTATAGTATGTCCACAGTCTCGTTCGTTTTGACACTTTAACACTAATTCACTGTAACCACTTTAAATTATTGCGTTTGTTTTTATGACAGTAAGACTTTTTAAACACGACTTTTCCTTTATAAAGGAACTACAAAATTAAAAACGACATTTTTATAAGAAAAATATATGCCGATGATGTAAGTTTACATCGAAATCGATATTATTGAAAAGCAATGGAAACTAATAAATAAATTTCACACTGAGGTCTTACTAAAAACAAAGTAACATTTCATATACTCGTAATATTTATTGAGGCTTCACTAAAAACAGTAAGAATCTCAGTGAGCTGGATACGACCAATAAGTTGTTTTTAATTAAAATTTTAAAATATTTTTAAAATTTAATAATTTATCAGTGTACCTCATCAAAATCTACTGTCCCGTTCGATGAGCGATTATCGAAAAAACTTTATCGTAAGTCACTGTAGTTAGTAGTCAGCTGCACTGTAGGCTATGTTGAAGCGCGAGACCATTTAGCATGATATCATTTAAAGAAATCCCTGTAGAGGTTTTTGTTGTCACATCGAATCCAAACCGCAGCTTCGTTATTATATTCGAATCCATCAGTACTGCATGGTGTGGTAAGTAATAGTACTCAATGGCTACTAGCCTTAACGTCTTTCATGTAAGCCTAAAGCTTCATACTCATCCAAAAACTGCTCGTAAGCCATTTTGCAACTTGCAGTACTCGGCCCACAGTTGTTTTCTTCGAACAGTCCAATGTTTTTGATGCGAGTTGCTCGCTATCACACGGACCCTTCCGTACGAAATTGCGGTTCATAGGGGTGAGAGGCGGTATACTAGATTCGTTTGTTGGTTATCTTAAAAATCGTCGTCAAGTGATTAAAGTGGAAAACTGTTTCAGTGACCCAGGTAACCTGAGTTGTGGTGTTCCACAGGGCTCTATGTTTCTGCAATCTGTTGGGTCAGACCACATCGTTCGCCGACGACTTGGCTTTGAATTGCCCATTTGAATGCAATTCATCAGAATCTCAACTTTCGTTACAAAGTGATTTGATTTACTCAGTTGTCGAAACTGAGTAAATGGTTCTATTACCATCGGTTGGCTATAAGCGATAAATCCAGAGTTATGACTTTTGCACGACCTAACGTAGGAATTGTCCCAAATACACTGACGTTTTAAAGCTACTTATGGCTGGTTTGGTGCTAATTGTTGACTCGCAGTTAAATTGGAATTCTCACCTTTACAAAGCCAGGAAAAGCGATATCGCTGCTGTTTATAATTTTTACAATCTGAAACCGTTCTGCTCTCAAGCCACATTATGAAAAAACTATCGTGCCCTAGAGGAATCGATAATTATGTAAGGCATCTCTAGTTGGGATGGGATTTATTTTTCACATATTGAAGATCATATAGATCATAGAGATTGCACAGAAACGGATTGTTAAATTAATTTATAACCGTTCTGTAAGGACCAGCACAGTTCCACTTTTCCGTGAGCTCAGACTTCTACCATTAAGATATCTATACGTTTTAAAAGTGTTGAAAATATTTTTTATTCGTAGTCATAGTTTTCACGATCGTGTTATAAAGGGTGGCACATAAGTAACGTTATGGTTTAATTAGTTAATAAATTTTTTGTTCAGAATTAACTTTGAAAAACTTGGGAAATTTATGATGGAAAAACTCAGTACAGAACAAAGAACCAAAGTTGTTCAATTTTATTTTGAAAGTCAGCATTCGATTATTCAGGCGCAAAGATCATATCGAAATTCCTTTCATGTTCGAAATGCACCCTGCGCTCCAACAATTTACCGATTGGTTCAGCGTTTTCGGCAACAAGGGCTGTCTGACCTTCCGCGTGCTGGAAAGCCTCGTGTAGTTCGAAATAATGTGAACATTGCAAGTATTGAGCAAAACCCCGAAACGTCCATCAGGCGACGTTCTCAGCAGTTGGTGATGTCTAGACGGCCTTTGCAAAGAGTTTTGCATAAGTTACACCTTTTCCCATATAAGATTCAATTGATTCACGAGTTAAAACCAAATGATGCACAAATACGCAATCAATATAATCACCGTTTCGCCATATAGAAGCCCATTTTCATCTCAATGGCCACGTGAATAAACAAAATTTCAGAATAGGGGGCACCCAAAATCCAAGAATAATTGTTGACGGTCAAATGCATTCACTTTGATGCACAGTATGGTGTGGAATAACTTCAGAAAGGATCATTGAACCATATTTTTTCGAAAACGACGAATAAGTTGCGGTTAATGTGAATAGCATTCAATACCGGGCAATGATTGACAATTTTTTAAGGCCAGAGGTAGAGAACAATCCTGAATTGTGGTTTCAACAAGATGGAGCCACAGCTCACACTATGTCCAACTATGACTCTCCTCTAACTGACCATTGCGTTCTCCCGATTTTTTTCTTTGGGGCTACATAATGGGAAGGTGTATGCTAAAAAACCAAGAACCGTCGAACAGCTTAATGCCAATATACGAGAAGAAGCAAGGGTGCTGGGACCTGAAATTCTAAGAAAAGTTATTAAAAATGCTCTGGAAAAAACACGTCAGGTCGAAGCAAACAATGGGCACCATTTGGAAGATATTATCTTCAAAACATAATGTGAACATATCTCTAAACTATAATCTAAATTTTAATACGTTAAATAAAATCTGTTTAGTTCAGCCTCAGCTTGAACTAATATTACACTTTTACTCTAAATTCCGAGCTTTCCACTGATGGGGGCTAATACCGGAATATTTAAATAAAAGCGTGAGTCGTAGTTTTAATTAGAACTAAATTGTTCATACTTGTTGTTGTATTTTACATTATATTTGGTCATATATCGATTCCAATACTTTATAACATCCAAAAGTGCAGAATTGCATTTAAATTTAATTATTATAGCTAAATTAACATTTAACTACAACGTGATATGCAAAACTGCATATGAGGTTGTTGTTAAATGACCCTGTTCATATTGAACATCTTGCGGCGCGGGTAGTAACGTTCGCTGGTGTTGTTTGGTTACCTGATGTGTTTGCGATTGGAGAAGATGTCATACAGACCATCGGAAGGACGGATGATTGGTTTCGAGGTTTTCTTCGTATGCGACGAATTATGTCCGTTATTCCCACCGCAACTGCTATCCATAGGATAAGATGTTTTGCTGTATAATGATGCATATGATGAAAGTGATCGTTGGTTGTGTTCTCTTCTGCCTCTTTCATAGTGGAGATTTGTTCTTCTAAGCCCCTTGTATCTGGAGTGGTTAATAGCTCCTTTTCCTCATAGTTTTGTTTAGATACTTCTATTGTTAAATCTTTTAAGTGCATCCCCTTTAGGTATGGTGCAATTCCGAAATTTTCTATGGTGGTTTCGAATCTATCAGAGGCCAGTATGCTTACGTGATTGTCTCTTAAGACGCATCCCGAATCTAGCTTTATTATTCCCGACCCTGATAATTGCTTTCGGTTTGTCACTGACCCACATACGACTGTCACAGTTGTTTCCCTTGTCATTATGAACACCCATTAATTTGGTGCGTATAGTTTTATCCAAAGATTTGATGTAACATTCTGGTATTTTATCTCGCATATGTCTTGTAAGTTGGACCTGTGTTGCAATGTTGCGATTTCGCAGCTGGTTCCTTCCCTGACACCCTACAGTATTGTTTGTATCTCGCACAATAGATGATCATCATTGATAATATTGCATTTAGATATATCTCTAGCTGTTAATTGCGTGAAATGTTCATTTTGAAGATCAACGGCGATAAATTCGGTTGTTGGCACTATATGTGCATACCTTTCACCTGCTAATATATTAGGCACAGCTACTACTGAATAAATGTTATAGGACCAGACATATGATAAGGGAATTGAAATCTCGATTATCACATATGCCTTCGTCACTCTAGTCCTGGTTGTCATACTTTTAAATAAGTGGTCTAACTTGCGCAATCCGTGCCCCGGAATTGTAATGGAGACTAGTATTTGGTGTCTGATGGTTGCTATCTGTTCTTCAAGTTGTGATGGGCTCAACAAAAGTGGGTGTAAAATGTTTAGATGTGCATTGTGAATAACCTCTAGTAATGCTTCCTGTACGTCCCGTAAGTTTACCGTGGCGACGACTAGTTCAAGGGATGTCATCAAAATAGTTAATACTTGTTGTTCCGTTAGACGTGTGTTGTTTACGCTTTGGTCTAGGTGCTGCAACCTCCTCTGAATGTTATTGATTGCCTGTGCTGTGGCATTTTGGCTGTGCTTGAATAGTTTTACAGAGTTATCAATTATTGAGGTTTGATTCTTTATTAGCAGTAATAAATGATCTTCATTGGTTTCTATAGTTTGAAAATGTTCCTCATATTGATCTGCTTCTCTCTGTGTTAATATTCCAAATATGTCACCTAACACTAGTCCAGTAGTGTCACCAATTCCACGCTTCGTTCTTGTTACTTCTTTATTGGACGACATCAGTAATTGATTGCCTTCATCTATTCTACTCATTTGAGATCGTAGTTGCTGAATTACTAGTTGACAGTTAAACTTTTCCATATCTATTACTGTATGTATTCTTTTACACATAGTTGCAAGTTCGTCTATAAGGCGGTATGCTTGAGTTGTTTCATCCCAATACGTATTTAAATTATATCGCACAACCAAGGTCCATCTCATGACAACTAGCTCCATCTTACTGATTTCCTCAAGATATATGCCAGTAGAATGTTTGAAGTTCTCAATCTGCATCGGTTCTTTTGCGCTGCTAGTAGAAAAGCAGATGGTCATCAAAGCCAAAACTGCCAGATGGAGCTTGATCCCTCCTTTTGCCTGCCTTCCTGGTTGGCGTCTGACTGGATCGTTGATGTTCGACGTTGTTAGCTTTGCACCTGGAGTTTCCTTTGCGTTGGTTATTTGTTGTGACCATGAATTGTCTTCCTTGGTTAGTAGCTTGCACAGTTTAGTGATAGGTCGTTTGTTAACATTCTGGTTACATTTTATGGACGCAATACGAACCAAGCCATCTGAGCCAGTATGCACCTCCTGTACTCTCCCCATTTTCCAACGCGCCGGCGGCAGTGCTTCTTCCTTCATTAGAACGACATCTCCTACAACTAAATTGGGCTGACGTTTCCTCCATTTAGTACGTTGTTGTAACTGCTGCAGGTAGTCGCTAGACCATCTTTTCCAAAAGTCATCTACAATCTTTTGTACTAAATGCCAACGTGTTCTTAGTGCGCAAGTATCGTCCTTACTTTCTGGAACTACTTTTATTGGTCCGCCTATTAGAAAATGCGCAGGTGTTAAAAATTCTAGATTTTCCGGATCGTCGTACAGGGTAGTCAATGGTCGAGAGTTTAAGCATGCCTCTATTTGAGCCGTTATTGTGGTTGCTTCTTCAAATGTCAATGCGGTCTCGCCTATGACTTTTCTCATGTGAGTCTTTACTGACTTTACCCCTGCCTCCCATATTCCACCAAAGTGTGGTGCAGCAGGTGGTATAAAGTGCCAGGTTGTTTCGTCTTGTTGAAATACCCTTGCAATTTCCGGTTCTAGAGTTGCAATCTGCTTGCTTTGTTTTTTCAATACTCGTTCCGCACCAACAAAGTTGGTACCATTATCCGAATAGATTTCTGTACACAACCCCCTGCGAGATGCAAACCTGCGGTAAGCTGCTATAAACGCATCTGTTGTTAATTCGCTGACTACTTCTACATATATGGCCTTGATGGTCAGGCATACAAATATCGCAATGTATCCCTTGTACGTAATTTGACTTCTTCCTATCTTCTTCCTTAGTTGAATCGGCCCGGCATAATCAATACCCACCTTGCTGAAAGGACGTGATGGAATAACTCTGCAGGCCGGTAAATCACCCATTAGTTGGTTGAGGGTTGCTTGCTTGAATCTAGCACATGTAACACATCTCTGTATAATGTGACGTGTCAGATTTCTACCATTAATTATCCAAAATTTATTGCGAACATTTGCCAATGTTAGTTGTATGCCCCCATGAAGTGTTGTAGTCGTATGCGCATCTTCAATTATTCGCTTGCTGATAGAGCTTTGATTCGGTAAGATAATGGGGATGCTTTTGATTCATTGCTAGTTGCGAATTCTGTAAACGTCCGTGTAATCGTAATATCCCATTTTTGCCGATGACTGGGTTTAAAGCAGATAGTTTCGATTTTTTATTCAATAAAATCCCACTTATCAATGCATGAAGTTCTTTACGGAAGTATCGATGTTGTTCAATCCTAATTAGTTGAATTTCCGCGAGTTTCAGTTCTGGTACTGTCACTTCTTTCGCCTGTTGCCGTTGTTTATGAACATGCACATTTATGAACCTTTGGCAGTACACCAATATACGCTTCAATTTATGAATGTTTGAAATTTTATCAATTAATTCATGCAGCCTGTTGGATTCAGCAGTTATTGTGAAGCAAGTGATATCTTCTGCGCTGTCCTGGTTGTGGTCAGCTTGTGTTTGCGGACCCTTATAAGAGGGTGTTGATGGCCATGCAACTGAGTTTTCCTGCAAAAATGTTGGTCCCGTCCACCAGATCGAGTCTTGTGAGGTGATGGTAGACGCTGCTACTCCTCTTGTTGCTAAATCAGCTGGGTTTTTGTTTGTTGGTACGTAGTTCCATTGTAGCTGAGGTAAATTACCTTTAATCTGAGATGCTCGATTGGCTACAAAGGTTTCTAACTTCGAGATATCAGCTCTCATCCAGCTTAAAACTATGGTGGAGTCCGTCCAAGCGAACAACTTTACATCTTGGATGTTCATGGTATTTTTCGCGTATCCTAATAGCCTAGATAACAGATGCGCTGCGTTTAGTTCCAGTTTTGGAACTGTCACTTTTGTTTTGATTGGAGCAACTCTGGTTTTTGCTACCAGCAAGCTGGTTGTAACTTGCTGTAACGTATTTGTGGTTCTTAAATAAACCATCGCTGCATGTGCTTGTTGCGAAGCATTTGCGAACCCATGTAATTCCGATTTTTGCGTTGACGTCGTTTTAACCCATCTTGGTACCTTTATTCTGCTTAATTCATCTAGTTCGATCTTATACTTTTTCCATTTTTCTTCAATTGCTTCTGGTAGCTTGTCATTCCACTGTGTATCAGCTCTCCATTTATCCTGCATTAACAGCTTTGCTGTTATCGTTATTGGTGATAACCAGCCGACAGGATCAAATAATTTGGAAGAGTCGGATAACAGTAGACGTTTTGTTGGTTCTTCCGTTGAAAGATTTAGCCTGGACAGGTCAAATTCAAATGTGTCATCTTCAGGATTATAGAGAATCCCTAGTGTTTTTATTATGTGGTTGATCTTTAAATTGATCATTCCTTTTGTTCGTAGGTGCTCAGGAACGTTAGTCATGACTTCAGCTGAATTCGATGCCCATTTGTGCAATGGAAATCCTCCGCTCTGTGCAAGACTTGCCATCTGTTGTTGAATGGTTACAACCTCCTCAACGCTGTCACCTCCAGTTAGTAGATCGTCCACGTACAAATCTCTTTCCATGATCTCTGCAGCTGTCGGATAGTTGTTCTTTTCATCGTTTACCAATTCCATTAATGTTCTTACAGCAAGAAACGTCGTTGCCGTTGTTCCATAGGTAACCGTTTTTAGTTTGTACTCTCCTATTGGTTGTGATGGATTTTTTCGCCACAATATGCGCTGTAAGTTTTGGTGACCATGATGCATCCAGATTTGCCGGAACATTTTTTCCGCATCTGCTGTTAGCACGAATTTGTGTGTTCGCCACCTCAAGATGATGTCAATTAAATCACTTTGAATTTTGGGGCCGTTCATCATTATGTCATTCAACGATAGTCCAGAAGTGGTTTTGCTCGATGCATCGAATACTACTCTTAGCTTTGTGGTAGTACTTTCGTGGTTGATCACTCCATGATGTGGTATATAGTATACTAGACTTTCACCTGGACAATCTTTTACCAATTGCATATGTCCTTGCGTTAGATAATTTTCCATGAATTCGTGATATAGTTTAGCGAACGGTTTATCTTTCAGAAACTTTCTTTCGATTTGTAGTAATCGTGCTACTGCCTTTTTTCTGGATTCTCCTAGCATAGATGGTTCTACTTTTAACGGTAAATGTACCATGTATTTCCCATCTGGTTGTCGCGTTGTCGTTTCTGCATATATTTTTTCCGCGATTGCTTCCTCCTGGGTATGTGTTTTTTGCTGCGGAATGGCATCATTTTCTATTAATAAATCTAGTTGTTGCTTAATAGTTTTGGTGGTGACCATTGACAACATTTTATCTTCATGGTCATACCCCGTGCTGCCCATTATAATCCAACCAAGTTCGGTTTCTTGGGCAATTGGATCTTGTGGGCGCCCTCTAATGATGTTACTGTTTACAATTAGAGGATAGTAGTCCACCCCGATTATTACATCAATGCTATTGGACTTGTTGTATTGTGGATTCGCAAGTTGTAAATGCTGCAAATGTGCCCATTTCTTGGTATCAAAGTCGATGTCTGGAATATTATCAGTTAATTTTTTAAACACCATTGCTTCAAACTTAATTGCAAAGGAACTCTGAAGCCTTGAAGATAAAGTTAGTTCGACTTTGTGACTGCACACTCCGGCTTCCTTTCCTCCCATTCCTGATATTCTAGTGTTGACCTGTCTCTGCCTCGCCTTAAGCAGATTTGCTGCGGTTGTGGAGATGAATGACGTCTGAGATCCTGGGTCAATTAATGCTCTGAAGAGCTTGCATTTTCCCTCGCTTGTTGTTAATGCAATTAGGGCTGTAGGTAATATCGCAGGACCCAGTTGTGTGGTCAAATTACTTTTAGATACTCGCTCTGTGTTGGAATCGATGTGCAGTCCTGTATTATGCCTACCATTACATATGTTACATTGGTTCCTCTGCTTGCATTCATATGTCTCATGTTCTGCCGATAAACAGTTTCTGCATAATTTATGAAGCATTGCAATTTGCGATCTTTCACTGGAATTTAATTTCCTAAATCCTCCACATTCATTAATTTTATGTCCCCCGCGGCAGTAGACACAGATGTTTGTTGTTGTCAAGAAGGCCCGTTTAACTATTTGACCTTTGTTTTCTCGTGAGGCGGTTGTCGGTAGGATTATTGGCTTTTGGTTGCCATTGGCCTCTAATGACTTGAATCTTCCTTCCAGAAATTTTAAAAATTCCGTTGTTGTTTGGAATTCCCTTGGATCTTCTAAGGAGATCTCATAGAGCCGCCTCGACTCATTGTCTAGCTTTTTAGTTAAGATGAAGATTATTATTGAGTTCCAAGACTCAATGTTGACCCCTGCGTTACGTATTCCGTACAAACATTCAGTTGTTGTATCGTGAAGATTTCTCAGTGCTGCTGCAGACTCTATGTTTATATTTGCTTGACTGAGCAACGTATTTAAATATGTTGAAATCAGTAGTCTTCTATTGTTATATCTGCTATTCAAAATTCCCCAGGCGGCTTCGTAATTTTCTTCTGTTGGTTGGAGGTGGTTAATTAATTTAGCCGCAGCACCCTCCAACTGACCCTTTAGATAGTTAATTTTATGGGTATCACTGATCTGTATATCTCATGGATGAGTTTGGTGGATGTGTCACGAAATCCAGGCCACTTCTGGTAATCCCCAGCAAATATTGGGATTTGAATTCGTGGTAGCCGAATGTCCGTTGTTTGGTTTGTTAGTAAAATTTTGTCGGTTTCTTCTATACTCGTTGTTATTTGAAGAATTACTGTTTGGCACTTGTTATCGATGTTCTCGAAGTACTGTTCTGTGAAGTACTTTATACGTTGTTCTTCTTCATCGGTAACGAGCATGCAAATTTCCTCATGCAGTTGAGCTACTTGCTCCATGAGTTTTTGCATCACTCCTAGTGACAGTTTCATTGCCGGTTTTGGCCCAGTCACGACAAGGTCTTCGGCCTCATCAATCTTTCTGTAGAGACTTCTCATCCGAATAGTCTGCCGTTTTATTAATTGCTGCAACTCTGGATTCGTTATTTCCAACCCTGTGTCTTTGCTGTTAGAATTGGTGTCGGACCCGGTTTGAGTGTTCTCAATCTCTGGTTGATTTGTACTGCGATGATCTGGGACCGGTGTAAGTGGTGGGAAGTTGTTTAATTTTGCACGCATGATCGTAATAAATTCATTATATCTTGCCACTACACGTGTTACCATTTTGAAGTACGGATGGTCTAAGTTGACTTCTTGCAGTTCTCTTATTTTATCATCTGTTTGTTGAAATTTTGCATACAGCTCTTTTAATTGCTGTATACGGTTAGTGAAGTAGGTTTTTGTTTTCATCTCTGGACCATCCTTCTTGTAGTTATTGTACATTTTATCAATCCGAGCCGCAAGCTCCTCCTGATTGAATGCCAGCGTTTCCATTTTTTTTTTTATTTCGGCAGTTCTTGTTTGCCAATTGATTTATTTTTGCGTGTTAGTCGTAGACTACCCGGTTGTATTCGCCTGTTCTTAATGGCTCGAAGGACCACTGTTTAGTTCAGCCTCAGCTTGAACTAATATTACACTTTTGCTCTAAATTCCGAGCTTTCCACTGGTGGGGGCTAATACCGGAATATTTAAATAAAAGCGTGAGTCGTAGTTTTAATTAGAACTAAATTGTTCATTTATTTTTTGTCATTTATATACAAATTTGATGTTTACTTGTTGTTGTATTTTACATTATATTTGGTCATTCGATTTCAATACTTTATAACATCCAAAAGTGCAGAATTGCATTTAAATTTAATTATTATAGCTAAATTAACATTTAACTACAACGTGATATGCAAAACTGCATATGAGGTTGTTGTTAAATTACCCTGTTCATATTGAACAAAATCAGAAACAAAAAAGTTATTCATTAAATAAATCATAACGTTACTTATGTGTGTCACCCTTTAAATACTTATAACAAGAGAAATCCAAACATCTTTGCTTGTGTTCGAGACAAAAATGAAAATATGAGCGTTTTATCTCTTTATGACACCTTACTGGTTTCATATGAAATCATTTACACTTCGCACGATAGAGCGCAAATACCAATTTTAACGTGAATTACAAATTTGGCTGGCTAATATAAATGATATTGAGCAATATTTTTAACTATAGACTGCTTGCATTTTTTTTTTTAAATATTACAGGATGGCTGACACGAAGTGTTACCAAAACAAAACGCCATAGAATTTTTATTTTTTGAATCAAAGTAAAAAATTTTCGCAAATATTTAAATTTTCCAATTGCATTAGGAAGAATTGCAGTGGAAATGAACCGCGGAACGTTGTTTCTCAGCCAATCTTGATTGACGCGCGCTTTATGACTCGGCGCCGAGTTCTGTTGAAATGTCCAGGCTCTGCAGCCGAAATGTTTTTGTGCCCAAGGCTTCAACGCTCCCTCCAACACATGCTCCCGATAAATTTGAGTATTTATCTTGGTGCCACGGTCCAAAAAAACGAGCGGTGAACGGCTTTCGGCCGTTACGGCGGCAGTTATATTTTTTATTAATCTTAAATTTAAATTTTTTATACACTCGAGTAATACTCGAATGTTCTCTTTATTTTTCACTTTATTACAATGTTACAAACTTTAATTTGGGTTTTGAAACAAGATCTTTACATCTAGACAGCTAAACTAAGAATCAACGTTGAAAGCGTTGATTATAAAAGTCTCTATTAAAAATTAACATTTCTATTTTTTGATTAGTTTACAAAAAATAAAGAAATAAAGAAATAAATTGTTTCTCACGTAATGTGATCGACATGTACTTATTAGATTATGTTTTATTTTATTTTTGATTAATTTGCAAAATAGGAAAATTGTTTTCATGTAATGTGATCGACTTATGTTTTTAATACAGAACTAATTATAAAAAAAACACTTTTTATTTAACTTTTTATTTATTTCCTTTAATAATTTTATTTAATTTAACAATTTAATTTTGGTCTTATTCCTTAGACTTTAACTTATCAAATAACTACAATAAATTCTTAATCTATTACATTGACATTAGATGCCTGGTTGTGCATAAATGCTTTTATGCTTAATTGCATTTCCCACGTATGCATTTATGTGCATTCAGCTTTTTTAATGCGCGTGGTCGTTTGATGTGTTACTCCGCGCGCGATAGAAAAGTAGTTATCTGTTTGTTACGTTGTTGTTGTTTCGCTGCGTGTAGAGGATCGTAACTCCTCCCGCCGAAGAGAAGGCCATAGGGACTTGATTCGTATGGCCGGTTGTGCGTTTGATGACTGCGCTTCGTTGGATGTTTTCTTTTTCTCCGCTAGATTGCAGAATTTCATCCATATATAGTAGATGACCATTACTAGGATTACGATGGTTATAATTCCGGTTGTGCTATAGCTTCTCACTGTATTAGAAAAGGCTTGCTCTTGTAATAGTAGGATGTGTTTTCTATGTTCAAATGTCCAATTTGTCATTTTTGGCAGGGATAACGACGGTATAAGGTGATGACTTTCAACGTCGTGATATGGTAGTATGATTATTTCATCTTCTTCATAGATGTATTTGTTGCTGTTGTATGTGATACCCTGGATATTAATTTCACAATTGTTGAACTCGATTAAAGATTGGCCTTGGACGGATTTCATCCTTTGCTGGCATGTGGATGTAAATTGCAGCTCTCCAATTGTGGCTATGTATAATTTTCCGCTACTAAGTTCGCTAACCTCGTCCTCCATGTCGATGCTGGTATGGTTACACCGGGCTGGTTTCTGCATTATTATGTTCGGTATACAGGTAAGCGATATTGATCGTAGTGTTTGTTTGTGGCAATAATATGTGTTCTCTACTTCATTGCATGGTTCCAGAATGAATTGGTAATTTTGTTCATCTAGGATGATGTTGTATGACGGGATCGGCGTAATCATTAGGTTTTTGGAAGGGATAGGTTTAATATTGTAATAACTAAATACTGATTCTAAAAAGGATGGTACCTGTATGCTAAGTATGATTTTAGATTGATTGTAGTATCCCTGTAGAGTTAGTAAGTCGTAAATATTATTTGGATTTAAGATTTCTATGTCGTCCTGAGCTAGTATGTCGCTGATAAAGTGAATTTCGTTATTCGTTAGTAAGTGTCGTGAAATTCGTCGGTGTTTGGCTGAACTTAGTGCGTCTAATATGTCGTCGATGTGTTGAGATAGTGTGTCTATAGTATTGATTAACTTGAATATGTATTGGTCTATCTTAATCATATGCAGGGCCATTTCAGTTGTGTTAGTCAGTCTGTTTAGTTCAAATGAAATTTTGTTGTTATTGTTTCTTACGTATTTTTGTATATCGTTGAATCTATCAATCATTCCTTGGTTTATTGCAATTTGAGCATTATTTTGTTCGTTTAATTCATTCTGATTTTGGTGTAGATTGTGTACTGCGTTACCGATTTCTTCTAGGTCATGTTGATCTAGGTTTCCCGTAATATCTTTGATTAGGGAACCTAATCCATTAATGAGACCTCTTTTGATCCGTGTAGGCTTCAAAAGGTTGACGTTTTCGTTTAATTCTCTATTTCTATGTTCGACAACTTCCATTTTATTTTTGAAAGCGTACGAATACTCCCTGTTACTATCTATGGATTTCCCTACTAGATGGATGTTGGCCTGAATGGTGCGAAGATTTTCTTCGTAATGCTGGATGTCAATTACGTGGATGATTCTCGTGTATCTATTGATGACTCGGGCCTGGCCCAGCTTGATTGGAATTAGGCCCTTGTTGTTGTCCAGGTTGGTCACCCTGAGTGTTTGACTCATGGTTATGGGGCACCTGGAAAGGTTGTTGATCAGTTTTTTATGGTATTTCCCGTCTTTAGTCACAACTGTGACATTGTTATTATTGAGAACTTTTCTTATGACATAACCGGGTTTAATTTTCGAGCGTTTTTTGTTGCGGACGTGAATTATTTGGTTCGCCTTTAAGACAGGAGGTTTAACTCGATCAATATTGAGTTTATTGATCACCTTGGTTTTTCTAGCGTGAGTTTCCTCATAAATTTTATTACATAATTCATCATATGATAAAGTATGGTTAAATAAATACTCCTGCGCGTTTGAGAATACAGGATTTGTTGATCGCCCTAAAATTGTATAATGACCGGTTAGCAGCTCAAACGGTGTAAATTTCGTAGCCGAGTGTATGGTGTTATTGTAAGATAGAATACAATGATGCATTAGGTTTTTAATGGTTTCTCTAGGCTTTTCGATATGAGCAATTTTCATAAGTTCCTGTAAGGTTGAATGTAACCTTTCTACGGGAGAATTTCCTGTCGAAGAATATGATGAAGTATGATGTATTTGCACGTCATATTCTTCCAAGAAAGCTCTAAAAGACGGGGTATTCATGTTACCCTCATTGTCAGATATTATTTTCAAGGGTTTACCATGTACACTGAAGAATTGAATAAGTCTTCTTTGGACTTCTCTACTAGTGCGCGACTTCATGTAGAAGGCGGACGCAAATTTGGAAAATTTATCCAGTATCGTGAGAAATACATGATTCTCGAAGAAGCAGAAATCTATATGCAAGATCTGCAATGGCCTTTTGGGCGTTTCAGTAATCTCGTATTCGATCTTCAGTGGATGCCTGTCATATTTTGTCTGCAGGCATATATTGCAGTTATTAATGTACGATGTTATGAGGTTTTTCATACGTGGAAAATAATGTGTTCTTTTGATGAACTCATAATTCTTCAATATACCTCTGTGATGGTTTTCCTCATGCCTTTTTTTTATCATGGTGTTTTGATCTTCGGGGTCCAACACATCTGTAAGGAGGGCATGTGTTTTTACCAGGTATTTTTTTGAAGAGTTTCCAAATTTTTCCTGATAAGCTTCTTTTGCCATGTCGAAGACTATATCATCACATAAAATACCTGTAACTCGATATTTGGTTACGAATGTTCTGATATTGAGTCTGATGGTTGGTAAGTGGTAATTAGGCATGTAAATTATTACTCTATGTTTTCCGAACGGGTGTTCGTGAATAATGTTTGATCCTAACATTTCAGGATCAATTGTTATTATCAGCTGTGAACTGAAATGATTTATTGGGGAATTAGTTGTTGGTACAATGTCTTCGGATTCACTTCCACTTTCTGGTTCCGTGGAGGTTTCAGATATGTCGGAAGTATTAATATTATTAACGGTGAGAGGTTCGGGTTGTATGCGCGAAAGTGCGTCAGCATTTGTGTTTTTTACACCCTTTTTATATACGATTTCGTAATCGTATTCCTCAAGTTTCAGTCTCCATCGAATCAAGTTTGAGTTTGGTTCCTTGAGATTGAAGAGCCAAGTCAACGGCTTGTGATCCGTCACAATTTTGAATTTTTGACCGAATAGATATGGTCTAAAGTATTTTGTGGACCAGACAATAGCCAGAAGCTCTTTTTCTATCGTGGAGTAATTTTGCTCCGTAACCGTTAAGGTTCTAGAGGCATAGCAAATCGGTTTATCTTTCCCTATTGGGCCTTGTGAAAGGACGGCACCAATAGCCACATTACTTGCATCTGTGGTAAGGATAAACTCCTTACTAAAATCAGGGTATTGCAAGATTGGTTCATTACACAACAACTCTCTGCAATATTCGAAGCATTGTAGATATCTTGTGTCAAGGGTTATTTCTTTACCCTTCCTTAAGCATTCCGTTAGTGGTTTGGTTACGTCGGAGAAGTTCTTTATGAATTTTCGATAATATCCCAGAAGACCCAAAAAACTTTTAATTTGTTTTTCCGTTTTAGGTACGGGGAATTCCTTAATAGCTTTTATTTTGTCGGGGTTGGGTTTAACTCCGTCGCAAGTAACGATATGGCCCAAAAAGGCAATTTCTTGATGCAGAAATTCCGATTTGTCCATTTGTACTTTCAGGTTAGCTTTTCTTAATTTATTGAAGACTTGCTTTAGATTTTCTATGTGTTCCTGGAGTGACGTCGAGAATACAATGATGTCATCCATGTAACACAAGCAAAATTTACCTTGAATATCGCCTAACACATTATCCATGACCCTCTGAAAAGTTGAAGGGGCATTCTTCAGACCAAATGGCATTCTTATGTACTCATAATGGCCATGATCGACGGAAAATGCGGTTTTAGGAATATCCTGTTTCTTTACCTCTATCTGGTGAAATCCAGATGCGAGGTCCAAGGTAGAGAAATACATACATTTCCCTAATTTATCGAGAATATCGGTAATGTTTGGTAAAGGGTACCGATCTTCGATTGTCTTCTCGTTTAGCTTGCGATAGTCTATTACTAATCGCCACTTGACTTTTCCGCTGGCGTCAGTCTTCTTGGGTCCAATCCAAATAGGAGACGACCAGGGCGAGAAGCTTGGACGTATAATTCCGTCCTGTAACATCTTGTCAATTTGTCGTTTGACTTCCTCCTTGTGGACATGAGGATAACGATAGCTTTTGGTGAAGACGGGTTTGTCATCCTTTAGATTTATTTCGTGCTTAACGGCATTTGTAAAGGACAAACGTTGTTCCGTTCTTAGAAATAATTCCTCATATTGGTGACAAAGTTTCAAAATTGCCGTCTTCTCTTCACCGTTAAGGTGTTCGGTTCTAATTATATTAGAAATAGCTTCACCTGGAATAGGTGTGTCGTATTCTTGGATGTTACAGTGATGGGATTCTGCTTGATAATTTTTTCTAAATAATTCGGCTCTAATCGGCTGTTCGATTACGAAGGTATGGGGTTTGTTACCATAGTTCACAACTTCTACAACTGCATACCAATTTTTGCAGTGATAGATTCCTTCGGGAATAATTAAGTGTTCGTTAATTGTTGTCGGAGTGATGTATATGTCACCGTTCTCGACATCAACCGGAAGCTCAGCAGTTAGCTTGCTTCTGGGCAATATATTGTAAATTTTTGAAGCATAGTTAGGTTTAAATAGTAGCGGAATCTCAACCTTGTCTGTTTTAAGAACAGATTTACCAAGGTAGGGTAGAAGAACAGGTAGGTAGAACAGATTTACCTAGGGTTACACCTAATTGTTGCATCATCTCCAGTCCTAACAAGCCATCAAAGTATTTATGAAATTTAAAAAGAAGGAATTCTAAAGGTTCCTTTGTTTTAAATTCCATAAGTCCAGGGACCATAACTTTTTGGTTTATTTGGTGGTCGTTAAACATAGTTTTAACATTCACTGGAGGTATGGATCGTATCCGTGAAGGATGAATGAACTCTGGGTTCAGAAAAGATTTATTTGATCCCGTGTCTACTAAAATTTTTAGAACTTTGGTTTTACTTAGGTTAATATGAATGTAAGGAAGCGTATACGTTTGGTGTTTATTCACGTCTACGTATCCGATTCCGGTTGGGAGGCTTCGGGATGAAAATTTTCATCGTCTACCTCACCTTCTTCCAGATCTGGGAAGTACAGTTGAGGCAGTTCTTCGTAGACCTCTTCTGTTACTTCTTGTTGATCCTCAGCTGTATATAATTCCTGCGATCGGATCTTTGGGGGGCCCATCGGTTGAAATTGGTAGTTGTTCCGGTTATTTAAACTTGAAAACTGTTTGTACGGATTTTGATTTGACGCTGTGTCCATTTGTTCTGCCCTTTTTGGTGGAACCATTGGTGGCTTGAACCTGTTGTAGCTTTGGCCGTTACGATTGCCAATTGGGTTCTGCTTGGTGAAAGGCCTATGATTGTAATATTGAGGCGTGGGCCGGTAATTGTAATTATAGCTTGGGCCAGCCCTTTGCTGAAGTATTGGTGGACCGCTAATCTGGTTACTCCGTGAAGGATTTCCATGATTTCCGTAAAGGACTTTCGGTACTGCTGTTTTTTGTGGAACAGGTAAAATGTTAATGTTTGTTCCTTTTCTCATGTATGCCATATTTTGTTCCTTGAGGCAATTTGTGAATGCCTCGGTGAGAGAGGTGGGCTGCATTGCCCTAATCATGGAACCCATGGGTTCCCTGAGCCCCGCCTAGAATGTGTTAAGGCACATCTCTTGGTATAAATCGCGCTTAGCTCTTACGATTGTTGTGTTTACCTCGTTTAACTTAACATGATTTATAATAGTACTTTGGATATCTATAATCCGTGCGAAATACTTTTCTAGTGTGTCACTACCTTGTGAGGTACTATACAAGTCCCTCACCAGGTTCGTCTCATTACGCTTATCCGCGTAATGTGTAATAAGGTTGTCCTTTATAGCTTCCCATTCTAATGGCGTGCCATACATTGTCAGGACTTCGTTGGCGTCACCCGTGATCTTGTTTCTAATTGGTCTCAAGAATATTTTAGAGCATGGGTGACCGTCGATTGCGTTGCAGAGGCTCAAAATTTCCTCCACATTTTCGATAAATTCGAATAATGTGTGCCTACTGCCTTCGTATTTTGGTAGGTCTTTTATTGCGTCCGGTATTCTTAGACTTTTGAATACATCGGTTACGTAATGATTATTGTCGTCGCCGTTTTCTGTCATTTTTGAAGAATTTATCAATGCGTTAGGATGATTGATATTTTCACTAATTTTAATTGTGTTAAAGTTCTTTGCTAATTTATTAATTTCTAGTGAAAGATTTTGGTTAGGAAAAATTCTATAACTAGTAGACTCGTTGTCCGTAAAATCGTTTTCAACCACAACGTCGGTTGTATTCGTATTTGTTAAATCTTTATTCATAAAACTCCTATATTCCGTAGGAGGTTTGATAAAATTTTCAAACGTTTATTTACTAATATGTATAATATCTAATATTGTGGGATATTTGAAGATTCTATAAACCGTAGGATCTTCTTTGAATTGATAAGCTAAAGGATTTTCTAAGTTTTAGGAATTTTAAAGGAAGTAAAATTTAAATTACCGAAATCACGCTTACCATGTTAAAGTTGCGATGATGATAACTGCCACGAACATATCGATGATCCGTCGATTGTATATAGTTGCACGTCACCTTGATTTGGTAGCAGAAATTTTCTTTTATTTCTTTTTACACTGTTCTGGTACGTACGCCAGGTCGTATTTTTAGATATTTTTATTATACTCTATTTGCTTACCGTGGGTCGGGGCAAATAGATTACGGGAAAAAAAAAAATTTATTATTATTATTGATTTTATTAATTCACTTATTTTAATTTCACTTTACTTTTATGTCTATATTCACTTAGTACCAATAAACCGTTGGTACGAGCACTTTTAACTCCGAATATAGGTTACACTCCCGAGTTTTCGAAATACTTTTAAACTTTTCACTTTTGTATTATCTTTTTGTAGTTATTTATTGTTGTATTTACGTAGGGATTTTGGATATTAAAAAATATCCACTAGCAACTGCGCCACTTATGTTTTTAATACAGAACTAATTATAAAAAAAACACTTTTTATTTAACTTTTTATTTATTTCCTTTAATAATTTTATTTAATTTAACAATTTAATTTTGGTCTTATTCCTTAGACTTTAACTTATCAACTAACTACAATAAATTCTTAATCTATTACATTGACATTAGATGCCTGGTTGTGCATAAATGCTTTTATGCTTAATTGCATTTCCCACGTATGCATTTATGTGCATTCAGCTTTTTTAATGCGCGTGGTCGTTTGATGTGTTACTCCGCGCGCGATAGAAAAGTAGTTCTCTGTTTGTTACGTTGTTGTTGTTTCGCTGCGTGTAGAGGATCGTAACTATCGACATCACATTGCTGGCCATTGACATTACTTGGTCACGTTGGTTGTGACATATAAGATATTTTGTTGGTCGCGTTGATATTTGTCATTCAGCAAGAACACAATGTTGTTGTATTTGTATCATGCTGCTTATCTGTCAATAACGTGAATGCTTTAGATGTTGTTGTTGTATCGGGAATGGAGGTGAACGGATATGACTCGGCCCAAACCATCACCATCAGCGGCACTTGGTTTCGAGAGACAATCCGTTGGTCCAAATTTTCAGTAGAACAGCCTGGTAAGTAAATTCGGTCGTTTTGCTTGTTCACATATTGCTCAATAACGAACGGTGACTCATCGGAGAAAACCAAATTCGGCAAATCGCCACTTTCGTGCAAGCGTAACAACTCCTTTGCTCTTACCACTTTAACTTGTTTTCGAGCATCGGTGAGACCATGCGTTTTATGGAATTTCAAGGCCTTTAGTCCAAGATGACCTTTCAATATGTGCTGCATCCGTTCGAGCGAAATATTCGCCTCACGAGCCATTTTTCTGGCGCTACGGCGTGGATTCCGAGCCAATTTGGCATTCACCTTCCGAATGATATCCGGCGATGTTGCAGTGCGTTTCGGTCCACCACCATGGCGCTTTGCAATGCTGCCAGTATCGTCAGTAACGATTTACGGTGCGATACACAAACATTTTATTCACATGCAGATGTTTTACTGGTTAACAATCTGCAACCGTGGTTTTCTAGCCATAGAAATAGCGATTTTCATGAAATTGGTATGGTACGTATGAAGCATAATGACAAGTTGTTACTATTAGGTTTGGTTTCCTGAACTCTTTGCTTCCAGGAGTTATTGAAGCAAATCCTCGTTAAATGTATTATATACTTATAATCATGTCCCTTACTGACCTTGAAAATTTCAAGATAATCCTACCGTTGTGATTGGCGCTACAGGCTCATAATTGAATGGGCCAATACATTTGACGGGGATTTGTTTCAATAACTCCTGAACGCAAAAAGTTCCGGAAACCAAACCTAATAGTAACAACTTGTCATTATACTCTCTACGCACCTTACCAATTTCAAGAAAATCGTACCGTTATGATTGGCACTACAGGCGCACACGTGTTTGGCCCAAAGGATGAATTGTTTTAGTTCATGGTTCCAAGAAACCGCAAGTTCCGGAAACCAAACCTGGTAGTACCCACTTATAATCATGTCCCTTACTGACCTTGAAAATTTCAAGATAATCCTACTGTTGTGATTGGCGCTACAGGCTCATAATTGAATGGGCCAATACATTAGACGGGGATTTGCTTCAATAACTCCCGAAAGCAAAGAGTTCCGGCAACCAAACCTAATAGTAACAACTTGTCATTATACTCCCTACACACCTTACCAATTTCAAGAAAATCGTACCGTTATGATTGGCACTACAGGCGCACACGTGTTTGGCCCAAAGGATGAATTGTTTTAGTTCATGCTTCCAAGAAACCGCAAGTTCCGGAAACCAAACCTAGTAGTACCCACTTATAATCATGTCCGTTACTAACCTTGAAAATTTCAAGATAATCCTACCGTTGTGATTGGCGCTACAGAATTGAATGGGCCAATACATTTGACGGGGATTTGCTTCAATAACTCCTGAAAGCAGAGTTCCGGCAACCAAACCTAATAGTAACAACTTGTCATTATACTCGTCATTATTAAACCTGTTTTTAACCACTTGTCTTTATGTCTTTTACAAACCATACAAATTGCAAGCCAATACTACCGTTGTGACTAGCGCTATTAACTCACATGTATACTTAGTTAATGTAATTAAATTTGAAATTTTTTCGATTAAATATGTCTGGGTTCTGAACATATTAGAGTCAATTGAAATGACTGAATTAAGAGTCAATTTAAATAATTTTAGTGAAATCCTGGGCTTGTATAAAGATACAACTTTAATGTTGCCTGATGCAAAAATTTATTTTTTCTGGGATGACTTCACATACATGAGGCTAAAAATGGATTTCTCGTCAGTACAAACCATTTTAAGGCCAGATAGTGCCATTTTAATGTTTTATTTTGTTCGCCACACTGGTTGGAATACGTAATTAAATTTGATGTTGTAACATTTTTTTTATGTAACGCTATGGGCAACTAGCAACTTCATTAGCACCTCTTGAAGCGAGTGTTTCATTCCGAACATTCATTCAGTTAATAAATTAGCTAGAAATATTTAATTTCAAATGGAGACTATCAGGCTCTGTTGTGTTCTTTAGGGTTAACGGAGAATTCTCGCAGGTTTTGTTATAAATAAACACATTACAACATTTCAGTTTTAAAAATATTATAAAGGACTTTATTATAATTTTTATAGAACCAAAATGGGCCAGGTTGGGCCACTTTGGCATTGACAAAAATGATTAACTTGTATTGAGTCAAAACAAATATTATAATACATAACCTGAAAATAACTGTTTCTGGACTTATCAATATCAATGTAATTCGATTGTAATGAATATTTCTGACACGAAAATAAGTAAAAATTTCAAAAATGTGGGTTACGCCACTATGGTTTTCTGAACCTGGCCACTATGATACTGAATGAAATGGATATTTTAACTAGTAGACACAAGATATTAATTAAAATTTAATGTGTGATAAATGCTGTGTAACTCAAACGACTAAACTAAGTAAGTTCGTTAAAAAAGCAAAATTAAGAAATTAACATGTGTGGCACTTTAGTCTACTCATTACTTAAATAGCAATACTTAAATAGCATAAATTTATTATAATGTATAAAATATTATTTAAACGAATAAATCTGTCTTATCTGTTATTTATAAATAATGGTAAAATTAAAATGTTGTATTAATCACAATTACAATTTGTGTCAATGTATATTTTCTTTAATAAAATCTAAGTAATGAAAATAATAAACAAATAGGTAAACAATTATTCCGAATGGTTCAAGCTTATGGATATAGCTGCATGTGAAATTAATTGTGGAAATAGTAAGGGAGTATGCAAGGAAATTTTGACAGATATCAACACGGGGAAAATTGACGATGAATTCAAGTAAACCGGACCCATTGCCTGCGATATTGTATCTTCCCTTTTTCAATTGCAGGCGAATAAGATGACATATTGCAACAACTTAAACGCAGCTCTACTCAAAATTACGTCACTAGCTCAAAATAAGCGAGACATGCCGAATCTGTGACAATAAATTGTATCCGTTCAAAAAAAACTATTCTTGAATTTCCGGTTCAAAATGATTATAGTTAATGGTAATAAAGCCGTCCCTGGTTCGAGACTCGCAGTCGCATTGGTGGTAATATTTATTTTCATAATATACATCACTTTAATTAAATTGTTAAATATGAAAAGCAAAATTTTAAATAAAAACAAATTCAATGCGTTTTAATTAAATATAAGCGTTTAATGACGCAAGATACTATATGGTGTGATGGACAAGCGTCTTCACTTAAGCAAAACCAATTCAACTGGTGAGCAAACATTTACAATACGGATTAATCAAATTATATATCTTTTATATATTTGCGAGATAACGGACGACAATCAACTATATCCGATGATCGAAATGTAACAAATGCTGAACTGGACGAGTCAAAAATTTAAAGACGAATGCACCAGTAACAAGAAATATCGTATAGAAAGCCTCTATAAATATAAAAGCAAAATCGTTACTTGTATCAAAAGATGTAAAAGAAATGGCACCACTAATACGAGTCAGATCAACACACTAAAAGCTAAAATTAAACGTATAAACAAGCTAATAAGCCAAAACATAAAGTTAGCAGTGGATAAAAGGTGGCAACTAAAACTAGAATCCATTCAACCTGGTCCGAAGATGTTCTCTTTACAAAGTACCTCAGTTACAACGAACAACAAAACTCTTGGATATCATATTGAATAACTTAACATTAGGGAAACCGGAACACGAACAAGTAGTAAATCAAGCAATAATGCCCATAAAACGACAACACATACAAAATAAGTTCGATGATGTCACAAAGGTTAAATTTAGTAATACAAGTAGAGGGAGCACGCCAAACGACCCAGACGATGAGAACTATTTTATTAATGTAAACTGTTTAACCAACGTTTTCCAACACTGGACAAAATTCCGAGTATTCAACTAATTTAATAATAGGACATTCCCAACCTATTGGAAACCCGCAAAGATTTATCCGATTAAGAAAAAAATAAAAATCCTACAAATCCGGAAACTATAGACCGATTAGCTCGCTATCCAATCTGGGGAAAATATAAGAAATCATAATTTACATATGAAAAACTCATGCACCACACCAACACCCACAAGTTATTACCAGACAATCAATTCGGATTTAGGCATTTAGTAAGTCTACAATACACGCGATCACCAAGCTAACATCTAACATTTTTCAGAATCTTAATAATAGTAGTTGTACAGCAGCAGTAACAATCGACATGAAGAAAGCATTCGAATCAGTTTGGCTAGATGGCCTCTTATTTAAACTATACAAAAAGAAATTTCACATCGATATAATTCGACCAATGGAGGCGTTTAGTGGTGTCCACTAAAATATTCAAAATTCACATCGGTTTACAGCAAGGATTGATCACGGCTTCACTACTATTCAACCTGTACACAGCAGACCTGTTAGAAAACACAAACCTGAACTCGCAGCATATTCAAACCAAAGCGGCATATACAGTGCAAACTCAAAAATCAACATGATTCAAAATAATCTCCAGCAAACAGTTAATTTCATCGTTGATACAATTGGAAAAACGTTACGATGTCACTCAACAACATACTGATTGAGCAAAAACCAATATCCATCTGGGCATCAATATAGATCGACTGTCACATAAACATACAACTAGCGAAATCCGGACTATTAATCCGACTGGTTCGAGATTCGCATTCGCATTGGTGCTAATATTTATTTTCATAAATTATTAAATAAAAACAAATGCAATGCGTTTTAATTAAATATAAGCGTTTTATAGGTATATTTCGCAATTTGACAGAAAAACGTTTACAAAATCAAGTTTTGACGTCATTTGACGTCAAACTTGAAATTTATTTTTTCGTGTCACAAGCGCACAAAAGTAAATCGACGTGCATTTTGAATTTGCGCTGTTGGACTTAAGGTGTCGCAATAGTAGCTTACATGCAAAATAACCAAAATATTTATTTTTGTATTTTCTATAAAGATGATGAATACGTGGTGTATCGTGGTGCGATGGGTAAGACTGTTGCTTTCGAGTTTGCGGACTCTGGTTCGAGACTCGGCTGTTGCTAATATTTATTTTCAAAAAATTAAACACTTTAATTATTAGATTAAACAATAATTATTTTTATTAAATACAATTGCAGATTATTATGATGTTTTAAAATGGAGTATCCTTACCAAACTGCGGTTTTGGGTTCAGCACTCGTATTGTTACCAATATTTTTTTCTGTAATAAACAATTTAAAATTAATTTTTAAATAAAATGAGCAAATTCTTTTTAAATACAAATTCAATGCATTTTTATTAAATATAAGCGTTTTATCACAGAATAGACGGAAACGTCATAACGCTATTTTTATATGGACAAATATCGACTCATTTTTTTGAGCTTGCTTCGCGAAAAGGTAGGAAAAATTGTTTGCATGGTACCCAATAGAAGGAAAAATTCGTTATTTATGAGTTTTAAATTTGAAATAAGGTAGGCAAATGGTTCACAGGTAATTTTTTCGTGATCTTCTGTGGTTTTATTACATATTGCGCAATTATACAGAAAATCGTCAAATAATCAGGTTTTGACGCCATATTGAAGGTGTTTTATTTTTTTGACTTGAAAAATCATAAAATACACTAGAAATTATATGAAGAGTACGGTTATTGGAAGTACCGTATTTTCAAACAACTTAAACTCAGCTCTACTCAAAATGGCGTCACTACTCAAAATAACCGAAACATATGGAATCTGTGACAATAAAGTGTATTCGTTTATAATCAGTAAAGCATCAGGGATTTTTGCAAAAAATTGAAAAAATAAAATATTGTTGAATTTCCGGTTCAAAATGATTTTATGTTATGGTAATAACATGTTTAGCAAGAAACTAACGGTAAGTTGCCAATGGATTGTAGGCGAATACGACGACATATTGCACATAAAAATAAATCGACGTGCATTTTGAATTTATTATATATTTCCGTTCGTGGACTTAAGATGTCGCAGTACTTGGTTACCTACAAAATAGCCCGTATGGTATGATGGCGATGGTATGATGAGACGCACATTCGCATTGATGGTAATATTTATTTTCATAAAATACTACACTGTAATTAAATAAACCAAAGAAATTTTTAAATAAAATCAAATTTAATGCATCTTAATTAAAATATAAGCGTGATGTTGTGTAAGATACTACGTGGTGTGTTGGATAAGGTATTGCCTTTCAACTTGTGGTCTGTGGTTCGAGCCTCGCGTTTTCATTGGTGGTAATATTTATTTTCATAAAATGCAACACTTTAATTAAATTATTAAATAAAACAAGCCAAAATTTAAATAAAAACAAATTCAATGCATTTCAAATAAATATAAGCTTTTATATTGCGCAATTTGACAGAAAAAAACGTTTCCAAATCAAGTTTTGACGTCATTTTGAATTTATTGTTTTATTGTTTAAAAAACCCCGAAAATACGTGAAATTTATATTTTCGTGTAAAAGGCGCTCATAAAAATAAATCGAATTGCATTCAAAATGCAACTCGATTTATTTTTATGTGCGCCTATTACTTTTGTTTAATTTTTCTGTCTGAAAAATTTCATAAAATTCTCGATATTTTTGGTTTTCGTTTAACAGGCGCACATAAAAATAAATCAAATTGCATTCAAAATGCAACTCGATTTATTTTTATGTGCGCCAATTACTTTTGTTTAATTTTTCTGTCTGAAAAATTGATAAAATTCTTGAGATTTTTGGTTTTCGTTTAACAGGCGCACATACAAATAAATTGAATAACAAAATCGAATTTAAAAAAATCACAAAATATTCGAAAAAAAAATTTTCGTGTAATAGGCGCACATAAATATGAATCGATGTGCATTTGGAATTTGCGCTATTGGACTTAAGATGTCGCACCAAAACGTTTATTTTATATTTTATATAATGCTAGTCAGCGCATGGTGCTACGTGGCGTGATGGTAAAATGTGTTGATATCCACCCAAATATTTTGCGGTCTCTGGTTCGAGACTCGTATTTCTTTTCTCAAAAAATGAAACACATTAATTTAATTACTAGATAAAACAAGCAAAAATTTTTTATTAAATACAAATACAAAGTACAATAAAATTTTAATCGAATATCTTAATTTTTTAAAATGGCGTGTCCTTCAAACTGCGGTTTTGGATTCGGCACTCGTTGTTACCAATATTTTTATCTGTAATAAAAAATTTAAAATTAATTTTTAAATAACGCAAGCAAAATTTAAATTAATACAAGTTCAATGCATTTTTATTAAATATAAGCGTTTTATTACATATTGTGCAATTAGAAAGAAAACCATCAACTAATCATGTTTTGACGCAATTTTGAATTTATTGTTTTATCTACATGTCTGGAACAATCATAAAATACTCGAGAGTTATAAGGAAAGCACAGTTATTAGAGAAATTTTGAACTTCGGTCACATTTTGTAATCGAACCTGGATTGCAGACGAGTAAGACGACATATTGGAACAAATTTAACTCAGATCTACTCAGAACTACGTCACTAACTCAAAATAACCGAAACATACGGCATCTGTGACAATAAATTTTATCCGTTCAAAATCAGTAAGGCTAACATCAGGGATTTTTGCAAAAAATTTAAAAAAAATTATTGTTGAATTTTCGGTTCAAAATGATTATTGGTAATGGTAATAACATGTTTAGCAAGAAACTAATGGTAGGTTGCCAATGGAATGCGCGGTTATTGGAAAAATCATATTTTGAGATCCGGTCGCATTTTGTAATCGAACCTGGATTGCAGACGAATAAGACGACATATTGGAACAAATTTAACTCAGATCTACTCAGAACTACGTCACTAACTCAAAATAACCGAAACATACGGCATCTGTGACAATAAATTTTATCCGTTCAAAATCAGTAAGGCTCATCAGGGATTTTTGCAAAAAATTGAAAAACAATTATTGTTGAATTTCCGGTTCAAAATGATTATAGGTAATGGTAATAACATGTTTAGCAAGAAACAAATGGTAGGTTGCCAATGGAATGCGCGGTTATTGGAAAAATCATATTTTGAAATCCGGTCGCATTTTGTAATCGAACCTGGATTGCAGACGAATAAGACGACATATTGGAACAAATTTAAGTCAGATCTACTCAGAACTACGTCACTAACTCAAAATAACTGAAACATACGGCATCTGTGACAATAAATTTTATCCGTTCAAAATCAGTAAGGCTAACTAACCATCAGGGATTTTTGCAAAAAATTGAAAAACAATTATTGTTGAATTTCCGGTTCAAAATGATTATAGGTAATGGTAATAACGTGTTTAGCAAGAAACAAATGGTAGGTTGCCAATGGAATGCGCGGTTATTGGAAAAATCATATTTTGAAATCCGGTCGCATTTTGTAATCGAACCTGGATTGCAGACGAATAAGACGACATATTGGAACAAATTTAACTCAAATCTACTCAGAACTACGTCACTAACTCAAAATAACTGAAACACACGGCATCTGTGACAATAAATTTTATCCGTTCAAAATCAGTAAGGCTAACTAACCATCAGGGATTTTTGCAAAAAATTGAAAAACAATTATTGTTGAATTTCCGGTTCAAAATGATTATAGGTAATGGTAATAACATGTTTAGCAAGAAACTAATGGTAGGTTGCCAATGGAATGCGCGGTTATTGGAAAAATCATATTTTGAAATCCGGTCGCGTTTTGTAATCGAACCTGGATTGCAGACGAATAAGACGACATATTGGAACAAATTTAACTCAGATCTACTCAGAACTACGTCACTAACTCAAAATAACCGAAACATACGGCATCTGTGACAATAAATTTTATCCGTTCAAAATCAGTAAGGCTCATCAGGGATTTTTGCAAAAAATTGAAAAACAATTATTGTTGAATTTCCGGTTCAAAATGATTATAGGTAATGGTAATAACGTGTTTAGCAAGAAACAAATGGTAGGTTGCCAATGGAATGCGCGGTTATTGGAAAAATCATATTTTGAAATCCGGTCGCATTTTGTAATCGAACCTGGATTGCAGACGAATAAGACGACATATTGGAACAAATTTAACTCAGATCTACTCAGAACTACGTCACTAACTCAAAATAACTGAAACACACGGCATCTGTGACAATAAATTTTATCCGTTCAAAATCAGTAAGGCTAACTAACCATCAGGGATTTTTGCAAAAAATTGAAAAACAATTATTGTTGAATTTCCGGTTCAAAATGATTATAGGTAATGGTAATAACATGTTTAGCAAGAAACTAATGGTAGGTTGCCAATGGAATGCGCGGTTATTGGAAAAATCATATTTTGAAATCCGGTCGCGTTTTGTAATCGAACCTGGATTGCAGACGAATAAGACGACATATTGGAACAAATTTAACTCAGATCTACTCAGAACTACGTCACTAACTCAAAATAACTGAAACATACGGCATCTGTGACAATAAATTTTATCCGTTCAAAATCAGTAAGGCTAACTAACCATCAGGGATTTTTGCAAAAAATTGAAAAACAATTATTGTTGAATTTCCGGTTCAAAATGATTATAGGTAATGGTAATAACATGTTTAGCAAGAAACTAATGGTAGGTTGCCAATGGAATGCGCGGTTATTGGAAAAATCGTATTTTGAAATCCGGTCGCATTTTGTAATCGAACCTGGATTGCAGACGAGTAAGACGACATATTGGAACAAATTTAACTCAGATCTACTCAGAACTACGTCACTAACTCAAAATAACTGAAACATACGGCATCTGTGACAATAAATTTTATCCGTTCAAAATCAGTAAGGCTAACATCAGGGATTTTTGCAAAAAATTGAAAAACAATTATTGTTGAATTTCCGGTTCAAAATGATTATAGGTAATGGTAATAACATGTTTAGCAAGAAACAAATGGTAGGTTGCCAATGGAATGCGCGGTTATTGGAAAAATCATATTTTGAAATCCGGTCGCGTTTTGTAATCGAACCTGGATTGCAGACGAATAAGACGACATATTGGAACAAATTTAACTCAGATCTACTCAGAACTACGTCACTAACTCAAAATAACCGAAACATACGACATCTGTGACAATAAATTTTATCCGTTCAAAATCAGTAAGGCTCATCAGGGATTTTTGCAAAAAATTGAAAAACAATTATTGTTGAATTTCCGGTTCAAAATGATTATAGGTAATGGTAATAACGTGTTTAGCAAGAAACAAATGGTAGGTTGCCAATGGAATGCGCGGTTATTGGAAAAATCGTATTTTGAAATCCGGTCGCATTTTGTAATCGAACCTGGATTGCAGACGAGTAAGACGACATATTGGAACAAATTTAACTCAGATCTACTCAGAACTACGTCACTAACTCAAAATAATCGAAACACACGGCATCTGTGACAATAAATTTTATCCGTTCAAAATCAGTAAGGCTAACTAACCATCAGGGATTTTTGCAAAAAATTGAAAAACAATTATTGTTGAATTTCCGGTTCAAAATGATTATAGGTAATGGTAATAACATGTTTAGCAAGAAACAAATGGTAGGTTGCCAATGGAATGCGCGGTTATTGGAAAAATCATATTTTGAGATCCGGTCGCATTTTGTAATCGAACCTGGATTGCAGACGAATAAGACGACATATTGGAACAAATTTAACTCAGATCTACTCAGAACTACGTCACTAACTCAAAATAACCGAAACATACGGCATCTTTGACTGTTCAGACCAGCGAACATGATAAACACTATTCAAACCAACGAATAGGTTTTCTTTTTTGTCACTAATAATATTTATATATATATATATATATATATATATATATATATATATATATATATATATATATATATATATATATATATATATATATATATATATATATATATATATACCGGTTTAGGTTACTCATTTCCATTAATAAAATTTATATATAAATCAGGAAATAATAGATCATATTTCGGTAGCTATACAAAATTAATTATAAGTTTAAGTAAACCCAGCCTTTTATAACTTTTATATTAATGTAAACTAAACAAATTTAATATGTTGTTAGTGTACTTAATTATATGAATTTTGTATAAAAGCCAAACATTTAGAATAAATAAATCAGATTTTTACACAGTCTAAGTCTCATTAAGAATAGTGGACAAGCTCCGACCCACGGTAGGCGCACTATTCCAACTATAAACATTGGTCCTTCGAGCCGGATCAAATAAGAATCGGCACTTGGAATACAGTAAATTATTCTTCAAACAACAACTAGAATAATATTTGTATTCGACTGGATTTTCAACAACAACTGGAAAAACCATATTGAAAATAAAACCATTCTACGGAGTCACAAACAACAACGAAACAGTGATTTATTGGTCAAACAACAACTTGAACAATAATTGGGACAATCTCAACGGCACACATCAAACCTCCAAAAATCTACCGAATATGACAACGTTCGAAGAACTAGTAAACATCCAGCAACAACTTTGGGATGCCATGGAAAAGCAAAGAATTAATTACGGGAAAGATGGAGACTCCCGAAAAACGGAGTAGTATTTAAACCAACGCTTAACCGAACTAGAGACAAAATGCAGGCAGTTTAATGAGAATGATGCAATCATTACTAAAAATTTTGCGCTATCAGACAACACGAACAACTATTGGTCAGATAGGCAGAAATGGTCTCAAGCCGTAGGACAGTATCGTCAAAAGTTACTTGACAAAATGGAAGAGCGGAAGAGTAAACAACAACCAATAAACTCTACTAAAAGCGAGATCTCACCCGCATCAAAACTCATTCAAAAAATACGGGGAAAAATTATAATGTTGAACAACCACATAAGAACATTGGAAGTCGACATAAAAACAACAAAAACAAGGGCATTTTATAAACAAAAAACGCAATTACTTAACAACTATTTTGCGGACATCGTTACATGGCACGACGGCATCCTAGAAAGCGACACGGAACAGAACGAAATAGAAACCTATATAAACAACCGAGAATTTGAAAATATCGAAAGAGGTTGGCAAGAAATAGTGTTAAAAATGCAATAACAACTGGATGGACTCGAAATAAAAGATGAACCATCAACGCAACAACACAAAGATATTAAATTGCCAAGAATAGAAATTCCACATTTTTATGGCGACCGTAATAAATGGATGGTATTTCGAGATATTTTTGAGAGATTGGTGCATGACAACAACTCGATCTCACAAATTCAAAAAATGAACTACCTAAAAACGAGTCTAGGAGGAGAAGCCGCAAAATAAGTTAACCACATACAATGCACTGAGAAGAACTACTCCAAAGCTTGGGAGATCATCAAAGAGAGATACAACAACAGGAGATTATTAGTCACCGCTCAACTATCCACTTTGCTAGACCAATCATCCATAACAACAGAGTCAGCAAATGGGATTAGGTCGCTTCATGATACCATCAAAGAAGTCATCAGCGGCTTACAAACATTAGATGTAGACACCTCCACATGGGATCCAATAATCATACATTTAATGTTAAAAAAACTAGACAGCGAAACATTAAGATTGTATGAAACATCGATAACAGATCCCAAAGAAATTCAAACATTAGATGAATTTCTAAGATTCTTAGAAAAAAGATTCAACAGACTACAAGCAGTAGCGGATCAAAAACGAGTAAAACCAAATTACTACAACAACCAATCAAACGTTCAGGGATTTTTAGTAACAAATACATTATGCAAACAATGTGGTGGACAACAACAACATGCATAAACTTCAAAAAGATGTCGTTTTTAGAAAGGAACCAATTAGTAAATCTATTACAATTGTGTAGACTTTGTTTCTCTGGAAATCATTCCACACGCCAATACACTACACCAACACGGTGCATTAGATGCAGCGGTAACCATCATGAGCTACTGCATAGCTCAGAAGGAACAAATCAAGCGAAAAGTAAAACAACAACTTTAACAACACAAGTAGCAGTTAAGATCATGGGAAATGATAAAAAAAAAACATCAAATCAAGGGCTTACACTCCTTGGTACAGCTCTAGCAGTAATAAAGGTGGGACAAGACAAACTTGAATGTGTCCGTATTTTAATTGATCCGGGCTCACAAGGAACATTTATCACACAAGAAGCCGCCAAGAGACTTAATCTACAGTATAAGAAAACGCATGTAAAATTAGCAGGGATTGGAGAAACTAATGCAGGAATAATAAATAAATACATAACTTGTAATTTAGAACCAAGGTTCCCGTCAAATTTTTCGGTTCAAATAAAAGCATTAGTCATTAATAATTTGACCAAAATATTACCAGATCAACTAATCAACGCTTGGCAATGGAAACACATCAATGATTTGGTATGGGCGGATCCAAACTTCAATCAACCTGGAAAAATTGACATACTTATGGGCGCAGACTTCTATCCAATGATAATGTTAAACGAAATAGCTAAAGGGCAAAGCGGAGAGCCGATCGCACAACGAACGGAATTTGGATGGATAATATTCGGTCCAACAAATCGCGAAACTGTCAAAATTCATTCATTGATAACACTAGCAGAAATTGATGAGAATATAAAAAAATTCTGGGAATTAGAAGAAATCGCAGATCAAAAGGGAATGAACCACGAAGAGCACCTAGCAGAAGAACATTATAAAACAACTCATCGCAGAGACTCAACAGGAAGATATGTGGTTAGTCTGCCTTTCAAACCAAACTACACTCCATTAGGCCATTCCAGACATCAAGCCATAGCCAGATTTTTGCAATTGGAGAGAAAACTAAACAAATCAGAGAAGATAGCAGTTGACTATAAGAATTGTATACAAGAATACATAGATTTGGGTCACATGAAACCCTGTGAAGGAGGTGAGTCCGATGTAGACGAATATTATATTCCTCACCATGCAGTAATAAAAGATGACAGTTTAACAATAAAACTTAGAGTAATTTTTGACGCCTCCGCAAAGACGTCCAATAGTACAAGTCTCAACGACAATCAACTGGTGGGTCCAACAATACAAGACGACTTAATGTCAATTATATTGCGATTTAGAAAATATAAATTCGCATTCACTGCCGACATCGAGAAGATGTATCGGCAAATCAACATATGTGAAGACGATCAACGCTTTCAAAAAATTGTATGGAGGCATTCACCAACAATGCCTATCAAAGACTACCAATTACCAACTGTAACATTTGGTACAGCATCAGCGCCATATTTAGCCATAAGAACGTTAAAACAATTGGCTCAAGATGAGGCAGAGACACACCCTCTAGCTGCAAAAATATTAGTAAAAGACTTTTATGTGGACGATGTAATATCAGGAGGAGATAATTTAGATGAAGTATTAAAAGCGCAATGGGAACTCATTCAAGTACTACAAGGGACTGATTTTAAACTACATAAGTGGGCAAGTAATCATTCCAGCATCTTGACAAACATTCCCAAAAATATACGGAATAATGATAAACTACAGATTTCACCAGACAATACTATAAAAACATTTGGTATATATTGGAACCCCACTAGCGACCATTTTGAATTCAAGGTAAACGCTCCCCAAGATAGCTCAGTCACAACAAAAAGACAGTTACTATCAGAAGCGGCAAAATTATTTGATCCTTTAGGATGGCTTTCTCCAATAGTAATTGTAGCAAAATTATTAATGCAAGAATTATGGCTAGCAGGATGGTCATGGGATGAAGAACTACCAACAGAAATAAACGGAAAATGGAATAAATACAAGAAGGCACTCCACAAAATAGAACAAATTAGGATCCCGCGTTGGATAAAACACACTAACAGCAGTGCGGGACAGATACATGGATTTTGTGACGCATCCGAAAAGGCATATGCAGCCGTCGTTTATTACTCCGTTATGGATGTACATGGTAACATTACAACAACCTCACTGATAGCAGCAAAAACAAAGGTGGCTCCCATCAAAACCAAGGTATCATTACCAAGACTAGAATTATGTGGTGCTCTACTCCTGTCCAAATTATTACAATCAATTTCACAAAACATGGGGTTTAACAAGACAACTATATATGCATGGACAGATTCAATGGTAACCCTGAGCTGGATAAAAGGAAATCCACACAAATTCAAGACATTTGTAGCAAACAGAGTGTCACAAATAAAATAATAATAATTGTTACAAACAATGATCCAACCATCGCAGTGGAGTTATGTAAGTTCAACTGATAATCCAGCAGATTGCGCCAGCAGAGGCTTAAAACCAGAACAACTACAAGCTCATCCACTATGGTGGCATGGGCCCAAATGGTTACAAACGTCAACGATACCAATTCCAAGCTACCCACTAAGTTTAAGCAATCCTTCAGAACAGAAAGCAACGGCAATTAGAGTATTGATTACCAAAAGTAATTCAACAATACTAACTCACCTGCTACAAAGATGTTCCACTTTGAGTAAAGTACAAAGAGTAATGGCGTTCGTGCTTCGGTTTACAAGGAGTATGAAAAAGCAACTCATACCGAATTCCTTAACAATAACAGCAGAAGAACTCTCAGTAGCACTAATATACATTATAAAGGATTTACAAGCAACAGAGTATAGTGAAGAGATAAATCGCTTGAAGAAGAACAAAGAGATCGCTACCAAGAGCAAAATACTCTCGCTAAATCCATTTGTAGACAAAAATAGTATGTTACGAGTTGGAGGAAGATTACAAAATTCTCCAACACTCTCATATGAAGAAAAACATCCAGCAATATTACCTCCAGGGCATCCAGCAGTAAAATTGATAATAGACGAAGCCCATGTCAAAACCATGCACGGAGGAACTCAGCTCACTCTGGCCTACATTAGAAAACGTTTTTGGATTATTAACGGTCGAAGGTGCGTTCAACAACAGATAAGAGCATGCATTAGGTGTCATCGATTCAATAATAAAATAAGACACCAACTTATGGGAAATCTACCGGAAGTGAGACTCATCCCTGCTAGACCATTCACCAGAACTGGGGTAGATTATGCAGGACCTTTTCAAGTAAGAACTACTAAAGGCAGAGGTCATAAATCATATAAAAGGTATCTAGCCATATTTATATGTATGGTAACAAAAGCAGTGCATATCGAAGTAGTGTCAGATTTAACAACGGAAGCCTTCATTGGTGCTTATAAAAGGTTCACAGCAAGGCGAGGCCTATGCACAGATGTCTATAGCGACAACGGTACCAATTTCATCGGCGCAAATCATGAACTAGAAACAGAAAGAATAAAGGCCCTAAAGGAAGCAAACGAAAAACTCAAAGAAAACTTAGCAAAGGATGGTACAACGTGGCATGTCATCCCGCCAGCTGCATCAAATTTTGGAGGCCTTTGGGAAGCAGCAGTAAAGGCAACAAAAAATCACTTAAAAAGAGTAGCGGGAGCCCAAACTCTCACATTTGAAGAATTAACAACAGTAGTAGCCCAGATAGAAGCATGCCTGAATTCGAGACCGTTAAGCCCAATTACCAACGATCCTACAGATCTATCCGTTTTAACTCCAGGTCACTTTTTGATAGGGGATGCCTTAATTGGTCCTCCTCAACAGCAATTGGAAACCGAAAAAATCGAGAATCTAAGTAGGTGGAAACTAATAGAGAAGTTAAAGCAAGACTTCTGGAACAGATGGTCACAAGAATATCTTCAACAATTACAACAACGTGGAAAATGGAAAGAAACAGAACAAAACTTAGAACCAGGTCAGTTAGTTTTAATCCGAGACAAGGATCAACAGCCAAGAAGCACCAAAGAAAATGCAAACTAACCTTGTCACAATTACAACATCAGAGTCTGAATCATCATCAAAAGCCCTAGAAGGCAGTTCACTTACGGTAGCGCCACAGAGGATTTCACAAAAACGCACAAATGGCAGCTATGACCACACAGATGAACAACGGAATTTAAAGAGAACAGCTCGGGATTGGATGAGAGGAGCAGCAGATCCACAGGTAAGAGAAACTGCAGCAAAATTAGCCAACAAATTGCATCCTAAAAATCTACCACGAAAGGTGAAGATATGTAAAATTAATCCCTGGGCAAAGGCAATATTGTATACTACAACTATATTATCCTTAATGGTTTCGGCAATAACTACCTCCAACCTTAACATAACCCGGTTTTCGGTTCAACCTGGGATATTTTTCGATGAAATTGGGAGAGCCAATGTACTTCGGAGTGAGTGGAACTTAATAATATACTATGATTTAACGAATTACTGGCTTGAATTAAATGAAATACGGGATGCCACCAAGGATCTATCACGAAACTGTAACGCGACCTATATGAAAAACCAAAACACATGCTATGTTATAGCTAAACAAGTAACCCACCTCGTAAACGAAGTAGAAGATCGAAATCAAATATTACAACCGGATAAAACTACAACACGAGACAAAAGATCTCCACTTGACATTGTTGGCAATATCGCAAACGAACTCTTTGGGGTACTCGATCAAAGAGCAGCAGAAAAATATAATCAGCAAATTGAATCTCTGGCTGAAAATCAGGAATACATACACGATCTGGTTAAGAAACAACTATCTATCACAGAAGCCACCACCAATATCATTAAGCGTGACAGAGAACTAATCATTAATCATTACAAAGTGGTGCAAGAGGAACTAGCGACTGTATTGTTTCATGAGGAATTCATGGATGCAACGTTGCGAATTATTGTAGCAATAATAACTTTTAAGGATGTGCAAGAAGCATTAATAGATGTCATCTCCGATGTACACCACAAACACATCAATAATCTATTATTTACTCCCAACCAACTGGAAATACAATTACATAAAATTCAACAGGCTTTACCGAGTCACTTGAACTTACCAACTCGCCATTTAAAACAACTACACAAGCTCCTCAAGCTTAAAACAAACGTAATAGATGACAAGGTAATTTTTGAAGTAAAAATTCCATTAATCGACAGGGAAGAATTTCAAATTCTAAATGTGATACCAGTACCAACACTTCACGAAGAATTATACATCTACATTCAACCATCCACACGCTACTTGATGGTATCTTTACAGCGTCACGCTTATTACTTATCAACAGAATCCGATGTTCGGTCATGTAAACTTATTCAATCACGACACTTCCTATGCAATCTTCATCAACCGTTACAAAAAGATCAAGCTAGGAGTGGTAGCTGCGAACTTGGATTATTACACCACAGCAAAGAAGCTCTAACCCATTGCGCCGTTACATCAACATCACCTAGCATGATATGGATTCAGCTGTATTTGTCAAATAGTTGGATCTTTGTTGCAGACAAACAGTATACCTTCGATAGCATATGCAATAATACCATCAATCCCATAACCATCTCCGGTACAGGAATTCTTCACCTGCCGGAGCATTGCACCTTGAGTGGGGACACCTTCACTCTATACAGCAGAACTAGTTATACAACATATTTAAATAAATCGTTTATACCAGCTTTCAATTTAACAACGCATGTCATCGAGAAAAGGTTAATCACCACCAATGACGATTCCGATATTGAAGATCTGGAGAACTCAATTAAAACATTGAAGCAGACTGAAGGACATTACCAGCGTCTTAATAATCATGACGTTCATCATTATACTACCACATATATACTATTTGCCATGATGATAACAGTCAGCATTACGATAATCATTTTATGCAAATCGAAATCCCAACACATTGCAAATTCAACAACAAGCGTATAAGTTGCGACTACAAGTCACCGTAGGGCAGTATGTTCAGACCAGCGAACATGATAAACACTATTCAAACCAACGAATAGGTTTTCTTTTTTGTCACTAATAATATTTATATATATATATATATATATATATATATATATATATATATATATATATATATATATATATATATATATATATATATATATATATATATCGGTTTAGGTTAATCATTTCCATTAATAAAATTTATATATAAATCAGGAAATAATAGATCATATTTCGGTAGCTATACTAAATTAATTATAAGTTTAAGTAAACCCAGCCTTTTATAACTTTTATATTAATGTAAACTAAACAAATTTAATATGTTGTTAGTGTACTTAATTATATGAATTTTGTATAAAAGCCAAACATTTAGAATAAATAAATCAGATTTTTACAAACAGTCTAAGTCTCATTAAGAATAGTGGACAAGCTCCGACCCACGGTAGGCGCACTATTCCAACTATAAACAGTGACAATAAATTTTATCCGTTCAAAATCAGTAAGCAAAATGATTATAGGTAATGGTAATAACATGTTTAGCAAGAAACTAGTAGGTAGGTTGCCTTGTGGAAAACTTACGACGATTTACAAAAAGCCGAGACCAACACCAACTCTTCACGAAAAATGCATGCCTACATGTTGTTTTGTTTGCAAAAATCCAAACCAAACAAAGAAGATTTATCTGCAAATAACATTTCTTTTGTAAACGATGAAATACAATCAAAAAATTATTAGAAAATAAAATGGTTATTTCCGCGAAATAAACGAGATTAAATTTTAACTAGTTCACATTGACCATCAACAATGCCTATTGTGCATTGCTCCGAATGGTTCACATCGATTTCGTATGGTTCCGGTTGGCCTTGCTGGTTCTGGTTACGTTGCCATTGGGTATGGTAGTCGCTAACATTTTCATCGTTCCGATTGAAAGTTCTTATGTTGCACTATCATCCAAATTGCACTGCGACCATTGTGCTTCTTGCGCTATAGTTGGTTTGGCTGTTGAGGGTAAGGTTCCGGCTGGATTTATAAAGTTCCGACTGGAATTATAAGGTTCCGGGTGGAATTATTAGGTTCCGACTCAGAAATCATATAGTTCACAATGACGCACAATACATTGTGCTTCTCGTGCCATAGTTGGTTTCGCTGTAGTATGGTTCAAGTTGGCTTTATTAGGTTTCGACTAGAATTATAAGCTTCGGCCGAAGAACCATATATGTAGTGCACAGTGGTGTATAATCTATCGTATAAGGTTCCGACTGAAATTATAATGTTCCGGCTGGAAAATTAAATAGTGCAAAATACATTGTGCTTCTTGTGTCATAGTTGGTTTCGCTGTAGAGAGTGTGGTTCATGCTGCCTTTATAAGGTTCCAACTGGAATTATAAGGTTCCGGTTGAAAAATGATATAGTGCACAATAATGTACAAAACATTTTGCTTCGTGTGCTATAGTTGGTTTGGCTGTTGAGGGTATTGTTCCGGCTAGATTTTATAGCGCAATGCATCGTGCTACTTCTGCCATAGTTGCTTTGGTTTCGACTGGCGGTACGGACACAGTTAAATATGGCAGAAAAATAAATATTCATTCTCCTGAGCGTCAATTTTCTTTATTTAACGTTAATTTTTAGTTTTTTTTTAGTTATTTTTCATTCAGAATTTTAGGATTTCCCGCTATGATGTAATTACTTCTAATAATCATTATCATGTAATATAGAACAAGTTTTTTTCGTGTCCACGGTTTTTAGATATGCATACAACCAGTGCACCTAGAATTCTACATGCCTCACTGCATTAAAAATTTTGCTATATGACGTCGATGGTTCCAATCTACTATAGGCAGCACTAAAATTAAACAAAAGATTGTCTTGATTTTTTGTTTTTGTGCTCAAGCTGTCATATTAATAAAAAAAATATTAACAAACAAAAGGAAAAATATTTTAATATACGTGGTACACATACGGGTTTACATATTAAACACAATTTAGAATGCATATATTATGAATTAATACTGTAATGTTATTAAAATATTTTTCTTTTCATTTGTTTACAATTTTTTTTATTAACATGACAGCTTAAACACAAAAAAAATCAAGACAATCTTTTATTTAACTTTAGTGGTGCATATAGTCAAAGATTGAAAGTGACGTCATATAGCTGATCATACGTCAATTATATACTATAGAATGGGTGTAAAGATTTTATCCATATAAAATTTTTTACTTCATGTGTCACAAGTCGGAACAGGATTGTTATATATAAAATGCATATGGCGATCTCGTATAGCAAACAAAAAACATACCAAACTAGTTTTTGTTTGTGTACAAAATGACAGCAAAATTTTGTGCTTTTAAAAAATATTGAAATTTTTGAATTAAAATTTAGTACAAGACACAAAAGCTGTCAAAAAAACCCGTAAAAATTAGAGTTTTTTACCAAGTGACTTTATAAAATAAAATGTAAATTATGTTAAGAAGAAAGTGATTTGTGGTAAACTTATCCTCATTTTAAGTTAAAAATCAGAAAAAATCTAAAAAACAAATTTTGGTTGTTGTCATGGGGTTTTTTCTTTTTGTCAACCAGTTTTAGTACAGTACCGCATTTTTCTTAATTATTATGGTTCGAAAAGATGGTGTTGATCTTACTTTCTATTTTTGAATGCTATAGTTCTTAGTTTTTACAGAAATTATATGAAAAACATATTTTTTTTAGGATAGCTTAATATGAAAACAATAGGTTAACTCAATTGGCTTCGATGTACAAAATGTAAAATACAAAAATGAGTAAAAATTCAATTATTTGCTCGTTACATTTTGAAAATAATTATTTTATGGCGCAGACAAAAGAGAATCGGTAAATATTTTTAACCAACGACTAAATTTGACGGCATGAAAATAAGATTAAGTTAAATAGGAATAAAAACTATTTGGATATACACAGGTTTAAATCTAATTTTTGGTACTGGATGAATAAAAATATAATTCAATTTACATAGATTTTTTTAATTTTAACTTCCCAACTTCAATGCATTCGGTCGAAAAAATTCTAAATACGGCCCGATTGATTTATACACTTTCTCTTGTACCCTCCAAAGTTGTGAAGCTTGACATTTGCTATATATTCATTCTATATAATATATTTCTATGACACTCTGTTACAACAAACCTTATTTTTTTATTTGCCTTTGACTTGGCCGTATATATACGCAATGCTTTTATAATATGCGGTCTCGAGATGTAATGGTATTGGTGTTATTGTATCATGTCATGGGGAATCCAATTCACGTTTAACAATTTTGATGGAATGTAAAGAAATTGTTTATGATGCACAAAATTATAACATAAAAGTACAAAAATTCTACAGTTTTGTGATTGGGATTAATTTCGATTAAGTTAATTAGTGGATTTAAGTGAAGTGATAAAGATCTAATGCATGCATACTATATGATATTTCAATGAAAATATTATTGTGATTACAATTTGAAGTGTTTACAGTAGAAAATAAGAAAATGGCTTCGGGATGTATTGCTTTTAATATAATAAAGGTAAATATTTTCTTTTTTGTTATTCTTATTATTCATGACAGAACAAAATTATTTTTATAATCGTGCTCAATTAATTTATAAATAAAGAATTTTAAAATTTTATTAATATATAAAATTAGTTTTTGCAATGGAGTAATATGTATAGTAGATTATGGATGTGGTTCATCAAGAAATGTAAACTAAAAACCTAAACTTACCTCCTAGTATATTTATGAAAAACTAATTCAGTAAAATCATAGCTATGCGAGTAAAATTTTGAACATAATTTCCCAATGAATAATAGTGAAGATGAAATAGATTTTTTATTAAAAGTTTCGTACAAGATTAAGATAGCTAATTTACAATACTTGAAATGTCCACCTCCTTTCCTGCGCCAATATCAAAATGATACCGAACTTGTTATTTTAGAGAATGAAGTTATAGCTTTTAGCTAGTTACTGGTATTAAACGTTTCTTGGAGTGAAGTTCTAAGATATGATATTCTGACAAATTGTTTAGCTTATCTAAACTTGGATTTTCATTTAAAAAAAATTGTGTGTTTTCAGATTAATGGTCTTGACGTAGCTACCGTCCAACATGATGAAATCGTTAGCATTCTGCTTGCTTGTGACGAACCTATTCTGGTCGAACTCGAAAGAAAAATGATCGGAAATTGTTCATCGAAACTTTCTAGTCCTGATTTGGAATTTCCAAGAGGTCGGTCATTATCCCAGACATCACAAACCGATAATTACCATGAAAGGAGTAATTATTATTTGTATGATGAGTCTCCAAGTAGTGATCCACAAGACGGAAACATATTTGAGGATTCTTTAGCTCCAGAAATCGATATTGAGGTAATAAATAAATTTATGGTGGATTGTACAATTTAGATTAATTTTATTTATATAGGAAATTGTTTTACAAAAATCCGAGAGTAATGAAAGATTAGGATTAACGGTTAGTTACAGTTCCGGTTCGGATGAAGCAGATACATTTACAGAAGTGTATATAAGTGATATAATACCAGATAGTGTTGCGGCCAGAGATGGCCGTTTGCGTCAAGGTGATCAAATACTACAGGTTAACGGACGTGATGTGTCGAATAAGGAAGAAACCGAAAACCTGTTTGCTGAGAATCGGAAAGGCGTCACATTATTAGTAAGTCGATGTCTTTATGGTGAAAACGAGTATTTAGAACATGACGATTGCTATTTAGGCACGGAGAGCGCGTCTAGTAATTTTGATGAATTTAACAATTTCCAAGCAACAAAAACCTTACCGAATTCCGCATCAACTTCATCAAAATCAGTGGGAAAAATAAATTTGTTAAAAAACTCAATTGATCTATTAATGTTCGACAATAAAAATATTCGAGATCACATTGAAACTGTTAATAATGAAATTTTAATGTTAGATTATCGAATGGAAAATTTGCTACGGCCTAATCATTCTATAGATGCCGCCGAATATAGACAGCCGATTGACAATAAACCTATAAATAAAAACCAAACGATTCAAAAGAATTCCCCTCAAAAACCAACATCGCCAAAATCACTAAGAGGTGATCAAAACATACCAAATCATTTAAATCAAATTAAATCAAAATTACTAGTCGATTCAGAAACTGAACACATTTATGAAACAATACCGGAAGATGTTGATTCCGAACCAATATATTGTTACCCGTGCCAAAATGATAATAAAAAAATTAAAATCGAATCCCCCAAAAACGACCGCGACTGGGACGGTAATGTTCAATTTGAATTGAATATGAATGAAACAGTAAATAATTCAAGGTCGCTTACATTATCGTTTGGAAAATCGTCATCAAATAATTGGAAATGTAATAAAAATTTGAAAGATTCAAATCTTAATAATTCTACAAGTAATAAGCGAATTCAAAATTCGGTAACACAATCAACATCATCACCCGATACTAAAAACCAATTAGACACATCAACGATCCATGCCCATACAATGTACACAAACATGGAAAATTTACAACAAACTATGCTATTGCAGCAGCGGCTATTCCGGCAAGCATTAAAATATTCTAATTATATTCAAACCAGTCAACCGCCTAGTAAACAGTTTGCTGCCCCAAATTTAAGCCAGTACCACTTCATTGGAAGTAAACAAGTAAGTCTCTTCTTTTTAATATTTTATGTTAATATTCATTCTATAACGGTTACGATTTTAGTTAGTACGGCAAAACGACAATACAATATATCAGCAAAGGACCCAACAATTGGAAAATGAGAAAATGAAATGGAAAGTAAAAAAGCGCCAAGATGGTACACGATATATAGTTCGGCGTCCGATCCATAAACGTTTATTAAAGGATCGAGCGATTAAAATTAGCGAGGAGCGAAATGAAATCACAACAGAGGATGATACAATATCCGAAGTAAAAATAGGCCGTTATTGGACAAAAGAAGAACGCAAAAAACATTTTGAAAAATCACGTGAACGACGTTACAGACTGAATGAAAATAATTTAATAAATTTAAGTAATCAACATCATCCACCGATTGGAGAAAATATCGAACATATCAATAAAGATTTCACAATGGCTTATAAAAATCATAATAAAAAAATTGTTAGTCGAGAGATAGATTCATCTAGTAATATGAACCAAATTTTAGAACCTCAAACAAAAAATAAAAGTAGTAATGTAAATAGTAAATTAGTAGGAATTTTATCTGTTACTACTGTGTAATACGTAATGTTTTTTTTTTTTTATATCGACTACTACCCAGAAATACAAACATTTTTATGGATAAGAGGTCTAAACAATAGCCCATACAAATATTATTTTTCAGTGATTTGTTGTTTCATTTACCTTGGTCTTGAAGAGGCATTGATGGATGCTGATTTAATTATTTAAGGTAAGTCCCGCGAGTAGGTATTTCACCGTTTTTATTGCTTGGTATTTTCTATCTGCCTAAATAGGTAACTTAACGAGTTGTCATCAAATCTAAACGTTACTTACCCAGATCAAATCACAAAACTTAAAAAGTAAATAAGACGTACAACAAATTAAAATACAATTTATTTATTCCACAATATGTATATAATTTTTTTTACCTAATTTAATCACAGATTTATTTAGTATCTCGATAGGTGTGTCCTCGGATGTAATCCTGATTTTTGTTAGCAACCATTTTTTATTTTAATATCACTTTCGTCTAATTTATCAAATTTCCAACCACCTTGACCATCAAATACTAGTTTATGTGTGTGAAATTTCCTAATTTAACAAAATAAAAATGATCATTTGATTAATATGCAAAGTGCAAGAGACTTACCATAGTGATGGCCGATGGGTTATTGTCAACAATGTAATTCCCATCTCCTTGACCGTTTCATAAATTAAATTTTCGACATCCATGGAAACGGCGCTGGTGCATTCATCAAGAAGAGCATATAACGGTTTGTGATAAAATAATCGTGCCATAGCCATACGCTGCTTCTCTCCACCCGATAATATATCCTTCCAATCTTTGACTTCATCAAAACTGTTTCGCATTACGATATGCTCTAGAGACACCATTTTAAGAATCGTGTTTAACTGTTTTTCAGTAATATTTTTCCTTTTCATATCGGCTCTAGTATCTGGATATATAATCTGATCGCGCAGACTACCAATCGACATATAGGGACGCTGCGGTATATAAAACATTGCAGGTCGATTATCGGTCGGTTTTGGTAAATACAGTGTCCCATTATAAATTGGCCATAAACCACTTATAATTCGAAACAAGCTCGATTTTCCACAGCCATTTGGGCCCGTGATTAACAAATGCATTCCAGATTTAACGGTTAATGTCAAATTTGGCACAACAACATCACAATTTGGTGTCACAATTGGTACACAGTCCAAATGTATGAACATTTTGGCGGGATCATGGATATAAACTATTTTACCGATTGCTATCGGTTGTCCATTTCTGTATTCAAGCATACCAGCATCATTCGCTCTATTTTTAATATCTGCCGATTCGATTGCTACCTTGACATAATTGCCATCGGCCACCTCGGTGAATACTTTGAACATTTCAGCAACCCGATTTGTGTATCCAGCAAGAGCAACGATCTCTTTGTAAGAGGACATTAAACGTTCAACGGCATCCGCCCCCGAAATTAATAAATTTCGTGCTGTGGTCAAATATTCAGTTCGATTACTTACCCGATCATTACTCGATAAAGTTGCCAGCTCATTATTTGTTGTCAAAATAGGCAATGAGATCATTATCATACCCATACCAGACCATACATATTTCATAAAAAACTGTTCCAGCATGATGAACCACAATTTTTGCTTAAAAATTATTTTCATTTGGTGGACAAATCGTTCGTAAGATTGTCGTAATTGCATATATTCAACTTTGTGCCCACCATAAAATGCAATTTCTTCAGCATTTGTTATAATGCGTGAATGTATGTGTCTTAAGTAGCCATACCGATTTGCTTCCTCGGACACCAGCTGCCCAAATTTAGGTGAAACAATTCGTAATATATATCCCGTTGTCACGATTACAATGAATGCCAATGATGGTCCGAAAAATATATTTGCTTTCATTTTTTGGGATGAGCGCGCCATAGCTAAACCGATTAGCATTAAATCGAAACATGGCTTCGTTATATGACTGTATAAATGTGCTAATGTCGTAGAAAATACTGATATGTCATCTGTTAGGCTAAATATGTAGCGTGATAAAATTAAGTGCTTATGTAAGTCTGTAGCATATAGAAATAAAAAAAATTATATAATTACCGGTGTTCAGCATTCTCAATGCGGCTGTCTAAGTTTGACACGCGGTAATACGTTTGATTTTTGAAGTAAAGCGAATATGAATACTCCACCAGTCGAGTTCTGTAATAATACAAATATAACTTAGTTCTGAACTATTGCAACATACGGTTAAAATTGTACAAATTATGTGAAGTTAGTAAGTTTAAATTCAGGAATATTACGATTAATAAGAGTCGCGACGCCAACAGAACCCCAGATTTCGATGAAAAACGAATTAAATTTATAACTACATAGCTTAAATTCATTCTGATCAGTGCACAACACAAAAGGGGTGATATTAACCTCGGGGATTTAAACATTAATGCATGGACGGAAGACAAACCTCCAGTAATATGGCAATCACCGAATGGCGCACCACGTTACCGTATTAATTACGTTATGCAGGAAGCAGTATCTCAATTCATTACTTTTAGCTTCTTTAAAAACAATGCTCCGTCATATATGGATTCCAAAAACATCCCTGATTATTGGAGGAATGGTGTTATCGCGACGATTCCAAACAAAGGTGATGTCTAAGCTTTCGTGAAACTGACGTGAGATCACATCGTTTAGCGCAGTACCAAAAGTGCAGGTTTTTATTATTTTGAATTGAATTTTCATTGTGAATGGACCGGATTTAGACTCAATTGATTATGAATTACTTATTTAAAACATCTGATGGTAGCTTTATTGAATTGTATGCTGAATGAAGATCATCGCTTTGCCTACTATTTGTTGATTTCGAAGCTCATCAACCAAGGAGTACGTTAAAGAAACGCTCTACAATCAATACTCCTTTTGATTATCTTAGACAGTGTGAAGAAGCAAACTGACTTTAAATTGAAGTTGGAGTCACTGATCTGTAATGCACGGAAACTCGGACTAAATATAAACCAAATTACCGCGAATAGAAACGCAATTTATGATTCCATTGGCAGATGGGAGAGGGAAGTTCTGTTACTGTTTCTGTATTTTAAGCGTACCACAAATATAATTAGAGAAACTCCAAATGTTCATCAAAAATATTTAAGAAACGAATATTAACACGTCGGAAAATTTGATATTAAGCCTAGACTTGGACTAGATAAAATACATATTTCGTGAATCGAATAAATTATAAAATTATAATTAAACTAAGGGTAAATGATATTCAATTTTAAAAACGCTCCTTGTTTAATATCCTTGTTCAATTTAAAAAAAAAATCCCAATGGATTAGCTTTACATTTTGTTTTTTTTAAATTTAATTTTAAAAAGATTTCGATACTTTTGAAACACAGTGTATGATTTTGTTATTATGCCCGAAATTTACAAATCGATCGAATTTGAATAAAACTTTAATTCAGTTGACATTTTTATAGTTATTCGATTAGGCTATCAATGAACTTGAATGTATTGCTAGAAACATTTTCAATTATTAATCGGATTCCGGTTGATTTTTTTTATTATACAACAATCGTAAATTTTTATCTTACTCACAGTCCCACTTGACTGATAACACACATATAATGTATAGGGGCAATAAAATATTAAAATTTTTAAAATAATGCTATGCTCAAAATTTGTACTTACCGAAAAGCTAATGCTAAAGTGTTCTCTAAATATCGTATCATCGAGTTGACAAATGTCGCTGGAATAGCGATTCCAAACCATTTTATTAGGATGAATGCAAATTCGCGAAATTTTTTTTGTACAATGAACCGGACTATAGCACCTTCTAATGTGGCCACATATATGCTTAAAAATGTTCGTGATATAAGACACAATGTATGAATTAAAAGTAGGCCAACTTCGAATGATACAAATTTTGGTATCATTATGTTGATAAGGAACTTAAGCTGATACAAAAATTCAACATTTAATCCGGGTATTTTTTCCAGACTTGTCTTTAAGATTTGTTTAATTTTATTGTCATCTTCGCTCGGTGTCGTCTCTCCATTTTGTAAACTATGTAATAGTAAATCTTTGGCTACATTAACATTATTTTGTTTATTTGTAAATTTATACGATAAATGGGGATATAATAGTTTACCGACGTAAACTAAGGCCGCTACGCTTACAATTGATTTTGACAGAGCCCCCTTTGGATACTTGATAGTATTCAATTTTTCATTCAGAAATTTGGAGACCACTGACCTGAAAATAAAAACAAACAAAATTACATTTTCTAAATGCATCATGCAAATGCATTTCTACAAATGCTTATTAAAGAAGATTAACAGAAAAACCATGTAAGATGGAAGGATATGAAACTACAATAAACCAATTTCCACAAAACCTCGACGACCTATCCAGTTACAAAATATGGTAATTAGTTTTCTCTTCACACTTAAACCATAGAGAAATGAAATCACTATCAGAGAGAGGCCTAAACTAAAAGAAAATTCCTTGTCAGATAAACTTCTCGATGTCGTTGCAAATGGAAAAATGTAGTCACTTCACTCTATTTATTCTAATAATTCATTTCTACGGCGAGTAGAGAGTACACAGCAAGAGGACACAAGGAACAAATTGGCTCACCGATTAGAGGAATGACACTTGGCCAAGCAGAAGATTCCAATACGATTGCTGAGTTACAATCTGGCGGTGTTGGTCGCTAAAAAGAAGCGATTCACGAGGCAGCGACAGAGAGACGTGCTAAAGTGGCACGGCACCTGTTACATTTGAGAATGCAGAAAGCTCGAGCCATAGGCAACATCACGAGTGCCAGAGATAAATCATGAGGACCCTATAAATTTTTTAAAGAGGATCAACAGCGATGCGCACCGTATACAAGAAAACTACGGAAGTGGTCGAAAAGTCGTGCAGGTGGGGGTAATGTTACGAAATCTACTCTACACAGATATAACACTTGGTGAGCGAGTGGTAAGTTTTCGAATCCAGTTTATAATTTTATTGTGTGATTATTATTCTTAACATGCATCGATATTACCCGCGATTCCTCCATTTCTGATTGGAAAATGGATTATACAGCGGCATTCCACGTGGATGGGAACACAGGAATAACGAAAGTAAAAATAATGAACAATGACACAAAATGATAAATAATGAATTTGTCAAAGAAGTTAAAGGTGTTAATGAATAAAGTTTGGAACTTTAAACGCTGTTGGAGATGACACCAAACGTCTCCGCGACAGACGGAGATGACACTTATCGGTGGGCATCCCACAATAAAACATCGGGTAACACAGTTTTTAATAATTCATCAACATCGGGTAACACTTTCGTAGCTGTCAAAATCAACAGCTGTCAAAAGCAACACGGCACGGTTAAATAATCAATAAATAAATAAACATTATATTGGGTAGGGGAAAAAGTTTGTAGCCTTTTCTCCGTTAGATGGTTTTACATTCATATATCTCAGTAACCAATGATCGTATCGGGCAGTTCTTATGTGTGTTTGAAAGATGACATTTAAAACTTGTACTTTGACATACAAAACATTCATCGGTGAAATGAATAAAAAGTTACAACATTTTAAACATGGAGATAAATAATGAAAAAATTCGATATATTTTACAATTTTATTACGACAAAGGTAAAAACGCGGCTCAGGCGTGCGAAATAATTTGTGCTGTTTATGGAGGAGGTGCTTTATCAAAATCAGCAGCAAAGAAATAGTTCAAGAACTTTCGTTCTGGAAATAGGGACGTCAAAGATACACCTCGCTCTGGTCGACCAACCACTGGAAAAGTCGATGAAATCATGCAGAAAATTGAAGGAGACCGGCATATAAGCAGCCATGCAATTGGTAAAGAACTAAATATTGATCACAAAACAATTTTAAACCATTTGAAAATGGCTGGATACAAAAAAAGCTTGACGTTTGCGTACCGCATGAATTAACAGTTAAACATTTAATGGGCCGAATTTCTATCTGCGAAACGCTACTGAGGCAAACAATTCAGTTAAAACGTCCAGAATTGATCAGCAGAAAGGGCGTTGTGTTCCATCATGATAACGCTAGACCACACACATCATTGATGACCCATATAGTCCTGATCTTGCACCATCGGACTACCATTTGTTCCGGTCCATGCAGAATCTAATGGTTTTACAATAAATTCAGAAGAGGCCCGCGAAAATGAGTTGTCTCGATTTTTCGCCTCTAAACTACAGAAGTTCTACAGTGAGGGATCATGGCTCTACCAGAAAAATAGCAAAAGGTCATCGATCAAAATGGCACATATTTGGAATAAAGAGTTAAAGTTCATTTGAAATAAGAAAATTCTTTGTTTCAATGTCACCCAAAAAAAGGCCACGAACTTTGTCCCTAACCTATTATATCAATAATTTTTGTATTAATCGCAATTAAATGATCTTCTTTTCCGCATTTTATTCATATTTCGCATATTTGCTTCAAAATTGTTGGTTCTTCAAGCCGGATGGTTCGTGCCGTGCCGCAACAAATTTCGTAAGTAAACAAATTTAACATTTCGGTGTAGTGTGCGCGACTGCAGGTCCTCGAAACAGCAAGCAGCATTCGATCGACACGCCAGGAATCAGCAACGAATTCATAAATGAATTTGAAAACCATACACACAGAAGCATGGCACATTACTAACTACCTTTTCGGTGAATTACTCTTTTGAGAATTGAACCGAAAAGGTTCCGAAAGCTACAGAACCAATAAAGATAATTATAAAAATTTTGAGCTAAATACTGTTAATTAAACTTTATAATATACAAACACATTTAACAATTTAAATTATCACTAGAGATGATTTCCATGACTAAAGCACAATTGAATCCACCACAACCGCACAAAATCCACAATCGAACACCTCGCCAACCTGTCACGCAATCACAACTCGCGCACTCGCCGTCACTTCGGACTCTCGCATCGTCACGTGTGAAGTTTGTGCTGGAAATCACAACGTGTTCACGTGTTCTAACATTCGAAGAAAAGTCAGATCTCGTCCGAGAAGAGATTGTGCTTCAACTGTCTGCGCAAAGGCCACACCAGTTCGAATTGCAAAACCAGTTTGTGCTAGGTGTAACCTAGGTGTGTTGTAACAAAAGACAACAGACGCTATTACATAACCCGAATCCGAATACCGAAACATCATCTACAAATCACGCCGCATCGCCATTCACGGATGTACTGCTCCAAACTTCGTCATTCGAGCTTCGTTGGAATCGGGATCCCATAGGTCAGCTTCATATCGGAGGGAACAGCAAATCGTATCCGATTAGCGATAAGACCAGCGGCAGTTACGTATTACACTCGCGAACCGATTCGACATTTTCTATCTCGGCCACAGCCCTCGTCGTCGAGAAGATCACAGGAACTTGCCAATCCTCATTACCGATAGTAACCCAACAAGATAGATGTATTACTCGGAGCTGACCTCATCGGAATGCTTCAGAAGGATGGTTGCATCAGCGGCGTTAACGGTTATCCATTCGGACAAAATACGAAACATGGTTATATACTCTTTGGCAAGCTGGAGCGCAACACAACCAATCAGCCGTCTAGTTTAACGACAACCATCGAGGACTATGACACCATCGACAACACACTCAGGTTATTTTGGGAAATCGAGGATGTTCCTCCACCTCGAGTATTAACGCACGATGAGTCACTAAATGAGAACTCATCATCCCTTGGAAGGTCACGAGAGAATGCAGTTCTGCGACTGCACCATAAGGAACGCTCCGTTCTGAGTACAACAAGTTCATGCAAGATTATCTGGAATCGGGTCACATCAGGCAGTGTCAGAAGATCATAACAACTCGCCGGACCAGACGTGCTATCTTCCACATCACGGTGTGATGCAACGCAAGCTGCACCATGACCCATCGCACATAACATCAACCGGCGTATCACTTAACCAGCCGTTCTCACTGGTTGCAAGCTCCAACTAACCCGTTTTCGCAAACATCAATTTGTTTTCGTTTCAGACATAAAGCAGATGTAGCGGCAGAACTTTATGGCGCCCGAGCACAGAAATTATCAGCGGATCGTATGACGACCGTTTGTGCACCGCACGTACGGTACTGCCAGCGCTCTGTATCTTGCAATTCGCACTATCCTTCAACTAGCACGAGACAAATAGGAGAAATAACTAATTGCACTGAAATTCGCATCCAGAGACTTCTACGCCGACCACCTGATGACCGGCTCAGACAACATCGCGGATTTAAACGACGCTCAGAGGTAAATAGTTGAACTACTAAAATGTGGCGGCTTCGAACTGCAGAAGTGGTCCTTGAACAGTCAGCAGCTTCTCAATGAGATACCAATCGAATTCCGCGAACATCAGGTCAACTTAAGCTAAACTGGGACGATTCAGTTAAAACACTCGAGCTACATTGGTCTCCTTCGGCCGATTTTTTGGATGTTCGGCTGTTCGTGCACCAACCAAACGAACAATACTATCACAGACATCAAGGATATTCGATCCGCTCGGCTGGGTATTTTCTATCACAATTAAAACGAAAATCATACTGCAGGAATTATGGGTGCTCGGCATATAGTGGGATGAAGCGGTCCCAAAACCAATCGCTCAAGGTGGCTCACTTATCGATTGTTTGAAATAATTGGAGACTCTTATAATTGATCGCTGGATCAGTCAATTTCAAGTTCACGGGTTCAGCGACGCCTCTGAGAAAGCACACAGCGGTGGCATGCTCGTACCACGTTAGCAGATGAATCTGCCAAAATAGCAATGCTGGCATCAAAGACAACGGTTGCACCACTGAAAAGGGTCAGACTGCCACGTCTGGAGCTTTGTACCAGTGTACTCCTCGCCAAACTCATGCATACCATCATTCAGTCACTCGATGTGCCACAGGTTCAAATGTACGCATAGACCGACTCGCAAGTGGTACTTCGTTGGCTATGCAGCTCACCTAGTCGCTGGTAGATCTTTGTGGCCAATCGGGTTTTGCAAATCTTGGTTTTTACTCTACCTAATGATTGGAATTATGTGGACACCAAGCGTCTCGTGATATTGACCCTTCATTACCACTCAGCCGCCTGCTGTGGTGGATAGGTCTTCTTTGGTTACGAAAAGACCCATGTTAATGGCTACTCCAAAGGACGAGCGAGGCTTATACTAACATCGACAAACAAAAAATAAAATCAATGATCGCAACGCATGCAGAAACCGTGACGTCTCACACTGACTTATTCACAAACTCGTCCCAACTACCATCGCCATTCACGTATGTACTGCTAGCCACAGCAATCGCTATAGTGTCGCACTCTAACCAAAACTTCATCGTCCGAGCTCTGTTGGATTCGGGATCATTCAGCTTCATATCGGAGAATAAAGCAAATCACATTATCGGATTAGCGAGATTTCCAGTCGCAGCCTTAATCAGTGGAATCTGTGCAAATGAGGCAAGTCGTAATCAATTGTCGAATTTGTATTAGGCGCGCGGATCGATTCAATATTTCCCATCTTGGATTCAACATCTTCCATCACAGGCACGCTGCCATCCAAACCCCAGTTGGAGCTTGCCGATTCTCATTACTATCTTTCAAATAAGATGTTCGTCATACTCGGAGCTGACGTAGTTAGGATAGGATGATTGCACCAGCGGGGTTAGCAGTTCATCATTCGCTCAGAATACTAAACTTGGCTACGTCCTCTTCGGCAATGTGGAGCGCAATCAACGGCGATTATCGAAGATTATGATACCATTGAATCCGAACAGCACTACGAATCGACACACTATTGCAACGAGGACAGAATATATACAGTCTTCCTGCCATTCAATGACAACTTATCATCCCTTGGAAGATCACGAGAGGTTCTTCATCACCAATATATGGAAGGTTGGTTTTCTAAGAGTGATCAACTCCGCTCTGAATGCAGGACTATTTGGAATCTGGCCATATGGAGGAAATGCTAAAATACTGCAACAGCTCATCGGACCAAACGAGTTATCTTCCTCATTACGGTGTAATGCAACGCAGTATAAGACGCCTCGCACAAAACAACAATCGGCTTATCGCTAAACCAGAAGCTTCGCATTAGTCCCAATCTTCAACACAACATCTTCGAAATACTAACCAGTTTTCGTTATAGATATCAAGCAAATGTATGTCAATCCTGATGGAGCGTATGTCACAATTCGAACCATCTATCAGCTAGCATGAGACGAACAGGAGACATTCCCAATTGTAGCCAAAGTCTCGAGAGAGACTGCTCAACTGCTCTGAAATGGGAGGCTTCGAACTGAGGAAATGATTTTCGAAGAGCCAACAACTTCCCAATGAGTACCGATCGGATTTTGCGAGCATTAGGATTAACTTGAGCTGAATTGGGCCGATTCAGAAAAATACTTGGATTGCATTGGTCTCCTTCGGCCGATAGTTTCGGATTCACCAAGGTTGTAAAACTGCCACGTCTAGAGCTTTGTACAAAAGCGTGCTCCTTCCAAATTCATACATAACATAGTTCAATCACTCAACGTGATGCGAATCGAATCGCAAGCTGTACTTGGTTCGCTACGCCGCTCGCCTGATCGCTAGAATACATTTACGGCCAATCGGGTCTCGCAAATCCTGGATTGCCTTGAATTTGTAGATAATTGGAATTATGTCGGCACTAAGCACAACTTCGCTGATTGCGTGTTTCGTGGCGTTGAATTATCGTTACTACACAGTCATCCGTTGTAGTGGGCAGGTCCTGTTTGGCTACGAGAAGATCCCAGTCAATGAACGCGCTAAAGGCTTAAGCTAACATTGATGAACGAAAAATAAAGTCAATGATCGCGACGCATGCAGAAACCGTGACGTCTAACAACAACTTATAACGGGTGTTTTTTTAGGAGGTTTGTTTTTCCGATAGATGTCGTTTTATTTTATGACAGTTGTTTTGACAGCTCAAAGTGGCATTTCTACTCAGTATTGTTTGGCAAATCATTATGAATAGGTTAACTCCAGAACAACGTTTTCAAATCGTGGAAATTTATTTTCAAAATCAGTGTTCAATTAAAAATGTTTATAGAGCACTTCGTGAATTTTATGGTGCGCATAATCGTCCGTCAGAGACCACCATAAAGAACGTAATTACCAAATTTCGGTCTACATTCACTCTTTTGGATGCCAAGCCACCGACAAGAATGAGAAGAGTTCGTACAGAAGAAAATATTGCTGTCGTTGAGGCCAGTGTCGAAGAAAACGACAATTTATCGATTCGTCGTCGTGCTCAGCAAATTGGACTTTGTCCATCGACTTTATGGAAAATTTTACGTAAAGATTTGGGTTTGGTGCCATACAAAATTCAATTGGTGCAAGAATTAAAGCCACACGACCATCGTTTGCGCCGTGAATTCAGTGATTGGTCGTTAAATCAATTGAACGAAGATCCATTTTTTTACCGTAAAATTCTCTTCAGTGATGAGGCGCATTTTTGGTTAAATGGATACGTCAACAAACAAAATTGTCGCATTTGGAGCAAAGATAATCCACACGCCGTTCTAGAATTACCAATGCATCCTGATAAATGTACTGTTTGGTGCGGTCTATGGGCTGGTGGGATCATCGGTCCATATTTCTTTAAAAATGAGGAAGGACGACGCGTTACCGTGAATGGAAATCGATACAGAACCATGTTAAATGAGTTTTTGTTGTCAAATCTTGAAGATATGGATATGAATGAAATGTGGTTTCAACAAGATGGTGCCACTTGCCATACAGCACGTGAAACAATCGACTTATTGAAAGAAACTTTCAACGACAACATTATTTCGAGAAATGGTCCGGTGAATTGGCCTCCGCGTTCGTGCGATTTGACGCCACTCGATTACTTTTTGTGGGGATACGTGAAGTCATTGGTTTATGTGGATAAACCTCAATCGATTGACGCTTTGGAAACCAATATTCAACGTGTCATTGCTGACATACGCCCTCAAATGCTTGAAAAAGTGCTGGAAAATTGGACCTCCAGAATGACATTTGTGAAAAATAGTCGTGGTAGCCATATGCCAGAAATTGTGTTTAAATGTTAAATGCCAAAAAATTATCTACCAAATAAAAAAAAATTTTGGTCATTTCATAATTTTATATGTGTTTTATTCAAAAAAAAAATCGGCAACCTCTTAAAAAAACACCCTTTACTACCGATTCGCTTGACAATTGGTCATTTGAATTCAAAGTCAATTTGGTTCAAGAAATTCATTTCGCTGGCGAGATATCAAAACAGACAAGGGCCCACTTCGATTTCTAAACCCTTTCGTCGTTAGTGACGGTATACTACGTATCGGCGAGCGGCTCAACGAATCGAATTTGCCATACACAAGGAAGCATCTGATTGTCCTTCAACAACCTCTAAAGTATTAAAATATTTTAGGGCGGCCGTCAATGTTGGAGACAACACCTAACGTCTCCAAGGTAAAACTGCTACTGATACTACTGAGACAATATGGAACACATAAAGATTCAATCGCTTTTCTACTATAACATCTGATGTAAAACTTGAATTTTACTCTCCAACTATCGCAGAACTTATTAATCTTGTAGCCTTTTGTTTAGAAACTACTTTTTGTTTTATTGAACTGCTGAACAAATGACTTTTCACCAGTCAATTAAATTACATATATGCAAACGAAGGTCGAGAGAATGCGAATCCATTACCATCTGAGTCCGTTTATAGTGACCTCTCGTCGTGTAGCTAGCCGTTATGAATAATTCATCAATGATCAATCAGTATAGGTATTTGTCACTGGAAATTAATATGTCAAAATTTAAAATTTAGAATCTACTGACTGCATGGTGCATGAATAGTTTCATCCGTACCTCCATACAACCGACCAGGGTATTTTACCTGTTGATCTGGATAAATGAGAAAATTGTGCAACTTAATATAAGAACGACAAATAAACGACGGATGAATCATAGTTTGCGAGACATGGCATATAACTATTCAACGGCGGAAACAAATCCACACAGCAAAAGACAGAGATCATTCCAACAAGATTCAGGATAAATGTGTGGGCTGGTGTTCATTTACCAATATCAATTAATAACTGGAATTTTTGAAAAATAAGATTCCAAATATTTTGATGGATGTACTTCAAAGCGGTTGCATAGTTTATAGTTTACCTACAAATTATAGATTGGCTGAATAACAATTATAACAATCGCTGGATTGGCCGGAGCGGACCATTTCATTTTACCGGCCAAAACACAGGATTTTACCGTATTTGATTTTCTGTATGGGGAAGTATGAAGAAACTGGTTTATTCTTCAGATGTAAATGCATGAGAAGAACTTACTGATAAAATTGATGAGAGTCGAAGAAAAAGCAGAGCAAGTTTCACGCAACATGAAATTTTAAGAGAAATTGCGAACATCTTCTATAAATTTTTTGTAGAAATTAATAAAAATAAATTTTTTAAAATATAATATTTTGTATTTTTGATACAATTTGCATGATCTCAAGAAACATATCTTTAACACCCCCTGACCCTCAGTAAACATTGAAAATATTTAAAACAACTGTTTCTTCAAAATTAATCAAGGAATCATCACTTAAACGGGACGCACAAGTCCTTAACACCCTGAATTACGATTACTAACCATGTGTGCAGATTTCCCATAATTTTTTACTTCTAAGACTAGCTCCTGGTAAATCGAGAAATGAAAAGTAATGAACATTTTAATTATGTTTGACGGGGCTAATCGAATATTAAACGCCAATTCAGTCTTAAATTTCATAAAGTTGAACCTCCCAGCTAGACTAGTTGTTTTAATGCAATATCGAGAAAAATGATAGAAATCGTTTCTCTTGAAACGATCATTGAGCAAACAAAGAATACAAAACTTACTGAGCCTAAGCTTCGAGAATTGTCTTATTACATTAAAAATATAAAGATAAAAATTCTGGTGATGGTTGCGGAAACTAATCTAGTGGCTGGTAAACTGGAAGAAGCACGCAACCATAGGTACACTTGCAGCCTGAGATGGCAGAAAAGACACCTGAGATGGCTGCACAGGATTCAGTACCTAATGCAAATTCAGAAATTACAGGAAGAGTAGCAATGAATCCAACAGAAAACAATGAAGAAAACTGGCACATGATCGGTAAAAACTTATAAGTGCTTTAGGTGCCAGCGTTACGGTCATATTGTAAAGAATTGCAGGGCGCGCGCAGAGCCTGTTCTCATTGTGCACAACATGGTTATGATTATAAGAGTTATCCAAGTAAAGACAAACCTGCCAGTTGCGCAAGCTGCAAGGAAATGCAAAATCCACATGATCACCAAATAGATCGCGTTTCCTGTAACACATACAAAAGTGCTGTGCAACGTCCGAAATCAAACACTAAACATGCAGATTAGTCAAAATTTAAGACATTGTAAGCAGCCATCTACGTATTGCCCACCTCAACATGCAGGGCGCCAAAACAGTTGGATCAGAAATATGTACACGCATTTTGACTCACGACATAGATATCTTATGTATGCCAGAACCACACTCGATTAATGTTCAAATCAGCGGCATCCCTTCTATAGACAGACTAGCAACAGGCTGTTCTGAGAATCCCAAGACTGGAATTAGCATTCATAATGTTGGCATGAACATGCTGCTGTTTTGTGATAGTCACTTCAGATGTGTTCAATTCAATCGGAAGTTGGTTCCTTCTACCAATTAATATATGCCCAATACCGATCGAGTACCATCTGTGCAAAATCGAAACTATCCTAGGCTCTTTATCGGGTCAACACCAAAATGTTATGATCACTGGAGAGTTCAATACTAGAAGTAAAATGTGGCATAACCGTTTAACTATTGAAAACGGATGAAAAGTAACTAGTACTTCGTGTCTAGGAGTGATCTTTTCATAATGAACTTGCAAGGAAGCCAAAAACCCGCCACAGAATAATCCACTTGCAAGTGCCAGAGTTTCGAAATTTATCATTAAGTTAGCTGACTAGGGTCTATTTGCTAGACACTTGGTTGCCTCATGGGACAGTATAGAAACACTTACAGAAATTAATTAGATCGATTAAATTGATGCTCGTGTGGAGCTGATCTCAACACAATTAACCAGTGTCTGCAATAACTCAATTCCTAGGAAGACAGGAGCTAAGAAAGTTGGGAGAACTCTAATCTAAGGAAGTTTCGATGTTATTTGCATAAGCTTGGAAGAGCATACCAGACGGAAAGAAACCAAGGAGCGAAAGAGTTAAAACTGTCACTCTTCGGATCATCGTAATAAAGATTAATGGGGTCTTGTATACAAATTTGCTTTTAAAGTTTTAAATACCATTAGGAAGGCAAATGGATTCATTACAGATACATCGCATGACACACGCTTGGTATTACTTAACTTACTTCTACCGGACGAAACTGGGTCACATACAGCTATGCGTGAGGCCGCCACCAACAGCAGTCGAACATCCACGGTTGCCGACGATCAATGCTCTCAATTACTTCAAACCTTAGAAGTCCCCAAGACTTGACAACTTGAACGCTGAAATAATTCAACTGCATGGCCTATCATAGGGCCTAGCATAGTAAAATTATTAGCAATTGCTTAAAATTTGGTTACTCTCCTAAGGTGTGGAAAACAGGCGAAATGATTGTAATAAAGATTTCTTCTGTAACAGGGGTCCACAGGTTATGGGGAAACCCCTAGAAAGGTTACTAGCCATTCGCATTACACCGCGGATTGAACAGAGCGAACTGTTCCCGGACAAATAATTCGCTTTCCGACGTAGCATGTCAACTGAAGATGCGAAGGTCCGCCTAATTAACACTGCCAAAACCCAAAGTTCAAAATATGTGAAGAAGAATTTGATAACCCTAAGTGGCCTAGTATCATAAAAAGTTTATCTGTTTATAATCTCCCTGGAAACACTATGAATTTTTTCAACTACTTCAGGCAGTAATCAGAGACATGTATGATTCTGTATCTAAGCAAATAACCAAAAGATGTTCTCAAGGCTCTATTCTAGGTCCTCTGGTCTAGAATGCGGATGACAAAGTCATTCTGGTGCCATGGCAACTCGAGACTCGAACTTTAGCGTCAGGGTCAAATCGCAATAAATAATAAGAACCAATGATGTGTAGCAAATAAAATGTCACTATCTGCGGAAAAAAAATAGTGATGCTGCAGCGGCTTAAAGGCAAATTTGACTCTTGTCGACCTCCAATAATATCTTTAAACGGTCGAAGCAAAAAAATGGTCAAAACTGTGATATCTAGGAGTTGACCTTGATGAACGTATGGCCGCAAAATCTCACGTACTAAGTCTGTGAAAACGCTAAGAAGCTATTCCACTCCCTGGCGATAGTGTCATGAGAGGGATGGGGGCTGACTCACAAAATACTTGTAATAATTTACAAAGGTGTGGCGGAGTGCTGTGTACGATAGACTTCCACCTCAGATCATTAAGAAGTGTTCAGGGGAATATCCTGCTACGAGTAACAAAGGCCTACCGAACAGTGTCTAAATATGCTGTTGTGGTTCTGGCCGATCGGAGTACTTATTCCACCTAAGAAGAAGTGCTCGAAGCAGAATATAGAAACAAATCTGGAATAGAGGCAATGGCGATTGACCCATGGCAAAGAAGATGGAGTGAATCAGTCAATGGCAAGCCTACATTTGACTTCATTCCAGACATTAAAGCAAAACTCAAATTAAAAATACCACTAACGAGCTCGATGAGCGAAGTAATCTTCTGACATGGTAAGTAGAGGACGTTAATCACCTACTTTTCGAATGTAACCAGGTGACACATGAATTACCACTGCCGTCATTCTAACCGACGAAATTCTTCCCAAGTTCCGCCAGTTTTGTGATGAACTAGCCATTATCTTAAGTGAACAGAGTACTTTCTAGTTCTGGTTTTCCCCGAGAATATGGAATTAGGAATTAGTGACGTTTTTCTAGCAGTTGAGAATTTTTCATTCCCCAAAGTGTATTCTGGCGCTTGGGAATTCTTTTTATTGGGAAAAAATAATTCCATTTTATAGCAGTTTTGACGTTAATTCTTCTCCATTATTTTTTGTGGAATTGCGATTCGAATATTTTTGAATTTTTATACATTATTTTTTTCTAATAAATATATAGTATTTAAAATTAAATTAAACTTGTTATAAGGTTGCAATACGTGTTTTAGCTTATGAAAATCTACAATACATAGAAAATTGTTCCCCGAAAAATTATTCCCAGTCTGCCAGAATATACATTTGGGAACCGGAAATAAATATTTTGGAATTCGTGCAATTTCTAATTACAGATAAATATTTTCCCAATTTCCAATTCTCTGGAAAAGCCAGAATAGGGCCACTGTAATGGATTTAACAGTTACTTTGCTACTCAATTTGATTACCAAAATCGTGTACTTTGACAAATACGAAAGTCGAGCGTGTACACATTTTCGTAGCAAAGTATTTTAAAATTGACCAAATAATCATGAAACTTATCAAATAACATTGGTAGTCGTGAATTTCATGAGAAGGCCAATAAATTTCGTAAAATACTTAATAATGTTTATGATTGTTAAACCACGATGACTTCACATTCTCAATACAAGGTTCTCTACCGTTGTTGGCGCAACATTAACAAAATTTAAATAAAAGTAAGATGGGTAAATAATAGTACAATATATTGGCAACATCTAAATTATAATTCGAAATTAAAAAAAATAAAGCAAATAAGCAAGAGATTTGCAGCTACTGCAAATGTACCGTTCATTAATTTTACAGTTCCTATTCATACTACTGATATGGACCTGATACAATAAATCTTTTAAATGTTTTAGAATTCTGTAGTATTTTAATTGCAAAAAAAACATTTGTTTCGCGAACAACTCCATATACAAATTGTTTGGAATTAAAATTGCGAATAATTAATTGGATACCCAGTCTTCTGGTGCGCTTCTAAAGTCATTCAATCTTCGTTTTTACAAGCCTTTGGCTAAATGTTACCATATGAATTAGGAATGGGTCTATTGGGAAGATTATTTCATTGTTATTGTGTTAGAGGCAAAGTCGCTACTTTTAGTTAAACACAAATACCAAATAATAGAACGGGTTTTACGAAGGTTTTTGTATTCTTCAGGAGCTTGTTAATTATCACCTCTTATGCTTATTATACAAAATTATAAATAAAATGATCAAAAGTAATTTCTAGCTCTTATATTCGAGTGTTTAGAATCGGAAATTCATATAGGATATTTGCAAAAAATAATACCACCCAGAGTAGCATATGATAAAAACTGATTTCTCAAAATATAAAATGATCTGCTGGCAGATAATCTTCAAAATGATGTACAAACAAATATGTGTTATAGGTTTAATGATATTTAAGTAACCACCTACTAGATCGATTCCGGTAACAAACGTTTTCAAACGATAGTCTTAGATTAGCCGTATCGTTCAAAATGGAAGGAAGAGCCACCTTAGCTTTAAACATATATTTATCAGTAATCTTATATACTTTGTAAATAGTTATGCAATTAATTTTTTGTGACCATCTTTATAGGCCTTTTTAAGATGTCTTGGGTAAATGGAATAAATGGAACAAAAAAGTTGCTTCCTTAAAGTTGTATGTCAGTGTTACATACAGACATATAAGTTAAGGGCCTCTGTAATATTTTATTAGCATGACAATAAAACTGAGGCATCTTCAATAATATTATAGTTGCGATGACCTTAACAACGCATTCAAACTTATTTCAAATTAGTTACTGTACAAACAAAAAGGTACGTTTTCTTTAAATTTACACATTCATCAAGGCGAGTCATTGGCGGCCCAAAACAGCATCTGTTCGCCAGGTTAGGAGTGGCTGAAGCGGGTCTGTCAGCGAGTGTATTCAAGATAGGACTGGATACCTTAAGATTCTCACCAGTACGTGAGCCACACACGCAACAAGCGGGTTGAGCAGCAGAGCAACAACCTTCGCTCATAAAAACAATTTAGTTATGAACCCTAATACAAGGCCTCGGATTACCATATCGGATTCATCACAAACTCGACAATGGGAACATGGAACGTACTTAGCCTCTAAGACCTGTAGATCTCCAGAACCTCTCGAACCAAGCAAAGAGATGTACTTGCACTACAAGAGATTAGATGGTCTGGGAGCGGGATCCATGACACCAATGGTTATAAATTCTATATACTCTCTTCGGTTATATACTCTTCATTACAGCGGCCATCAAAATGGAGGAGAGCCATTTGGAGTTGGCCTCTTCATCCATTGGCGCGTGAAGCATCATATCATCAACTTCCGCCCTATCAACATGCGGTTATGCACGGTCAGCCTACGCACTAAAAAAATTTAACACCACGCTCCTTAATGTACATGCACTCACTGAAGATAAATCAGATCTATTCTTTGTTTGGAGGAAGTCATCAATAATATACCGCACCACATCTACGCATCTACGTTCAATAGGCAAGCACAAAAGACCTTTCGATGGAATGTTGATGCTTTAAAATATCAAGCATCACTGCACTCTAGCAGAATATCTCCGCGCTAGGAAAGCCACGACTAAATACATTCGACAAAAAAGCGCGATTATATGAGATTATACATCGGAAACATCAGCTTCCAAGCGGAACTAAGAAATTCAAGGGACTGTTTTGCTAACGCCAGGTATCTTACTAAAGACTTCCACCCAAGAAGTAAAGCCATCAAAGACGGGAATGGAGAGCTGAGAACACACGTGGCAGATGTTCCTTCAGTATGACAAACCTACTTTCAAAATCTGCTAAATCGGAATGCCGAAGTACCTCTCATTAAAGCAACAGCTCATCCAGTTGAAGAGATCTTTGTCGAATATCCCACAGTCGAGGAAGTAGAAGCAGTCACCCAGTCTCGATGGAATTCCCGCAGAATTTATTAAGCTCGGAGGCGCTGCTCTTGCAACAAATCTATACGATCTCATCATCTCTATTTGGGACCAAGAAGAGCTGTCCGAGAATTGGAAGACCGCACTCATATGTCCATTGCACAAAAAGACGACATGAGGCATGGGATAGCTCTATTGAACACTGTTTACAAAGTGTTGGCTAATATTGTACTTCATTGGCGACTATCAATGTGGTTTTCGTTCCAAACGATCGACCACTGACCAGTGTTTGACCACGAGGATGATTTTGAAAAAATGTTGGGAGTACAACATAACCATACATCAACTATATACATATATACTTCCGACAGGTATGTGATAGTATAAACCACGAGAACCTATGAGCCGCATTTAAATGCCTAGGAATTTCAGAGAAACTCGTTTCTTTGTGTAAATTAACAACGTATGGGTCTATATGTAGAATCGTAATTGAAGGAACTGTATCAGACTCCTTTGAAATAACATCTGGTGTTCGACAGATGCATTCGCGCCTGTGCTGTTTAATTTGGCGCTTGAGTACGTAGTGGGGAAAAGCAACATTGAAACTTCGGGCTGAATATTTAATAAATCAAGTCAAATTCTTGGATATACAGATGATATCCTGTTTCTTAGCGAGCGATATCAAGGACAGTTTCATACCGCTCGATCGCTGCGCAAGAAGACATGGTTTGGAAGTGAACAATAGTAAAACCAAATTTTTCAGCAACACCCAGGAAAATCTCCATGGCAAATCTCGGAATTGGCGACCATAATTTTAATAACGTCGAAAACTTTAAATACATCGGGTCAGTTATAACATCGTTGAATGATATGCATACAGAAATAAAAGCCCGAATCGCTGCCGGACAACGAGTTTTCTTCGCTCAATCAAAATTATTGAGAATTGGACCATGACCTCTAATGATTATAGATTGTTATCTACCTTCGAAAGGAAGGTCATTCGATCAATCTTCGGTCCAATTAAATCGGATGTGAAAGCTAGCTTTAATTTCACCTTTGTTTGAAATCGCAATAGAACTGACTTGGAGGATGCGACGCGCGCTGGGTTACTGTGACAACTCCATTTACATACCTAGCCCCTATCAGGATTCTACCCCGGTACTATTCGATTTTTTCAGATTTTTTAAACCCAACCACTGAGTCATTTGGTCGTCAAAGGCGACCAAATCCCTCCCCCTGATTAAAATACAAATATGAAAGTAGCTCCGGAGTGCAGCGAAGCTTTCATTGAGATTTTAAGAATCGTGGTGCAATCAAAATATTTGACAATCAATTATAAAGAAATCATTGAGCATTATTGTATCATTCGTTTGGCAATCGAACATTTTCTCAACGATTTAAACAGTAAAATGATCAAATGTTGCGTGTTATCACAGCCAAATAACTGTAGCTACTTTCATATAAAATCAAAATTTTAGCTGGCTGGCTCTGTCGCACGAGGTTCTATAATTGTTACTTGGAATTTAATTTTGCTTATTTAGCTAAGGAATAAACCCAGCAACAGAAAACTTTGCTTATAATCATTATTTTCTGAATACTTAGATGTTCTAGAATTGTTACTTTTCCAAAATCCAAGTATTTTGGTAAGTTTTCTTACACTCAATACTATGCCAGTCATAGAGCACAAAAATTGTGTAATTTTCTATTAGATCAGTGTTTAAAGATTTACAATTATAAAGGAAAATTGTTTTTCACTCAATATTTCCTATTACTATCTGACTCTTAAATAAACAAATGTTTTGAAGTGTCCCGGCTCTTAAAAAATTTGGTATTTTCTAAGTAATAAAGGAGATCGAACTTGAAATTGTTGCGCCATATATCATTATTAAAGCCACTTCTCTTAAACCAATATTGCGAAAATGTCATGGATGTGTACTTCAAAATTAAAAATTCCTATAATTCTAGATTTTAGTAAAATAACACCGGTTACCTATAGCTAATCTAGGTTATCCAACAAAATATTGAAAAATGCAGATTCCAAACAAATTATTTATTTCGAGATGCTAATCTTTTGTAACAAGTAACCAACCGAAATTTGGAAACCTATCGATTGATTGAGTTAGTAGTAAGTACTAATTTCAAAAGCCTAACTTTAACCACTTTTGTTTGCAGTGCCTACCTAGTTAGGAATATTTATCAACTATATTTTTAAAATTTAATTTGAATTCCACCGTTTGTTCTAGTTCAAACATTAAAATTTTTCGAAATGAGTATAATATGTACAGGTTACCCTGTTTGGGCAAGTTTAAGATTTATTTTATGTAGAAAATCTACTACAAGCCTATCATTCCAATGGGCAGGAGCGTAGAGTAAATGATTGATTACATTAGATACTGTACTTATTGAGCTCTAATTAGAGTCGTTTCTAATTAATTCAACCGGGCTTTTCAAAATTATTATAAAACGTACCTACTTATATTGTATAAAATTTTGAAATTAAATTTGAATTACGAAATTAACAATATTTCATCGAGCGGTTTTTAATAATCGTGATCTTCAAGAGAAGGCCAACGTATTTCGCAAAAACGATTACTTCATATTTTTACTGCAAGGTTCCCGGACCATTGTTTGTGTAATACTGACATTATAAATAAATAATAATTATACATTTTCTTCTATTTCAAAAGAACAAAAACGTGTGTACTTACTCTAAATATTAAGTCAAGCAGTATAACTCTAAAGAAAGGGTATTGTATATACAGATAAAGCGACTCATTTCATATTATCAAACACAAACTTGATATTGTACACTTTGGACCTCAATAAACTATTTACTCGTAAAAACGGATCTAACTTATGATTATCTTGTTTTACTTCACTACTTCACTACATTAATTAATGCCAAAGTGTACATTTGTACCAACAATGAATAACCTTCCACTAAAATACCGTCCCCATATTCCTCTCCTCTGTCACTTCACTCTAGAGGCAATCTTCTTGATAAATAAGTTCATGTGTGTTTTGATGTTTGTTTGTTACTTATGTTAGGTAAATTGTATGCAAGGCAACATACAAATATGACATTTTGCAATGATTTTTTTTTACGAGATTTACACACATTACAAGACAGCATAAAACCAATTAAAATAAAAAGCACTTACATTATGTCTTTTGAGTTTATCTGAGGGCCAACAATAACAGATTTCACGTTACGGGGTTAATTCTTCTCGATAATTATTGTACACAGAAAAAAAAATATAAACAAATCACACTTAATTCACTAACCACTCAATACCTCTTTAGGCAATTTATACGGACAGACTGAATTAATCTGAACAGCCAATTAAATGTATTTTTACTGAGCCAACTGAAGTACATTATTTTGTTTTGAAACTAACCACGAACAAAAAAATGTACTAGAAGAGCACAGCTATAACAACAAAATAAAATCACAGAATTTACTTAAACTATATCTTTCAAAGATTCCAAATTTAATTAACAGTTTAATCTCTAACTATCGAATAACTGGTTCAATAATAAATTACATTTTATTATTTTATTGTTAAATAAAACTGTTAGTAGCGGAGTGCAATGTTTGGAAGTTATCACTGTCACATTCGCCATTTTTTTGACCAATGAACCAAAAATAGCTAGTATTAAAAAATACGACTTTTCTGTCGAAAATAAAATTTATCGTGGTAACCCAGCAAATATTTCATTTGTCTTTGGTAACATGTCTTGCCCTTGTCTAGAAGGAAACAAAATATTTTTTCAAACGTGAAAAAGAGATAAACTATACTGGTAACATGAAGGCTACATGTCGCTATGTTATCTTTTTTAACATTAAAAGAACATGTCTTAGCATGATACAAAACGTTCTTATCGGTTAAATTATAAAATAAATTTGTTATGTTGTGTGGTGGTCTATTTATCTATTTATATTTTACTAATTTTCGGTAATATATACACATTTTTGTGTCATGTAAATAAAGACGTTTACTTTTAAATAAAAATATTGCTTATAACGCCCCATTTACATGTAGAAAATTGTTTTCTTCTGCAAATGTTTGTAAGTAAATAAGAAGCATCCGCTATATAAAAATATTCAATATGCGAGAAGGAAATAAACATATATAGTAATGCCATCATTATTTTATAAGAAAATTATTAATTTATTTTTAATTAATTCAAATGCAAAATTTACATTTTTATCTAGAGCGTCTGTTTTTATTTTGAATCTTTTACATTTATAAATAAAAAATAATTATTTTTTGTTAATTTTAAAAATGTTGCCATAAAAATACTCGGATCGAATATATTTTATGGCATTTTTATATTGATTTTGGCGGTGTAGTGGCTCAAAAAGTCTTCTGTATAATTTTGTTTGGATATATTTATTTTCTTGTCTCTCATGTGCAAAAAGTCAATGTTATATCTCTTTCACTTTGCAGAAGAAAAATGTTGGTCGCATGTAAATGAGGTATAGTAGTAGTTGTTTTATTGTTGTTTTGATCAAATAGTTGGTTGAATTTTTAGCGTTCGACAAATGAGTTTATTTCAATTTGTGTTTAGAAATAAAGTCAAAATACTTGTTTAATATAATAATTGTTATTATTATCATAATACAATAGTTCTAAACTAGTTCTGTGGAATTAAACAAAAAAATGAATGTCTGCAAAATAATACATATATTTATTATAGTTATTATATGTATAAAGTAAATTTTATGAACATTTCAAATATATTTAAGTATGTACATTATTTTTCATTAAATTTAGCGAAACTATCTAGCAATGTTGCAAATGAGTTTTTTAAATTAAAATATTTATAAAATATGTATAATTAGTTCCAAAAAAAATTAAAGTTTCTTTCATTTAATCGACGAGACACAATAATATACTAGTTACCAAACATTTTGCCAATGACAACCATCAGGCTTTTTATCAAAGACAACCACTGCTCATGTTACCATTAAAATCACTAGACAAATTACTAAAGGCCAAAACGGCACCAGTTTCACAAACCAACTAGAAGACATTTTATTAGCAACAACCATCACACTTGCTATCAAAGACAATCACTACATATGTTACCATTAAACACACTAGATAGATCTTTGAAAACTCATTGCCTCAAATACACGGAGTTGTCTTCAAGCTGTCTTGAGTTTGTTACTTAACCAGTCTAGAGTTTGTCTTGCTTATGTTACTTAAGACCATATTCAAGCGTCACAAATTCGGAGAGAAAAAGAGAAAGAGTATAAATCATCAGGGCCATATGTAGAAGACCGAATGCAATGAAGTTAGGAAGCTAAATCAATTCAATTTTGGTGGCCGATGTGATCACACGTGTACAATTTGCTCGTAAAATTAAAAATTTAATATATATAAATGGTTAAATAATTTATCTACATTTTGTGATTTAATTTTAATAAATTTGTTATTTAGTTTTCAGTTAAATTAACTATTTTTCTAATAACTGTGAAACGGCTAAAAATCATAAATTCATAAAATCTATCAATATCTGTGATATAAATACATAACTGTGATTTTATTAAATATTTTTTTTTTTTTTCTAAATTGAATAATAATGTCTGCGTGCTGTGAATGTAGTGCCAAAGTGTTTGAAAACTTTTTTACTTGTGCTGGTGAATGTAATAAACTTATTCATTTTGGATGCGCCGGAATTAAAAAACCTGTGTTTGATGCCATTTCGATAATTCCAAATTTTTCATGGCGATGTGGTGTTTGTATCGATGTTTATAAAATTCTCAAGGAAACGAACGATCATTTGAGTAATTCGATCAATGCTATATCAGCGTCCTTGTCATTGCTAAATAAAACATCAGCCGTTATTAGTAATAACGTGGAAAGTTTGTTAAAACCAACACCATCTCAACAGTCGTCGTCCGTAAAATTAAAGAAAAAACAACACAAACTGATATGGAATTTGCTACACCAATACTTACAAGATCAAAGAGTAGTGTGAATAATGGCATAACAACGGATTCAACTGCTAAATCGTTAGACCATAATATGGACTCGCCTAAAAAAATTTTTATTGGTAGTGGTGACTTGAACTCTACTTTGCGTACCGTTGAACCGCTACGATGGATTTTTATTTCTCGATTATGGAAGGACGTTACTGATGATGATCTTATGATGTATATCAAAAACAAATTTGAAGTCGAGAAACCTGTATTATATTGCTTTCGACGTAATGATGAGCGCGATTATGTATCATTTAAAATCGGTATTCCTGTAAGCAAATTTAACCAAATGCTGGATTCATCGGCGTGGCCTTCTGGAGTGTTGATTAAAGAATTTTTAAATTCACGTCGGAAATCAATGAATAATAATTTTTTAGTCCCACGCTCAGCTCTAACGACGTTGTAACAATATCTACTGCGACCTCAACTGATTTTATACCTTCTTCAAATCCGATGCCGCTGTCTGCACCTATCGCTCAACTGACACTGCCACTCTCAGATGAAACCAACACATTGTCTATTTATTATCACAACGCTAGCGGAATACGATCAAAATCACGTGAAATGTACCTATCAGTGTTGGAAAATGAATATGATGTCATCTGCATCACGGAAACATGGCTGACAAGCTCGCACAATTCTGCAGAGTACTTCCCTCCAGACTACTATGTTTTCAGACGCGATCGTTATACGGATCTTGAATCGACAGCGAGAGGTGGCGGAGTTCTGCTAGCGGTCACGAAAGATATACGTGCGGATATTATTGACCTTGGGAGTAACGAGTTGGAGATTTTGGCTGTTAAACTTGCTTTCAATGGAAAGCTGGTGTTGATAGTTGCTGTTTACATACCATACGGATCCTCAGTTAATATATATGGTGAGCTATCTTTATTTTTCTCAAACCAACTAGCAGCTGCAGCTCCTGATTTTGATTGTGTGATGATTTTGGGAGATCTTAACTTACCGAAAATAAAATGGCTTACAGTAGATGATGAACTTCTGCCATTCAATGGTGATCTAACTTCAGATCTGGTGATGGACTCAATCTGTTCACTCGGGCTAAGACAGATTAATAACATCGAGAACCAGTGCAGCAATATCCTCGATCTGGTGTTCGTTCCAGTAGAAGTACATGGCACGATCATTGCTTGTAATGATCTCGCCGGTTCTTCAAGTATTTTTCACATACCACTACATATCCAATTAATATTTGAAAATTGTGTTAATGTTAACGGAAATTTTAATTCTAGTGAGTCTTTCAATTTTAATAAGGGAAATTATAATGCTTTAAATGAGTTTCTGGACAATATTAATTGGGATCAATATATAACGGGTAGTTTAGACGCTTATATTGATCAGTTTTATAAAATAATGAACTTGGCAATTGAACAATTTATTCCCCGTTCACCTGTAGTTTCGTCGATGCGCGAGCCATGGTTTAATAGTCGCCTCTCAGGATTAAAAAATCGGAAATCTAAAGCTCATAAAAAATATAAATTAAACCCATCCGCCGTAAATTATGAAATATTTAGCGCTCTCAGATCTCAATTTAAAATTTTAAATCGTTTCTTGTATAATTTATATATTGTTGAGATCGAATCGAATATTAGAAACAACCCTAAATGTTTCTGGAGTTATGTTGATTCGAAACGGAATTGTAGAGGTATACCCTCGCAAATGTCTTTCAATTCTTTGACGGCTAGTGATCCACAAATTATCACTGACATGTTTGGAGCATTTTTTGAAAATGTGTATGTCCCGTCTTCGAGAGGGAATGACGAACTTGTTTTTAATAATAATCCAAACATTCAATTTCAATTTACTACCGATGACGTTCTGCACGCTCTTTTGAATGTAAATGTGAATATGAGTTGTGGCCCGGACAAAATTCACCCGCTTGTGTTGAAAAAGTGTGCTTCGGTCTTAGTTCAGCCGCTGACGAACATCTTCAATTTGAGTTTGAAAAGTGGGGTTTTCCCTTCAATTTGGAAATCCAGTTTCATTAAACCAATTTTCAAGAGTGGACGGAGAACGGATACCGAAAATTACCGCGGTATTTCTATCTTATCGGCTATTCCTAAATTATTTGAATCGATGGTCAAGGACCGCATCTTTTTCTTAATTAAAAATTCCATCTCAGTAAACCAGCATGGGTTTTACCCCGGACGGTCAACTGTGACAAATCTTGCTTTGTTTACAAATTTTTTGACGCTAGCATTAGAAGGTGGTGACGGTGTTGAGGTAGTGTTTACTGATTTTAGCAAAGCTTTTAATAAAATTGATCATGTTTTATTGGTAAAGAAACTGGGACAGCTCAACAAGTGTGATGCCTTTCCTTTAAAGTGGATTTTTTCATATTTGACGAACAGAACTCAAAAAGTTTTTTTAAATAATATTTTATCTAGAGACATCAATGTTTTGTCTGGCGTCCCACAAGGTAGCCACATTGGACCTCTATTATTTATTGCATTCATAGATGATGTGAAGCGGTGCTTCAAACATTGTAAGTTTCTGATTTACGCTGATGATGTAAAAATCTTTTGTAAGATTAGAAATGATCGCGATCTGCTAAATCTACAACAGGAATTAAACGTTTTCTGCGACTGGTGTAGCTTGAATAAGTTTTGCCTGAACGTTTCGAAATGTAAAGTTATGAACTTTTCTAGAAGACGTTTTGGACGTAATGGACATGATAATAGTTTATTCTTAAATGGCGTTATGATAGAGCGAGTTCATTCTTTTCTAGATTTAGGGGTTTTGTTTTCACGAGATTTATCGTTTAAGGACCATATTGACAGATGTATTAATAAGGCTAATTCAATGTTAGGGTTTTTAATCCGTTTCTCCAAAGACTTTCATGACCCATATACTCTAAAAGTCCTCTTTGCTTCATTTGTTCGATCGCACTTGGAGTATGCGTCAATTGTCTGGAATCCGTACTATATCAATTCCTCTAATCGTATAGAATCAATCCAGAAGCGATTTATGCTGTTTGCCTTAAGGCGACTTCCTCGAGAGGTAAACGCTCCTAAGTATGTGCTTCCGCCGTATCTAGGCCATTGTTTGATATTGAATATTGAACCATTGTTCGTTCGAAGACAAATTTCTTCCGCAATGTTTGTGCGCGACGTTATAATGGGCCGAATAGATTGTTCACAACTACTATCCTTGTTTTCAATACGTGCCCCAGTGAGATCACTCAGACACCGAGGCTTAGTGATTAATCTGCACTTCCATGGGTCTAATTTTGGTATGTCGGACCCGGTTTGTAATTCTAGCCGTGTATTTTACCGTGTTCGATTTTAATTTGTCCAGAGATGAATTTAAAAGAATTCTAAAAACTCTATTTATTCAAATTTGATTTATATAAATAAACCTAATTTTAAAAATACCAGATGTAAATTAATACTGTTGGTAAATAAATAAATAAACAGTACAACAAATTAATTGTTTTTTCCTTAAATACAACATATTGTAGATTTAAACCTCGTTTATCGTTATTCGTCCTATTTAACCAAATCGTTATTCGTCCTATTTAACTTAATATTATTTTCATTGTCGTCAAATAAAGTCGCAGGCTAGTTTACCAACTAGGGAATGATTCGTTTCTTAAAAATAAATGTACATGTATAAAACGTATACATGTATTTTACAATGTATAAAACAAAATGTTACAAAATGTAACATTTTACTTCTTGTACATCGAAGCCAATTGAGTTCATTCTTTTTTTAATTCCTCACATTATGCTTATCCTTAAAAAAGCAAAATATGTTTTTCATATAATTTCTGTAAAAACTAATAATTATGCTATTAATCAATTATTATAATAATTATGAAAAGAAAAGCACGTAGTACATGAAACAATCAAAACCATATGTTCGTACCATAGTAATAAAAATAACAGCCCTGGTAATAAAACATGTTTATAAAAACAAAAAACCCAACAACAACAACCAAAATTTATCTGATTTATAATTTAAAATAAGGATAATTTTACCACAAATCACTTTCCTCATAATAAATATAATTTACATTTTTATTTTATATAAACACTTGGTAAACTTGCCAAAAGGTTTTCACAAGATGCTTGATTTTAATTAAAATTTTCCTATTTTTATTACCAAATGATGCACTACTACACTATCCACTAACTATTTTATAATATTTTAATTAGTTTAATTAATAATTTCAATATTTTTTAAGAGCACAAAATGTTGCTGTCACTTTGTACAAAAACAAAAAGTTGTTTGGTTGATTTTTGCTTTGAGATATGAGACCGACATATGCATTTTTCATATAATCATCCTGCTCTGGCTTGTGACACATGAAATAGCAAATTTTATATGATAAAAATCTTTACATTCATTCTACATATAGTACACAATTCTATGCTTAAGACACGTTTGGGAGGAACCCAGCAAACATTGGCGCGCTATATAAATGGCCATGATCACATAAAACATTATCGTTAAGTTAGTGTTAGTGACCGGCAATTGCGATTTTACTTTTCCATAGTAAAAAAAAAAATTCGATTACATGGGATGTTTATTTTTAAATTTGGATTAAAAATAGTATGCAACTGTACTTGGATAAATTATGATTATGTCATTGAAAAATCATTATAAAAATTACAGTATTTAAGGAAATATACAAGAAATATAGGGTTTTTGTCTGCTAGAATACACAGATAGAATAAGAAAAATCTATTGTAGCTTGGCTATGAAAATCAACCATGTGTTGTTTTGAATCGGGGCCTTAACTAATACTCGAACTTTATTTTCCTTTGTAAAATAAAATAAAATGTTTAGTTTTAAATGTGCTGAACAAAGTTGGATTCGCTTTAAAAAGTTTCAGTTACTTTACTTACTTGCTGGAACTACACCACGGGAAGTAAAATTTATTTGCTTGGTATTAGGAAAGTTGTATTAATGACCTTATTATAGTTTTATGATTAGGTTTAAATATATTTGAAGTATTATAAAACAAAAGTGGATTTACTTCGATTTTATGATTTGTTTTCTTTGTTTGCCCGGATGTGTTATCGGCGGTGTCATACATTACAGGTGCGGAATCAATCAAGATTTTATGAAATCCGTTGCGGATCATCAAACTGACTCCAATATGCTTTTGCCCGTTGGTGATTCTGTAGCTTCGACAAATATTTATATGACGTGGGATATGAACGATGTTATTGCCCATTAACTTGATTGTTACAGTATACTACCGGATCCAAATTGTAATGCGAAGTCTGTTCAAAGAGTCGATAAATGCTGCAAATTTTAAAACGTAATCCTTAATTAGTGTTCAACGTAATTGTTCTGGCTTCATAATAACTTTTTAAACTGTTTAACTGTAAAAACCTGTCACCTACCTTGTTAGGAGATAACTACCGAAATATGCCACATGTGTCGTAGTTGTAATTAGATTCGACACAATAATCGAGTGTTCTGTTTTCTAAAACACGATGAACGTAAAATGACCAACAGTATTACATTTTTCCTGCTAACTTCAAATTAAGCAGTAGCAAGAAAATTATAATGTAAAATACAAATAAGTATTTTGTTCATCATTATTTTATCAGTTTAATTAAAATATTTGCTTCTGTTAATTTTCTATGACATATACATTGGATATATATATATATATATATATATATATATATATATATATATATATATATATATATATATATATATATATATATATATATATATATATATATATATATATATATATATATATATATATATATATATATATGTGTGTGTTTTTTCTTTTTATTCATTTATATTTTAGTTTTTTAAAATACATTTTTAACTTTAGTCTTAAAAACTATGATTTAAATTTGTTTCCTTGTTTTTTTCTTAATGGAAATATAAAGAAATATTTCGTTTCATACACTTATATAAATAAAATATAATAAAGAAATTTTGAAGAACTCTTTTATACATTTTTCTTGGGTATTTAGTCAATCGTATAATTCTGGAAAACTTTTCAAAATATAATAATTTCTATTATTTCTTGGCTTCGCAGAGAAATAGTCTTTGGTTCAGGAGTTTTAGAGATAATTTTTAGATATATGTATATATCGCACAACCTAATCAAAGTGATATAGTTCGTTTATCTTGGAACTGATGCGTTGCATGAAATTCGATTTGTATTCAATATTGACGTTACATTCCCGGATAAGCTTATTAGATTTTTTCAAAGATATGGAAATCACTTTTTATACTGAAAATTGAAATTTTTGCAGAGTTTTTTTTATTAATGGATTGTGCGACATATGTTCCTATCTTTTTTTGGTAACATCTTAAATTTTTTTCTGTAAATTTTCAGTCAAAATTATGTCGTTAAATGATACAAAGCCCTCAGTTGTAACTGCTTTATGTGAATCTTGTGATTTTTTGACTAGTTTTATATTTAAAAATGGGCAATTTAGGAAGTGAAAAAGGGTTATGGTCTGAACTATATTATGTATGTGTGTGTATGTATGTATGGTGTGTCTTAGAGTAATAATCTCAAATAATTTGTTTATTTTGTCGATAGATTTATATCGATGGTTTTTTTTTTATTAAATCATATTAAATAATTTAATTTTTATCTCTTTGGTATTATTAATTATAATTTTTTCCGTTTCATGAATTCTATACATATTATTTATATACACAGAATTTTAACGAATGTCGCGTTTAGGCATACCAGGCGTGTCTAATCTGGTGTGCAGTAAAATCGTAAACGATCTGATTTCCAAAATTGTAATGGAGAAAACGTTGCATTTTTGAACATGACGATTTTAGGGAAATAATGATGGAGAAACGAGAAAGGCGAGTTAGAGCACAGAAACTTTGCAAGAAACATTGATGCAATACGGAGTTCCTCAATATGTGCCGCCCTCTTGTCCAAATCGGCATAGGATGACTTTTATAAAAGTTATTCGTTTTATTGAAAATTCCGGAGAGCCCGCGACATTCGCGGTCACCCTGTGTACATCTATGAAAAATTCAATATATAAAATATTTTACTACTACTACTCTTTCTGTGGTTTGTGATGCTTCCGCACTTTATCTTATAATCGGTGTGTATACAAAAAATGTTTATTTCTTAGGATAACAATATTACTATTTATAATTTATAACTATTTAAATTTAATCTTAAAAACAAAAGTACGTACAAATAATTAGATTGTTTTTGAATCAATTTTTTTTATATTCTTAATCGATTATATGATGTAAATGTATTTATATATAATTCTCTATATATTTATGGTCATGTGTGAGCAAAACATCATCCGCATATCCGAAATAATATTGAATGCAAAATTTTTATTATGACCACAATTTTAATAATATTAAAACTAAAAATTATAAAACTAAATAAATAAAAAATATATAAAAATAAAAAAAATAAATAAAAACTATTTTATATATACCTAAAACGTTGTAAGCAACAATCATTTTTTAGTTTTTTATTTCCAGTTCAATGAAACTTCTTATACCTCAAGAAGTTTAACCAGCGCTTGATGCAGGTGTGTATGTGAAATTGTGGTTAAAATTTAGTGTTATGCTTTTTTAGTTTTTTTATTCTCCACGGTTTTTGCTTAAAATAAAAACTATAACTATACGTGATTTAGTTACGATTTATTTACGTATATATTAAACACTATTGTCTTGTGTTGTTCTTTTATTTTTAATATAAAATGCATAGCAAATCTTATATAGCCGAGAAGAGAAAGGGAAATGAATTTGTGTTATTTGATTTTGACCAATTCAAAATTCATATAAGTTGTGTGCTCGTACACGAGTTTCACTGCTGCCTAGAAGCATGATATTTTACTAAAAATTTAGAAACTGCTGCAAAAAATAAACAAATAAAAATTAACACTTAGCTTTTAGCTAGTTTTTGGGAAGAAACTAAATTTGTTGTCATATCCTATACTTTTTGATAAATGTCCAAAATGGGCTTACCAATCAATTAATATATATATATATAATCGTTCAAGTTCTATATACCATAAATACATAACATAAAATCAAACCTTATTATACACTACTTTTGATTTTTTAATTTTTTCGTTTTCTTTGTTCTTTTTACACAATATTATAAGAAGTTAATTAAAAAAAATTAATAAAAATTAAGTAAAACTAAACTAAAAATATATCAGATGATTCAGATTTGGTACACGCGCTGCCAGTCGGTGATGCCGCACTTGCTAACGAATTAGCTCTGGTAGCCGCTAATGGTGAACGGACGTCTTGATTTAGTAAAGCTGTTTGATTTTGTTGCTGCAAACTATCATTACTGTAATAATATGATGAATCTGTAAAGAAAAATTTACAAATAAAATTTTGTGTTCGTCATTTATTGGCAGGTGATTTCGGTTATAGGCGAACGTGACTTTTTAGTTTTTGTATAGTAAATATGTCAACGCATCGACACTTTCAATTACTTTTGTGTACATACTAGGAATCAGACACAGTACAGATGAAGTTGAGGAGCTTCCATAATCGATATTGAACCAAACTATACCAATCAGAAGATTGGCTACAAAGACATCAACAATCGGAACGACGTAAGATTGTAATGAAGATAAACGTGCCATCGCATAAAACACCACTAAAAATAACTATTGAAAAACAAACAAATTTACCAGAAAACTCAAACTGTAGGTTGCAAATGGAACGCGTGGTTTTTGTAAAAATCGTATTTTGAAATCCGGTCACATTTTGTAATCGAATCTAGATTGCAGGCCTTTAAGATGACATATTGCAACAACTTAAACTTAGCTCTACTCAAAATTACATCAAAAAAATCGAAATATACGGAATCTCTGATTGTCATTGTATCCGTTCAAAATCATTAAGACATCAGGGATTCTCGCAAAAAAATTTAAAACGAATTTCCGGTTCAAAATGATTAACGGTAATGAGAATAATACATCGAGCAAGAAACCAACGGTTGAATACGTATGAAAAGCGTGGTTATTGGAAGTTTCGTATTTTAAAATCAGGTCACATTTTGTAATCGAACCTGGATTGCGGGCGAATAAGACGACATATTACAACACTTAAATGCAGCTCTACTTAAAATTAAATCAATCTCAAAATAATCGAATTATGCGGAATCTGTGACAATCGATTTTATCCGTTCAAAATCATTATGACATCAGGGATTCTCGCAAAAAAATTTAAAACATTTCATTGTTGAATTTCCGGTTTAAAATGATTATAGGTAATGGTAATAACATATTTAGCAAGAAACTAACGTTAGGTTACCGTTGTGATCGGAAATGTGACCGGAATTTTGTAATCGAACCTGGATTGCAGACGAATAAGATGACATATTGCAACAACTTAAACGCAGCTCTACTCAAAATTACAGCAATAACTCAAAATAACCGAAATAAACGGAATCTGAGACAATAAATTGTATCCGTTCAAAATCAGTATGGCTAACTAACCATCAGGGGTTTTCGCAAAACAATTGAAACATTTCATTGTTGAATTTCGGGTTCAAAATTATTAAAATACATCGCCTGAAAAGTTCTTGGTCTGACACATAGATGGTGCCACAATTTTTATACCCATATGATTTTTAAATTCTACCAACCTTCAAACGAAATATATCAAAATTGCATTACATTCCGACCATTAGTCCACAAGTTACAGTTGTTTTAGTAACGATACTTTTGTTAATTTCAATAATTAAACACTGTTTTTCGATGAGAAAAAATACCGTTCTAGCAAAGCAGTGGCTTGATAAGTGTTATCCGGACTCTGCTGGTATGCTGAATTTAAACGTGGTCGTACGACCACCGATGGTGCACCACGCTCTGGATGCCCTAATGAGGCTATGACTCCAGAAAACATAAATAAAATCAACGAAATTGTTTTGAAAGACCGTAAAGTGAAGTTGCGTGAGATAGCTGACATTGTAAAGGTATCAATGGAACGTGTTGTTCATATTTTGCACGTGCATGACAAAAATTGCTCTTTCACCAAGACAATGCACTATGTCACAAGTCGATCGCAACAATGTCAAAATTGTACAAATTGCACATTGAATTGCTTCCGCATCCACCGTATTCGCCAGATTTGGCCCTCGGCGATTATTACTTGTTTGCAGACCTCAAAAAAAAAAAAGCTCCAGGGAAAGAAATTTGGCTCCAATGAAGAAGTGATTACAGGAAATTGAAGCTTATTTTGAAGACAAAGATAAATCGTTTTACAAAAAAGACATCGAAATGTTAGAGAGGCGTTGGACTGATTGTATCGCTCTAGAAGGAAATTATGTTGATGAATAAAATGTATTTCTCCCCCAAAAAATGTGTTTTCTTTTTTAGACCGGGAACTTTTCAGGAAGAATTGTATTTTGAAATGCAGTCACATTTTGTAATCGAACCACACATAGCTTTAGTTATAACGCTCAATGAGAAAGATACAGCATTTTAACTATGAAAATAAAAATAACATGTTGCCCTGTGCCGAGGACACCTTAAATAAAGCTAATAACAGAAAGCTAATACCTTAATGCAAAAAATACCAAGGTATTAGGCGTGAGTCTAGACACGTAAAGTGTGACGGTAAACACAATGTGAGGAAAAGGACAGAAATTCAAAACAAATGTACAAATTTCAACATAAAAATATCCTTCTTCCTTTTACAAACTAGATTTACTATGTGACTTAGATTGAAATATGGTCTAGATCATTGGAAGGTGGCTGAAGTAACTCATTTAGATCGACTCCGCTGGTTTCTTTAATTTCAAAAATATTTCAAAGCTACTAAGATTATGCATTTAAAATTATGCATTTTAGTTTGGGTAGCAGTATTTTACATTCACCGCTAACATATCATTCCAGTTTTTGTAATGCCTTTAATTACTCTAGCATTTCCATTGAAACTATTGAGAGTTTCAAGTACCTTGGAATTATTGTTGATTGTAATCTGAGTTGGAAGCAACATGTCGATAAAATAAAAAAGTCTATCAGCAATGCATTATAAACTTTATATCTATTAAGACCAGTAGCTCCAAAATCGGTATTGCTAAAATTCTACTATGCTTGCATTAACCCTAGGCTTGAATATGCGTTGCCGTGTTGCGGTGGTTTAGTTTTAATAATTCACATTATTGTTCAGAAATATGCTATTCGCATTATATGTTTTAAGTCCTCGCGGACTTCTGCTTGGCCATCATTTCTGAGTTTTAAAGTTTTACCATTACAACATTTACATGTTTATAAGGTTTTACGTTTATTTTATTTGCAAAGTGGGCATCGATTATTGAGATCAAATGTGCAATACAACATTATTATTATTATTATTATTATTATCTTTATTTCAAATTACAAAAGGTAATAAAAACTGAAAAATATAAATATACAATTTAAAATTTGAACTAAAGTACAGCTCCTTTAGACATTATGTCTGTACATTAGGAACAATAAAAAGTTCTTATTTGTTGTTCCACATTTTTTAACGAACATTTTAAAGTATTTCCTCGTAACTGCCCCTTCCTTATTTAACCAACTTCCACTTAGCATTCTACAACAAAGTCGAATAAAGTTTGGCTTTTTGAGCACCCTAATATCTTATGTTATCGTAGCATTTTATCATAATTTATTCTTTGTTAAAGGGTAGATCAATGCTGCCGTTAAATCGGTGATGATTACCCGGCGACTCCAATTATATTGGGAATATGATAATGATTGATTGATAATGATATGATTGAAATGATAAGCCTGTGTGCATTAATAATAATAATAATACTACGCAAGCAACCATTAATAAAATAACATTATTTAATTTCACAATACGAATTCAGGTTTAGAGCTAAACACTGCGAAAGGACAAGTTGGTAATTCGAAGATATGCAATTTTTCAGATATATAGCTCAAGATTTTGTAGTACACGTACCTAATATTGCATAATAAATATAATTTGCATATATGAAAGCATATTCATCTTGCCATGAGATTCAAAATCTTAACTTTAGAAGTTTGTCGATACATAATAAAAACTGTAACCACACGTTGACTGTTCCTCTGCACACAATTTTCGCAAGCCAAGTTAATCAAAGCGCACCAAAGCCGCTTCCTAGATTATCGTTGCAACAAAAGAGCATGGGCTACAATATGCAATATCCACAACATAAAAATATGGGTTTCAATGGACAACATCAACAATATCCATATCATCAGTAGCAGAACCTTAAACCTTGGAAGTGGATGAAATTTTAAAAACTAAAAAAATTAAATTACATGAATCGGCCAAAACTGAATTATTATAACCCGAATCCTAAATGGGATAATAGTCCTGATACATTTATAAAGGGTGACAAAATTAAGTGAACACTCACATCAATTTTTTTAGAAACCCTAGATTTAAACATCTCTGCACCTCACATTGTTTTTTCCTTGTTTTATTGTCACTTATTTCCTTGATCGCACATCTGCGTACAAAATGTTAGTTGCGCTTCGTCTTTATCTGTGTACGTATGTCCTTTCTAGGTGATGTGAAATAATCGACGCGACAAAATTAAGTTAACACTGTTTGTTTTGATGTTTTCTCCGAATAAACTTTGGTTTAAGGTAAGTTTTTTCAATATTCAATGATTTTATTTGTTTTCTGAAAAAAAAGTACTGTTCTTTTGTTGAAGATTTTTTTAGTACATGCAATATGCCGAGGCAAAACGAATATTCAGTTGATTTGAGACAACGGATTGTAAATGACCGTAATATGGGGTTGTCCTATCGCAAACTTGCTGCAAAATATAATCTGTTATTCACTGGCGCGAGAAAAATCTGTTTAAAGAACAAGGACTTCGGAAATGTAAAAAAATTGTTCGGAAGGGGAAGGAAGAAGGAAGCGACAGACATCAGAAAAGGAAGACAGACAAATCGTCAGAGTAGTGAAGAAAAATCCAAAACTAACTTCTCGCCAAATTAGAGAAATAACCAATTTTTCAGTTTCGATACGAACAATTTGTCGACGGTTACGGGAAAAAGAAAAAATTAGCTGTATCCAGCGAAAGAAACCCTTCATAAGTAAAGCAAATATGAAGAAAAGAATTAAATTTTCTAAAGAATATAGAAAAAAAGGTTTTGACTTTTGGACTCATGTGCTATGAGCACTAGAGCAAATTTCACCTCTTTGTTTCTAAAAAACGAGATCGAGTTTGAAGAAATCCTGGGACCGCTTATGCAGCTCAAAATCTAAAAGCCACAATAAAACGCGGTGGAGGATCTATTTTTGTAAGGGAGTGTTTCGCTGGAAATGGAGTTGGTAATTTGTGTTTAGTTGAAAATATTATGACAGGTGGTGTATATGTGGACATGTTGAGAGTAAATTTAAAAGACTCATTACGTAAAATTGGACTACCACGGCGGTTTATCTTCCAGCAAGACAATGATCCCAAGTATACTTCCAAACTTGCCACGAAATATTAAAAAAATAATAAAATCTGACTATTGGAATGGTCTCCCGAGAGCCCGGATCTTAATCCAATAGAAAATCTCTGGATGATCTTGGACGAAAAATTACCATTTAAAGAGCGCTTAAATAAAAACGATTTGTTTAATAACTTAAGACACGTATGGGAACAAATATCTCCTGAAACCACTTATGGGAAGAAGTATGCGACGGCGTCTAGAAGCAGTCATTAAATCTGGAGGAGGATATACAAAATATTAATCAATCAAGATGATCAAAAAATCTTAATTTTTGTCTAGTAAATTGAACATGTTCACTTAATTTTGTCTAAGTGATGAAGAAGCAATTTTTTAATTTATTTTATAATAAATAAGGTAGCAAATATTTTGGTGTATAAAATTAATGAATTAATAAATAATAGCCCAAAAAGTATTTCACGATTGAAAACTTAGTATTTGTTGTATTTGTTCAGGGCTGAGAAGACTAGTTTATTATAAACAGTATGTGTACACTTAATTTTGTCACCCTTTGTAGAAGAACAAGAAGAAGAAGGAAATTCCCGATACGAGAAATATATAAATAACTATATACAGTGATATCGAAGAGGAAGCCGAAGAAATAGAAAGGCACTGTTGAAGTAAATTTTACGACCCACAAATTTTACGAGAAGACCCACAATAACTACATTCAGGATTCTCTATTGGCACGAGGGCTAATAAAAATTTAATTAATTAAGCCAGAGCATGCTATAGACGTCCAACCAATAAGGAAATTATTTAACATCAATAAATACCAGTATAATAGGCGTGGCACACTTAAAAATCTGGAAGTAATAATTGTCAGAAAAGAAAATATTCTTACAATTTCACCTGGAATTAGAATCCCGTTAAAGAAAAAAACATCGAAATTAGAATGATCACATAGATAATAAATTTAAGATTTAACTAAGATCTTTGGTTAACAAATTTTTCCATTCTTTGGACCTATTGGAGATCAATCGATCAAACGATTGATACAAACGTAAGAGCTGAAATAAGAACGACAACAGATGAGCTTACTATGAGGGCTGAAGTGGATGAACAGATCCGAAAACTTCTCAGCAAAGTATCAAAAAATATCGGATGGTTATAGACTTTAAACGTTTAAATGCAGTGACAATATCCCATACACATCCAATACCGGATATAACAAACACCATTGCCAATCTTTGTAAATCCAACTACTTTACAACTATCGATTGGACGTTTGGATTCCACAACATTACGAAAATACGAGTTCTTGAGACTATCATTTGGATTGAAGAATGAGCCCGCGGTATTTCAAAGGATGATCGACGACGTTTTAAAGGAAATCACAGGCAAAATATGCTATGTATACGTCGACGACAAAATAGTGGTTAGAGGAGAAATCAGAGAAGAACGAATATCTGAAAAATGTCAACAAAATACTTGACAATTTATGGAAAGCCAATCTTCGCGTTAATCTGAACAAGACAGAGTTTTCAATGGAAGAAACTAAATTCTGGGCCTATGTAATAACAACCGTGGGGATTAAAGCTAATCCAAAAAACGTTTTATTAGAGATTTTGCTAAGATCGCAAGTTGCAGCCAATCAATCAAGGAAAATAAAGATCAAGCTAAATGACAACGACATTGAAGCCTTCTAACTGCTAAAGGAACATCAGCAGAGCTACTGATATTACCAAACTTCGAAAGACCATTCCTGTTAATTACAGATGCTTCAAACCACAGTAGAAGCTGTATTATCGCAAGGATAAATTAGTAAAGATCGTCAAATAACGTTCATATCTCGATTTTTGAACAAAACTGAAGAAAACTAAGTTTCCAACGAAAAGGTAATGCTAGCAATAGTTTCGGCATTATACAAACCGAGAAATTATCTTTATGGTGTTAAGAAACTCAAAATAGTTACGGACCATCAGCCTTTGCCATTCGCGCTCAGCAATATAAACAACAATAGCAAACTCAAAAGATGGAAGAATACAACTACGAGTTGGTATCTAAACCTGGTACTACGAACAAGGTAGCCGATGCATTGTCAAGGCTGAAATTAGAAGTGAACACCCTTACATCCTTAAGTGATGACATAGTACATGGTGCTGAAGAGGATGATACTCAGTTTATCAAACATTGAGAAGTTCCGCTAAACGTTTTCAAAAATCAGATCATAATATCAGAAGAAAATGGGATTACGTTTACGAAGAACCCCTAAAAACTATCAAAGGTACATTATTTCTGCGAAGAGATGGAATAAGAGAGGAACTAATTAAACAACTAAATCAAAAATTACACCCAACAATAATAAATGACATCAAAATTCCGGAAAATTACGATCAACTACTCCAAGAAATTTATCAAGAGCACTTATCTAACTGCAAGATACGGATAACTCACCGAATAGTCAAGGACACCTACAATGAAGAAAACAAATATAGAACCATCCAAGAAGACCACAAAAGGGCACATCGTAACGGAAAGGAAATAAAGATCAGATCCTGGAGAAGTATTACTTCCCACAGATGGCTAGCTTGATAAAAACGACTATCCCAACATATCCCGCAGAAATTCTTTACATCGTGTATCGGCAAATTTTCTAAATTTAAAAATTCATCCGCATCAAAGATAGAACAGCATTACACCTGAGAGATACAATTATCAAGGTACTTCATTCTTTCACAATACCATGAATATTGGTAATGGACAACGAATCCAGTTTTATCAGCCCGATAATATCAAATTACATAAAAACACAGGGAATTCAAAATTATTTAACGCCATCCAATAAAAGTGAAGTGAACGGAATGATAGAAAGGGTTCATTCCATCATTATTGAAACAACACGGTGGCTATATAAACTGAATACAAGGATCTAAAATTAAAAAAAACCAAACGATCTATTTTTTGGAAGGATACAACGTACTAATTATTAAAACTTGTTACATTTCAAGGGAAAAGTTAACGAAGATTTAATAGAGGGTATTAGAAGTAAGTAACTTAAAGCTAAAATTGCAAAGAGAAAATTTAAAAAATCAGCCCAAAACGTATGAAGTCGGAGAGCCAATATATACGGCCATCAAATAAATTCAAGAAAAAACAAAACCCAAATTTAGAAATTAGGTCGTTGCGAAAGACAATAAAGTGACAGTTACCACAACCTCCGGAAGAATAATAGATAAAAGTAACATTAAAAACATTTCTAAATAAAAATTATGAATTTACTTAGCTTTACTTTAGCTCTTGGCTGTGGGCAATGACAAGGTCCCTAAATATATACCAGTACGACACACATATAGTTACAGTTAAACAAGGGAACGGGAATGTACTAAGTGGAAACTTCAAGATCTTAGCAGCTATGCAGAAATTTTAACCAATGTAAAGGCTGAATAAAAGGAAGTCGACTCAACAAGCATCTTTAAATCTCAGTTAACATATCAAATCGACGAAATAGAAAAATTACTGCAAGAACTTAGTGGACAATATTCAAGAATGAGACAATAAGTGAGATGGATTGGTTCCGCTTGGAAGTGGATTATTGGTTCACCAGATGCAACAGATTGGAACGAAATTCTCAAAAGTTGAGACAGGATTATATTCTTTAGAAAATAATGATGAGCACAAGAACCAACATAATGAAATTCTACTGCACTTGTATGACAGCACAATTAAGGTTGTTCAACAAATGATGCTTAAACGCCTCCAGTTACCGAAAGAAGAAATTAAAGAAATAGTAAGAGGAGCACAACTGGCAAAAGGGGGAATAATTAATACTAACTTATTTTACAAAGAAGAAGTCGCACGGATAATTACAGAAATGGAAACCGTGCCGTACTAAAAGGAAACTGAAGCCATCGAATATGTGGGATCAATAATGATTATGAGAAATTCAACTATTCTATATATTGTTTCGATACTCAAAACTAGTAAGGAGGATTTTTACTTCTTAAAAATCGTCGATAGTCAAAAACAGCAAAGAAATTAATTTGGAGCACAACGAGATTCTAATAAACAGTACATGCGGAATTATAAATAAATGTCACACAAGAGGATAAATTAGCGTATATGAGCGTAGCCAGGTACAAGAATTGGAAGAAAATCATTGTATCAGTCAAGTTATGAGAGGGTTAGATTCTGGATATGAATTTATTTTTAACGGAAAGGAAATAATTGAACCCACAAACGACAACACAGTAATCTTAAGTAATTTCCTAGGAATTATACAATAACTTACTACAGCTCAACTTGGAGGAGAGTTACTTGAACCAATATCAAAATGAAACATTTGAGGTTAAAGGTTGGACCTTTTCCCAACAAAGAAATTAAAACATCCCAAATACTTCCACCGGCACTATAACCAAATATTGCAGAACGAGGAATTAAACTCAATCTAGAATACCTGCATAATTTACATATATTCGAAACATCGGGAAATTTCAAAAATAAGCTGCAGTTCATCATGTGAATAATGTCACTAACATTGCCATCATAGCATGTATCATCATACTAATTCTTATCTTTATGGTAAGATTTAGACACCACAATGAAATGGTCCTGTTCCAAAATAAAGAAACAACCAATTAACAGACGGTAACTACTGGGAATTGAGTATCAATTGGGAATCTCTCAAATCACATTCTGGCGAATTTTGCGTAAAGTTCTTTGCTTACACCCTTACAGGATCAAAATAACTCAAGAACTGACGCCTCTTGATCATTTGAAGCACCGAAACTTCTCCGATTGGGCTCAGTTAAAGTTGAAGACAATTCTGAATTTCAACGAAAAATCATCTTCAGCGATGAAGCTCACTTTTGACGTAATGGCTTTGTCAATAAGCAAAATAAGCGTTTCGGTTATTCTGGGTGATAGCCAGATATTGTTTTTACACCTAAGTGAGGTTACCAATACGAAGGCGGTGGAAGTTTGGTTTTGAACTAATGAAACTTGAATTCTTTAATTTAAAAAATTCGGTCGTATCATCAGACTGCAGTGACCAAACTACAAGAATATTGAAAATACTTTGCACTTTCAAGTAGAAGAATTTTTACTTAGTCAGTAATTTCTAAATGATATACTCGTATAAAAAGAAAATTGTAATTAGTCGTGTTAGGCTAAGTTTGGGTTGATAATAATGCCCAAAAAATATTTTTTTATAAATTAAATAACAATTTAATTTTAACTTATAGCGGGTTTTCCAATAGGAACATAAACATTTCGTATTTTAATACGAACGCACCATTTAAAGTTTGTCATGATCTGTCAACGTCAAAACGTCAGTCAAGGTTAACATTTTTATCATGGTGAAGTTCATGAACGAGCAACGTTGGGAAAATATTAAAAATTACTACCGCAATTCTGAGACGGTGGTCGGTCATTAAAAGCGATTACTCCAATTTTCGGTCGTGGATAAATAAGACTCAAAATATTCACTATTATATGTTCCTGTACCAGTACGGAAGTACCAACAATATCGCAGTTCACCGCAATTGGGAATCTCTCAAATCACATTGTGGCGAATTTTGCGTAAAGATTTTGGCTTACACCGTTACAGGATCAAAATAACTCAAGCACTGAGGCTTCTTGATCATTTGAAGCACCGAAACTTCTCCGATTGGCCTCTGTTAAGTTTGAAGAAAATCCTGAATTTCATCAAAAAATCATCTTTAGCGATGAAGCTCATTTTTGGCGTAATGGCTTAGTCAATATTCGGGTGATAGCCAGATATTGTTCTTACATCTAAGTGAGGTGAAATGAATGAAACTTGAATTCTTTAATTTAAAAAAATCGTTCGTCTCTCAAGTATATTCACAATGCCTTAGTGAATTATTATTTTTCGCTACGACATTGTCAACCTCTTGGTAACCTCGAATTTTAATGTATTTGACGCATACATGCGATTTCTATATGACATTTTGGATTATTGTGGGTGATAGGCAGATATTGTTTTTACATCTAAGTGAGGTTACTAAGTCGTTGGAACTTTGGTTTCGAACTAATGAAACTTGAATTCTTTAATTTAAAAAATTTGGTCGTCTCAGACTGCACAAACTACAAACATATTGACCGCATTTTTTAAATTAACTTGGTAACCTCACTGAGATATAAAATATGCATTATTGGATAGCAACAAACCCACATGTGTTTCAAGAGACTCCATTACAACCACATAGAGTGATCGTGTTGTGTAGATTCCATGCCGGAGGTGTGATTGGACCATATTTTTTATTCGGTGAAAATGGTCGCCATGTTACGATCAATGGAGTTCGCTATCGTGTCATGTTGGTAGACTATTTTTGACCAGAATTGGATGAACTTGACATCAGTGATATGTGGCTCCAACAAGATGGTGCCACATGCCACATAGCTGGTCAAACAATTTATCTATTGAAGGTAGCCGGGTAATCTCGAGAAATGGTCCGTTCGAACGGCCACCTTGCTCATGCGATTTAACGCCGTTGGATTTCTTTTTATGGGGTTACGTTACGTCGTTGGTTTATGAAAACAACGTTAGAGGAGCTAAGGGACAATATCGAACGCGAAATTGCCAACGTTTCGGCTTATAGAGATCAAATTCCATAGTTAAATGTAACATGTGTACTGCACCTGGAATAAATTTCAACCCAATATCTCAATTATTCTGTCTTTTATTTAAGTATAAAATTGTTCTGTCCTTATTGAAAAACCCGCCCGCCCAACAACTAAAGTATTTTAAATTTGTTAGTTCTGTAATTTAAATTATTTTCAACAATCATTTTACGTTTCGCAGGGGTCTTAACGTTAAAATTTCTCTATGGCGAAAAATGTTTCTAAATAAAAATGAAGTGCTAAATCTATGTACAAAACATTACCTAAAATTAATAAAAGTATGAACGTGTGGTCTGAGAAAAAAAAACTATTTATATTTGAGAGTACTTACTCGTACGTGATTCAAACTAAAGAAAACTTTAAATTTTACCTTTATACTTTTACTCATTTTAGGCAATAGCGGGCTGAGATCTTACTAAGACATTGCGATCTAATTTGTGAAAAATGTAGAATAATCTCATTTTTTAGACTTAACGTCCGCTGGATGAAATTTAAATGTATCTAATTTTTGGTTCTAACTTGAATTTTTTTATCAGACTAATATCCAAATTTAATTAAATTGTTTAAGTGATAAACTTCATAACTTTCGGATGAACCGGAGAATCAAATTAAAAAGTAGAATATCTGCTCAAATCTCCACAAAAACTTTAGTCTCACAAAAAATCAGATTATCTCGATTTTTTTTGTTGAGATATTTTGTATCCAGCGAGTGAGATCTACATTTCTAATGAGAGCCGCTGGATATGCCCAATGTTTTAGTCGCAACCATGGTAAATTTTGGGGTTTCTAAAAGCTCATTTATATTTAAAAACATTTATCTAGATCATCTTCTTTATAAAACGCCAATAACTTTACAGGGGGCATCCACATGCGAACTGATACAAGTAAGGTTGCCTTTGACCAAGGAATCCAATGGCACCATTAGTCAGTTGCAGAACACCCTGTGACACATATCATTGAAAAGGTTTTGAAGAAAGTCACAAATTTATATAATGCACCTTAGTGCTCCAAACTACCGTTGTGGCGCCGATCGCTACATTTTTCGCTCGATACATTTTTCTCTTTTTTTAGAAGGGTTTTGACGACGCAAACATTTTATTATCAACACTTTAATTAAAAGTCCACAGTTTTGGCAGTAGTGGCTAAATCTTCGTTTATTACAGAATATATGCGCCTCGCATATATCATTGAAAAGTTCTTACAAAATGTCACAATTTTGTTGCACCTAAGTGCGAAAAATTTCCGTTATGATAATCACGTGACATTTCGTTTGAAAGGTTTTTGAAAAGCAATAATTTGGTAATCAGACCTTTAGTTGATGAAGCTACCGTTTTGGCGTTGGTAACTAATTATTTATTTATTATAGGATTCTGTATTATTGAAAAGGTGTTGGAGAGTGTCACAAATTTAATTGAAACGGTTTGGTCATTGTTTGCAAGGTTTTGAACCAAGCAACAATTTTTTAACCATGACTCACCATGATCCACCACTTTGGCGATGTTGACAATTTATTCCTTTGGTATAATAAATACCAAAGGAATAAATTGTTGGTACAATATTCTATATATTTACGCATATAACTGTTTTGAAATATTTCGAAAAACTAGTCGCCATTGAGCAATATTGTGAAAAAAAAACAATAAAACTTGTTTGATTTTCTTGAAATCTGTTCATTTAGATCAAGGAGATGTTCTAAGAATGTTTCACTTTTATACCAACTCGGACAAACTCGTAGATGCGGATTGTAGCGGATGTTAAAAAACAAATTATTTTAAAATCAATCAGTATATTTTCTGAGACGTTTGTTTTGTGACGATTTTCCGGTAATTAGAATTCTTTAATCAGATTAAGTTTAAATTTGGTTTTGTGATCTCGAAAATCAGATCAGTTTTAACCTATTTCATGATCCGCAATGGAGGTATCATATCATGAAAAAGGTTAAAACTGATTTGATTTTCACGATAACATAAAACAAATTTTTACAATATCAATGATGATCCGCTATTGAGAGCATATTTTCCTGAGTAGTTTTACTACCACTTTCTTGGGAAAAATGCAATATTCCCAATTTTTCCTAATTTTTTTCGGATTTGTTTATTTCGAACAGAAGTTCCGATTCCCTCGTGAGTTTTCAGCCTCTAGCAGTTTTTTACCATTTCTGGGATCAGGGACTGAATGCACTACGTGAATGTAGTGAAAACGAGATGAGCAGACGAATTATTCATTGAAATTAAGGAAGTTTCACAAGTCCCCGAGATACGATTACTATCGGCCAAACAAACAGCAGGTAAAATATGTACGGATAGTGTACTGGATCCTAACAAAAATAATATTTGCTTGGAATACGGGCATAGATTCGGTGTATGCTACTTCACCATAGATCGATTTGACAGAGAAAAGACGAAATCAACTTAAAGCAACCATTAGCTTTAGGTAATATAAATTTGGGGGATTGAATAAGAACATAAAAGTAGAATCTGTAAAAATGGAACAAAAACTCGACATAATTTAAATTCTCGAGTTACTTGGACTGCAGCCAATACTTGAAAGATGTAGCAGCGATCAAATCATCCAAAATTATGGCATGCGTGTTTAGGACCAGCTAGAAGAGTGCTAGATTCTAGATTATCGTAGCGTTCAATTAGCGTTGATACTAGCGTCCACCATTCTAGAGTAATCCGATTTTGTATTCCGCATTAGGTGAGCTACAACGGTCGATGTGGTCGTAACGATTACACAGGCGGAGTTGATGAAATATTATACAAAATACATTAGATGGAAACAGTTCAACCACAATATTTTGCTGTATTACGAATATCGTATTACGAGTTGTTCCCTGGAAGTGTCTGATTCAGTAGTATTAGCGTTCGACACTGTGTGCATTATTATGGATGGACTATTGATAAACAATTTAGTCAGTATTCAGCAATGGGTATCTTATATAAAGCTAGATAGAGCAGAAAAAAGGACCAATTGCCGTCGAAACAGGTAATTCTGAATTCGAGAAAAAATTCTATTTTGAAAGAATCGTTACACATCGAAGCCGGTAGTCGAAGCATCATGATCTGTGGGTTTCGAGATATAATTCAGGAATCGAATCCTTGGGTTTAAATTAAATTTAAAATTAAAATTTTTCTTTAATTTCTTAAACCTGCCAGCAAATTAAATGCTATAAAACTTATATGATTACGATGGTGTCTTCAATTTGTTTCGTGGACAAATAAAGTTTTAGTTTAATTCGCATTATGAATTTTTCATAATATGTATATTTTAAAGCTAAATATATTTAAATGCACATTCAGAGATAGAATAATATTTTATTTTAAATTTTTAGTTTTGTAGAATTTTGAAAATTTGTATTAAATTTACAGTAAGTAGTGTAAGTTTATACAATACTTACTGTTTACTTACTAAGTAGACCATTTGCTGCTGCTGCTGCTGTGTATCCATATGAACTATATGCACTTCCATATTGCGAATAGGCGGGGCTGTAAGGATAGTCAGATGTGGGTACAACTGATCCACCACCTTAAACGAAAAAAGAAGAAAAAAGGAAATATATAATTTTGTGTTTCATGCATGTACCTCCACATGTGCCTATATGTAAATTACTAGATCCTGATAGATCAAAATAATGTTTTTTACATATTTCTAAAATAAAATTTTTATTTTTTGTGTGACGTTTCCTAATTTACCTGCTGTATAATGATTAAAACTAGGAAGCATAGATGAATATCCTGTACCACTTGGTTGCAATACAATTAATGACGACTGATCATGTGGTTCGGTATTATGATTATTATTATATTTTTGAGTATTATTATTGTTATTATTACTATTATTATTATTATTATTATGACTGTTCGATGTATTATTAGTGTTATTAGTGTTTGTACGTGTTCTGCCAAGTTCGTTACCATGTCCATTAGAATGGGTTCCACCGCCATTCTGGCTATTATCAGTTACCAGCGTTACGGGCAAATCAGGTGATTCAGAATCACCGACTGGACTAACTACAGTACTTATATTTGCAATATATGTACCACTTTCTATAAAATAATTATGGATTTTCATTAGAGAAATTCGATTTGTCTATTAAAAATTTTCCCAATCACCATAAAACTGTGACATATTACATGAAATTTACTATATTGTGGAACAAAACTAAAAGTCTCCTTCACCAAAGTAATATCTAACTAATCTTATATATAATAGTGTGTGCTCAGAAAATTTCTAGTGTTCAGTGATATCAGATTTTATATTTTATATAAATCACCTGTATGGTATGGAGAAATTGTTTGATCTAGCAAATGACCCGGTCCCATTTTCATTTCTTGCATACTAATGGGAGCCAACGGTGTTAATGAACTCGCTCCTAAATTTATTGATTCTAAATCACAAACAGACATTTAGTTTTATGATAAAATTAAAATTTTATAGACTATACTAACCGATTGTCGATGCAATTGGAGGTGTGTATAATGAACTTTGAGCGGGTGATATCGTTGTAATGCTTTCGTATAAAATCGAATCAGTTCCACTAGACACCGGGAAGCCGTTATTTGTGTCATAATAATCTCCAGGAATACCAGTAACATTTCCACCACCAACCCCAGTTTGTTGACCGTTTGATGTGTTTAATTCGGACAGCAGTTTATGTTCATCCTTGATACACCATTTTCCTGACCACAGCTATACATAACACAAGAAATGCATAAAGGGTTATTATTTTATTATCTAATAATATTATAGTAGAGTGTTACTTACATTTGAGTACAATTGATCACCATTATAATGTATCCTCTGCCGTTTAATCTCATCATCGGAATGAATATTTATATCACGGTTTTCATCTGTAATTAACAAAAACAAAGTCGATTTAGTCTTACAGTACATATAGAACCAAGGGCATTGGTAAGTTAAGTAAAACTGAGGCTGGTTCATGAAATGATTCATTGAACTATTATGAAGCAAATTCGAATCGAATTTTTCGATCACAGCGGATTTTTTAATAGTTATTTGTTTATTCTTTTCCTATCTAATGGGCCGATTTTTTTTTGTTATCGAAAAATCCAAAATCGAAAAAGTTTCATAATAGGCCATCGTAATTTTTTGAACTACATATATAGTTTGAAGTTCTAAAACCTCGCTAACGCACTGTCTCAAAAATATAATTTTCTAGCAAGTCGGAAGAACATAGTTTAAGGTAAAAAAATAGGAAACTCAAGTTACGAGTAAGTAAAATTGTTGTTAATACATTACTAATGTATAATGAGCCTTCTTAGAAGTCGATTTGCTTTAAAAGAATCGATATCTACTGAGGCTAAAAATATTAGCTGCATTAATTTTAAGAGTTGGACGTCTGTAAGCAACATTTACGTCATTGCATTCTATTTTGTTTTCAAATGAAAAAATTGCTGCGCAAGCTATGGAATTGATTAATTCGACTTATATTCTGTGAGTCATGCAACAGTAAAAAAGTGTTTTGCAAGATTTCGTAATGGCAATTTTAGTGTTGAGGACGATCTGCGTCCAGGTGCAGTAAAACAATTTGAAAACGAAAGAGTTACTCACCAAGCAATATCACTTCGATTGCATGCAATAGAAAAAAATACAGAAGGAAGAATAACTAACCGAAGAAAATAAAAACCGAAGAGTTTTTACATTTGCATGAATTTGTTTGCTCGGTACAAAAGAAATTTTTTTTTGCACAAGATTATTACGGGTGGTGAAAAGTGGATTTTGTATAATAATCCTAAGTGCCAAGTTCATGCCAAGAAAGTGTTACTGTGTGTCTGATCAAATTAATTGATGCTCTGTGCGGAGGAAAAAAGACCATTTACGGCCAAGGAAGGCGGAAGGTGATATTGCTGCATGACAACGCTCGTCCACATACCGCAAAATCAACCCAGGAACTCATCTTCTCCCTAGACTGAAAAGTTTTACAGCATGCGAGGTATTCTTCAGACTTGGCCCCCTCTGAATATCTTTTATTCAGATCGATCTCATCATATTTGAAAGACCAGCGGTTCACGAAAGATGAAGACGTGCAAAAATGGCTCGATGCCTATTTTTCTTCGAACTTCGAAGAAGTTAACTTTACAGACGATTTTATAAGTAAATCAGACAAAATTAGACATTGTGTTGATGTAAGAAGAAGAAAATGAAGAATTTGGATTATATTCTTGACCAAATTTCATAAACGGCAGAAATTTTCTTCATTTAAGATCAATTTCACGCACTATTAAAACGGTATTTGGTCGAAATCAGTTAATAAATGGCAGTGTTGTGCGTATACGAGTAATTCGGAATTATCTACATGTTGGTGTCGAAAATAGTGTAGGTAATTGATTTTTGTGTAGACAATGTCGATAATTAGTAGAGTATGTGAACAAACAATTCGTAAAAAATGAAGCATATTGATTTTTTTATAGCGGTTCTCATTGTTTTTGCAGAATGAGGTTGCCATCTTATAGTTTTCTAGTTTAAAATGTCGTTTCCCAAAATTTTGGGAATTAATACTAAATTTTTACACAACATATGTAAAATATTTCAAGATATTACAATTATGTATATTCAAGTATTTACAAAAATATTCTCAACGCCATTTGTTTTAGTCATTAATAAACTCTATATTACATGGTATTCAGGGACAAAGGAGTAACTTTTTTTCGTAACGGAGAAATTACAATTTTTTCCATAGATGTCCTTATTTGGTAGTTTCTTTTGGAAACTACACTAAACTAAGTGTCACCTGCCACTTGAAATAGAAATGCCACCATATAACACAACACTTGCTCCAGTAATTTAAATTAAAAGTATCGTATACAATTTTTTTTTGCTTCTTTATAAAATAAAATTTAGTAGAATACAACAACTTGAAACCATAAAGTAATCTGTCGGCTTAGAACTGTTAAAAAGTTTAACATTTTATTATTTGTTCAGTCCTCCAAATGATTCGGTTATAATAGGATGGCGCAACTTCAAGCAGTATTTACTTTCGATATCGAACACTTGTACGCGATCCTACATGCAATTTTCATAGCACCACTTCTGCACCTTAAACAAATTAAATTGGTTACCGTTGACGTGATTAAAAGAAATTGTCGAGCGATATCCGTTTGCTCCACTCGAAACAATTTCTTCGAATGTTTATATTGTGTTTGGTTCGATTGCCCGCTCTTCAAAATCATGAAATTAAAATCACGCATTTCAAAAGCACAAATTTCAAATCGCGCTTTACAAAATCCCGCGTTTCAGAATCCAGCTATTCAAAATCTCGATTTTGATAATAGAAAGTGGGATTTTAATAGTTTGTTTTAAGACAGTACAACGTTGAAAATATATAAAATAATTGATGGAGCCGAATCAATGTGAATTGGAATTACAACATGAACGTTTGAAGAAGTTTTGGATTCTGTTCGAAACAAATGGAAATACAAATTAAGGTCAAATGTGGTTTACAAAGCACTCAGCTATAGGGAATGAAAATTGTCCATTTCTTAACCGATAATTTAACATTAATTTCTAAAAATATTCCAGAGTTCGGCCATGCTAAATCGAACCAGACTATTTGGCCCGATTTTTTTTTTAAATTTATTACATTTTTCGATTGAAATCAATAAAAAAAGCCACCGGTTTTCATATAGTATACCCCCGTGTAATACGAATGGTTTATCGATTAGAAATATATTCTTTTAATAAATGCTATTTTTATTATTTTAATTGATATTTACATCATTAATTAGTTTCAAAATGACCAAAACTTAAAACTTCATATACAAAATTGATGTAAGATTTCCAATCCTGCTAATCAAATCAAATTTAGTTATAATGTAGTAAAGAAACACATGGCCTAGTTCTCTTCAACATCGTCGAATTTCTGTATTTCGCCCCAAATTCATTTTAGAATTGGCCAAATTTCGTAAAGAATAGTCGAATTCTAAAACTTTATACAACATTTAAGTGATAATCCTAATCCATTTCTGCATGTCGGCATGTCATTTGACAATTATTGGTTGAGGAATGGCCAAGTACCCTTGCGCAACGTAAATCTAAAAATTCTTGACAAATTCATGTTAAAATGTAAATCACTGACAATGATCGATTAATAAATGGTCTAGTTCTTAATAAAAATATAGATAAAAATTTTGGTTAACAAAAGCGGGACAAAACAGTGAGATTTTGATAATTCGAGATTTCGAAATTCGAGCTTTCGTGCCGATCCTATTTGTAATTTTCACTGTCCAGTATCACTGATAATTTTAAAATTAGTTTAAATCATACTATAGCGTTTATAAGGATTATTAACCGATGAACTAAATTGGTTCAATTAATAAAGTAATAATAGCATTTTGCTGATTGATAACAGAAACAGACATAATATCTACATTCTCTACATAGTAAACGCCATTTGTTTAATTGTCTACATACATTGTCTATACTCATGTAGAATATTTATTAACTACGCAGCGTAGACAATACGGCACAACACTGATAAATACCTGAATTTTCATTTCAAAATTCCAATTACATCACATAAACTGAATTAGATTGAAATGCCTGAAATGTTAATTTTTACCTTTTAGGCTTGGCTACACTCAACAATTTCGTCTAATCCCAGAACCATTCAATTCATGGTCCATTCATTGAGGAATAATATTTCCATTTATATTTACGAGAAGCTTGCCCCAATCATTTTGATTCTTAGCCATACTCCAACTCTTATAAAGACTTTGTTATTCCAACAAGAAGACAAGGTTTCTATAATAGCTGGTGGAACCATTAATAATCTTGAAACATTTTCCCCCTCTCATAACTATTTTAAAATAAATTAATTGATATTATTGTATTTTAATATTTAATATTTGTGACTGATAAACAAATCAAAATCTAATCAAACAGGAATCAATCAACCATAGTAATTCTCAAACAATGTTACGCTTTCATTTTAACGGAAAATTTAATTTGTTTATTTTATTGACAAGAATCGAAAATGTATAAATCTATATGTTCAAATATGCGCATGTAGTTTTTCCCGATAAAATCATTAATGTTGTTGGATTATAAGGGAAAATTTACACAACAAAAATGTATTGTTTTTTTTAACATAATTTCGGCTTTTCTATAATATTCTAATTCTATTAAAAAATTTGGTGGAGATAACAACATATATTTACGAGAAGCACACAATTTCGTAAACCCATGTAAGTAATTCTAATCTTTCCAACCTCAAATTTTACAACACCATAATTTCCTGTGTACACAAAGAAATCGTGCGTTACGATGGTACACCAGATTTTAATCATATGGTAGATGATTATCTAAAATTTATCAAAGATTATATTCGGATTAAATTCGCTTTTCTTCAAACCCTTCGACATTAGAAATTATCATAATAAACGAGTATATACTCGTATTAAAGGATTCTTAAACATTACATGTAGGTCTAAATAAACACTTTTTCGGAGTTTAGAAACCGTTAAACACTTTTATTAACAATGAAGAAGATCAAATAAGCAATAAATAATTAGAAATATACTATTGTGGTGGGCTATAAAAATGACTAAAATAAGGATTCATATCTGGGAAAATGTAATATTTAATGCGCCCTGTTTGTATATAAGTAAAGAGTTTTTCAGAATCCGGATTGCAGAAATCAACAAAAATAACATTACTAAATACACTCGAAATTTACACGGCATCTACTCGTATGTTTACAAGACTAAAATTTTCCTAAGACAAATCTTCCTTTATCTGCAAAGTTACTATTCAACAAGAAGAATTTAAAAAATTTGAATTGAAGAGTTTATGTCATAAACGATGTAAACCAAAACTTACTGGCTGTATGATGTCACACATGAACTTTGAGAAAATATCACAGGAATGTCTAGTAATTCTACAACATCAAATATCGTAGCTTCGAAGTCTTCTATAGTTAATTAGAAAAAAATTAAAACTAATGCTACATCATTTAGCATCTTGAGCAAACCTTATACGAAAGCAAATTCGTTAACTTCTATATTAATTTTGTAATCTTCTGTTTCATTTTCTGAAGAAATCGACTGTAGTTACGGTGGGCTATTACTACAAGGGTAAATAGTAAGAGGTTTGTAAATCATTTTTAAAATTACATAATATAGGCTTAACATCTTAATTCAGAAGGCTCCACGAGTCTAGTTGTTTACCAATTATGATAAGCCGGATTTTTAAAATGGTTTTTGAATGAAGCTCTGAAATATGATTAGTTGGAGTGGAATTATACCTTTTCTAGCGTAGTTTGATGAAATTTGGTACGTGGAAATAAAATAGTAATTCGTGGCCATGATTAACTGGGACCGAACTAGAGCATTTTCAAATCTATTTTCATAACATTTGGTTCGAAAGGAGATTTTGAAATGTTCACTGTATGCCGTTTTTTAGGACGACTAACTGGGGCAGAACTGTAACATACTTTAACCGATTTCTTACCACGTCCTAAATTTTATAAAAATTGGTTAAAATACGGTCAAATTGGATATTCCAGATATATCTCACTACTTTACATTATATTCATGCTTATCCATATTTCGCAATTTAAATTAAAAATTCTATTCGATCTCGCATACCATAATTGTATGTATCTTCTGTAACAATAAGGTTGTAACATTCGATTCAATGGGCGTATGAGAATTTGAGATTTGACTCATTTACTACTTTAATGCAACCGCAATTGTTTGTGGATGATATATAACGAATCCAAATTGTCACTTATTACCAGCTACTGTTAAGATAATTCGATTCCTAGATTTTGATTTAAACGTAAACCTGGAATTAACGACGGTTTGTAAAACAGTATCTAGTCCTAAATGAACACTCCGCTGAAAGACAGAGTTCTTTTCTTACGGATTATCTTATTTACAAGGAATTACAATACGGGATCATCCGTTGACCGATTAGGTATGAAGGCAGCTTGATAGGACCCTATCTTAGCATGAACGGCTTCTAATCTGATAAAATTCAAATTTAATAAAATTTTATATAGTCTCGATAACGTGTATCGGATTGTTATTCGTCTACAATCAGTGATTTCGGTAGGCATATTTGCTGCCTAACATATACTAATAGTTGACTTCCCTCATTCGGTAAACATGGTAACAGATCAATTGAAGTCTCGTCCATCTAGTCTTTATTTGTTCTTCTGTCGAGGGCAAATCTAACAGCCAAGCATATCCTTCGGATAGGAGGTCGAGTTTTCTGATTGTGAACAACTGATCCCACCTTGACAATGAAATACAGATACTACCTAGGTTGTTGGAATTTTGTCCTTATGATTTAATAAATTTGTAAATTTGGCGAAATCGATCAAAAAGATTTACAGCATCGAAATTTCTAAAGAACTCCCTACGCTCATCTGCTTGAGCAGGCAAATTAGGTGGTATCTTTTCAAACCAACTAAAGGAGGTTTATGTGTTTTGTTCAGAGATTATGGCTTAGATAAAACTAAATTAGAGGAGGTACCATCGGATATCAACTCATTTCTGACTAAATATTCAATTATATTGGACTGATATGGTTTCAACACATGGGGATCTTCCAAATAGGATGTCCCCTAAACCAATACACCTGTCCAAATACAATTTTATGATCCAAAAGGAACTTCTAAATATGTGATCTAGCTGAAAGGATGAATTAGGACTCTTGCAGGTTGTAAGGCATGACCTGCGGCCGAAAGTGGTACAAAGAGTAATATCATCCTGTAATACAAGTTCGACTAAAATATCCCCACGCCCATCAGTTTTCTGATAATAAATAATCTGTACTAAAAGTGCTTGAAAATATATGTGCCAGGCATATCCGATATGTGCATTAAAATTATAGAAAACGTACAGGTAAGTATAGATGTTTTACGAAACACAATATTTAACTAATATTCCAACATCATTTCTAATCCCATGGTTTTGAGCAATGAGCAACATTCTTTTTTATGACTCACATATCGAGCAACCGAATTGGTCTCTAGAATATGTACACCAATCCTAACTAAACTCTTATCGAATAATAGCTGTTTCGCAACTTCAGTACAACCCGAACATTCTATGATTACTTGGGCTAATCGGTTGCAAACGATAAGCGCTAGAAACTAACTAACTATGTATAGTCGACGTTGAGAAGCGGCATTGAATTAATCGTCATAATGACTATTATTGATATAAAGCACGCGGATCACGCTGTCATAAGAATCATCAACAATTACAGCAATAGTTCCAAATTGATACACTTCAATCCATGCCAGATGTATATCTGCTGTAGCTTGGATGTAATTCGTTCTCACTATATAACTCTCCAAATCTTCCTTTAATTGTTGTTTGTAAACAGGTTCGATATAGAGTAATAATCAGACGAATAGGCCTAACTGTTTCCTGAATCATACTCACTACACTAAATACGGCATGCAAATATTTGAGTTAAGAGCCAAAAGAATAAAATTACCATCTTGAGGCACTCGAACAATTGAATAACTTTGATAAGATCCATTTGCTTTCTCTGGAAAATCATAATTAAAACTTAAAATGGCTTATAGGTGTAATATAAAAGAGTGAACTGAACTACACAAAATTTTCTATCTTAAAACACGTTAAAACAAACTAAATAATACACGTATAGCAGCATACAAATTAAATTAAATTAACAATTCACCAAATTAATATATTTAATTTAATTTTAATAATATTTTTATGATAATTATACGTACATACGGTTTAACTGCTGAACTATAAGAGAAATGATTATGTATTCCGAAATATTAAATTTACAAATGGCGGGTGACGGTTAATTCACGTGCTAATTAACAGATGTCAGTGTTAATAGTAAAGAGAACGCTAACAGTTTTCAATCCGTACTTGTGAAGTAAAATATGGTTTAACTTGAATAATAACGTTAATTTATATTTATTTATTTTATTATTTTACTTTGTATTTATGCTATCTTTGGCATTTCGTATTAAAATGTTGTTTTCGCGACTCTTTCTAATGAGACATGCTTATAGTGAATATTCTTCCCGCAAATTTTATATCAGCACCTTCGTTTCAAGGATAGAATGTAAATAACATTTATGTTAAGTGGCGAAATTTATGGTCAAATTTAATAATATATGAAACACTAATAACAATTAATAATAGAACTAGAATAAATTTAACTTAACCGAAAAACCAAAAATGTTTTATTAGGCGACTAGGAGCAACACCGTTCTGGGAATAAGACAGTTTTATCGAACAGACGATTTTCTTATTCGAATAATATTGTGATTATAAACCAAAATATTAACAAAATCTCTTTAATGTTAAGTTTATGATAAGGTTTTGATATTAACGTTTGCTGTTTAAGGTAACATCATGGCGTTTGACGATATTTAATATGGTTACCGTTTCCCCAAAAAGAGAAGGGACTCTCGTAGATAGTTCACCGATATTTCAGCGGTTAGTCTTGCAAAAATCGCAAGGTACAACATCTCTACAATTTGTAGAGCGCGTAACATTAAGTATACAGGATATTTAAATGTTTATTTTAAACTGAAATAATAGTCAGATTGCTGGTTGCTTATCTAGTAATTTTAAATGAAGCCGCTAATTTATTCTTTATTATAAAGTTAGCAGAAAGCCCTCCAGAAAATTTTTTAATACAATATCGAAAATCACATGCTAAGTAGGTAAGCTTATTAATTTTTTTTAATATTGAGGCTCCATGCATTTTCATGGTAACATGGATTTTGGTAGCCTTAAAAAAGTTAGTAGAAGCCAATTCAAGAAAATAAATTGCTTAAGGCTAAATAAATTGCATATTAAAAAAATTTTGCCTCCATTCTTTAGATAAAGTACTGGTTTTGTTATATTTAATGCTAGCAGAACCGAAATCGGCAAACGGGTTAAAAATCTAATTTAGAATGAAGAACAAATTCTATTGACATAGAAATAATTGGATCTTGATGGCACATTGTGATGCAACCTGATTCAAAAATTCAACCTATACCTAATTTAGAACTAAAAATAAGATCTTATATTCTGTGAATAATTAAGGCTCTCTGCAGGCTAACTAGGTTAGGTTAGGTTAGGTTTCAGTGGTTGCTTACTGCACACTTAGGCCAATTTTTAGGCCCATTGTGATACCACTCATTCACTCCACATCATTAACCCACCTACTTCACCTACTCACACAACTACAGTATACCCACCTGCACATTGCAAGCTCCATGTCAACCTGTACATTGACATGGAAGGTGGGTCGGCGCGTGACACGGAATTCTGCACTCCATCAGAGGGTCTTAGTTGTATTTATTAGCATCATCGATCGTAATCGATGATGAAAATTCGATTTGCATCTAGCCTCTGATGGGATTCGAACCCAGCACCTCCCGGTCCAAGTGCCGAAGCTTTAACCACTGCACCACTTGTCCGGTTGCAGGCTAACTAAATGATTTTTAAAAAAATATTTATGTTTTTGATAAAATTTTGATTTTCTTCAAGTTTTTAGGTGACAAAAACATGGTTGATAATCTTATTTAGAATGCAGTTCAAAATGTATCAAACTTAAAGACTTATTAAGGCCTAATTAAATTCCCGAAAATCGAATGAAAACGAAATTTAGCCATAAAATATATTCGTATGGTAAATGAGTTCGAAGTTGACAATAAACTAGATAAAGTGACTGGGGCTTTTCGGTTCACTAAAGTAAGGTTAAACAATCGGTTTCACTCTAAAAGATTAACTCAATTGGTTTTGGCTAGAGCACAATTTAAGCTCTTACCGATCAACTGGTTTAGCTTTATAAACAACGGTCCGTTACCGTTCGAGTGTTCAGGAATCAATTGTTAGAGAAATATTTTCAAAAATATTATGACATTTGTAAATTGCGTGTTATTTTGCCGCTTGATTTGACAATATTGATGGATTTGATTTCTTGGCAGATATATAAATTTTGGCAAATTGAAGCTAACCTATATTTTATACATTTTTTAAGTGAGTTAGAATAACTTATATTTTTAAAAGTAATAAAATTTTACAAATTACATCGGTTTAGTGCAAAATTTTAAGCTAAAATTTGATTCTATCCTTGAAAATGACGTACTGCTTGCATGCCCCATTGGATTCAAACGTGCTATCTATGTTATTTAGAAGTCATGAATTTTGTATTGTTTTTCCGAATGATTGAAATAGGGTAGTCAAGTATATGACAATACGGAATTAAAATTTAATAATTGCCTGTAGCAGGTGTAGGGTTGGGTGGTCTTGCAGCAGTTGTATACAGCATAAGATGAGATGTACTATGACTGAGGACGATGATTATTTAGAAATCCTATACCTAATCAAAAGTAACTGAAACTAATAAAGTAACAATTTTATCGATAGAGAGCGTGTGTGTGTTCATTAACAAATATTTTATTTAATTTATTAACACACATTTTTATGTGAGGATGCAAGCAGAGCCTGGGTTCACATTTGATATAGGATAAGGCTTATACTCCAGGAATGTGCTATACATATCTAGGTTCGCCATTATGTTGCCTGCGTAAGTTTCGTATCATCTCATATCATAAGAAAAATTGCGCGCTTACAGCACAAACATTACGTTATAGTGAGTCAATTAATTAAAATGTGTGATAATAAAATAATAAATAATTCATTGCGATCTAACTGAATTTGTAAAATTTTCGTTTGACGATGAGGGATTCACACCACATTCAACAATGCATTGACTTCAAGTTGATGGTGATTAGCTTAATATTATATAGAGCGCTTACATTTTGCCTAGTTATAAATATTTAAACTTTAACATTTCCAATAAATTCGAATTTATATATTATCAGATGTTCCCCCTTCTCATATTACTGTTTTAGACGCGTGTGAATTCAATGAAGAAATGTTTTATGCCCGGAATATAATTTTGTTTAAAGTTAACTGGTCTAAAGACTCAACAACATCACAAAAAGGAAGTTCCTACAAAGAATAACATAAACAATTTAAATATAAAAAATTGAATAAAAGCAAAAATGATATCATTTCCGGCCTTATGATTACTAAAACTTCCGGTCAAAATATTGATATATATATATATATATATATATATATATATATATATATATATATATATATATATATATATATATATATATATATATATATATATATATATATATATATATATATATATATAAATATATATATATTTGTATATACGTACATTTTATATAAATATATGTATCGATGTAGGGGGAGAAGGAAATCCATTATTTTAGCATTTTCCACTCCTCTTTTTTGTTATGCGGATGTAAAGATTTTTATTTTTTGAATTTTCTATCTGTATTTAAAGAAAATTATGTTTAACACCAACCAGCAAAGATGTTATAATTTCAAATGAAAATATTTTTTATCACACAAAAAGAGGGAGGTTACCAAGTACAAGGAAAAAAAATAAACAAAAATTGGGGGCTTCTTAAAATATCAAGATTTATACATAGAGTACCGATGACGATAGGTTAGTAGTTGATTAACTTATACAAAAATTACTTGATGGGGTTGCATTCAAAGGAATTTTAGATGTATAAAATAATAGGGAAACCGAGAAAATAATATAAAAGGATATAAAATAATTTTCCACTTTTCTTGTTTTCCCCTTTTATGAAAAAAAAAATTTAAGTTACTTATAAAAGTTGAGTACATACCATGATCGTCAATTCGTTTTCGTTTAATGCTATTTCCATTTGGGTCGGTTGTATGCTGTATTCCTAATATACCATTTATACTATAACCGCCAGATCTTTGTTCACCTCCAACGACATTACCATGTAGCTGATTTTGATGTTGCGTTTGATGTTGATGTTGCTGTGAATGTGCTGTAACAGCAGGCGTATGAGTTATAACAGATACATTTCCTGTACTCCCGACTACATTATTACTATTGCTATTATTATTATTACTATTATTGTTATTATTATTTCCACTTCCATTATTATTGCTACCATTTCCACCACCATTTTGATGACCACTACCTGAATTTTGATTTTGTTGTTGATGATGTACATGCTTTGCTTTTTCTGCTGCTTTATTTCTAACAATTCTGTAAATATAAAAAAATTGTAAACATGAGTTACGGATTTTAACAATATTCTTCCTTTAATTTCTGTACTGCATATGTAAATCCATGCAGCCCTTTTTAACTAGCGGAACGACACAAAAATACCGAATAATTATGTATATAGTATATTGTAGATGTATACTGAGATCACCGTCAATAACCGCATACACCGTTCATAATGTAGACTGCAAACCCAACACAATATTACATTTTTTGGTGCGTTTATGGCATTGAGATATATTTTATACGGTGTATATTGAGAGAGATATTCAATGTGAACCCACTTTAATTTACTTTTTTATAATTATATTACATATATAAGTGAAAATGTCACGGTTGGTGATTTTAAGTTTTGTGTACAATAATATAAAATAACAGCCGAACGACGAATCAAAATTATTACAAAATCTGATATTTTTGGGATAATCATATAAGTATGTATATGAATGTATGTAAATATATAAAGGGTGTACCGACATTCACTGACATGAGTGGCACGGTTGTATTCTTTAATTAAAAAAAAACCTTAGCTTAGTTAGACTACCGGCACGACTTATACAGTGAAATCTTCTTAAAATTCTTATATCTTTTAGATCACGGTACGTACGAGATTCTTAATCGCACAAGTATTTTGTAGGAGTATTCAAGAATCTCTTGATATATTCATTTCACAGTTGGTTGTGTATCTCTAATTAATTGCCTTTACATCTAATTTGTTATCCACAAGAAATAGAAATTGTGCTGGTACTAAAAATTAATTAATTATTTTATCAAAAATGTATCGAACAATGAAATCTTAAAGAGCGAGTTTTATAATGGATATGTATATAATTTAATGGAACAAATGGGCCTACCAGTTTAGGCAGCGCTCAAAATGGGACAAATCAAACTAAAATCTGTGTTAATATAATGTTTGTTGCAGTAAACATCTACAATATTCTTCTATTCTCTTATCATTTCTAATCCATACATTGTGTGTAATTAGCTGTATTTGAATTCATCCAAGCGATCCGTGCCATCGGATATTGGAACACCCTGTTAATTTATTGTTAAAACGATGTAAATAACGCATATAAGTAAAAATATGTACCTAAATAATTATGGGTTCTAAACCACATAGACTTATCGAAATTGCTCTACAGAGGGAGTAATGCTCCAGTGACGACACGCATATCTGAATATGATTGAGACATTTTGCAGTTTTTATTTACGCAAAGGTCAAAGTCTTCATATCCTGGTAGTGTTTTGTGTTAGTACGAGTATATATATACGTATGGTTTCTGATTACTTAAATTATAAGTTTCAAATAAATTTTTTAAATACATAATTTTCTTAAAATTTAATTATAAACTTATTTACTTATTCTGTATGTTTCAATATTTTCTCGGACGATCGACATGTACTTCTAATACTTTAAGAAAATTATTATTTATTATCCAAATGGGCACCAAAACTTTGATGGTAAACCACAAGAAATATCATCTAAAGCAGAACTGCTGGTCTAGATGATAATCACGAATTAATGATTTAGGCCGACGGTAAATACCATCGCTATCACCCTCTCACAGAAAGCTGCATTCGTTCTGCTTGACATGTGTAGGTCCACCCTATAAATTTTTAGGAAACTATAAAAAGTAACTCAAACTAAAACGTTTTCAATTTGACGTCATGGTCCTTGAAAACACTAAATTTATCTTGGAATTCACTTTTTTCATAAAAATACGCCTTGTACATAAAGATACGAAATCGCCAAAAACATTTAACCAAACAACAGTTTCGTTTAGTAACGAAAACCCTCATGCAGTAATTCTGGATTGGAAAACGTATCATCTTGGCACCAGCTATTTAATATTATTTATATCAGTTACTGAGTTCTTTCTTCTACCAACCGGGGAAGTAATATTTTCAGGGAGATAACAGGAGATAAAAGTGTTAAAGCCACCTCCAGTTATAATATCTCACTGCAATAATTATCAAAGCATCAGAAAGATTATGGATAATAATCGGATACAATTGCAAGCAACATCATTAAGTAGTGGTGATATCAAAATAAATGTCCCAGACGATGACAGCTATAGAAAGTTAACGGGAGCTCTAATTGAAGAAAAGACAACATGGTACTACTACAAAGATAAGCAGACAAGGCAAACCAAAGTCATTGTCATGAAACTACACACATCATGTAAACCAGAAGAGAAGCAGAAATAAAAGAGTATCTTTTGGAGAAAGGATTCAAAATTCACATAGTTATACAGCTGCTAAAAATAGGTGGGTGACAAAACATCTCGTCCTTTATATATGTTATCACTCGAAAGAACACAAGCCAATTAAAATATTTATACAATCAGAGAAATACTCCACATGAAAGTGCAAATAGAAGCAGTCAAAAAATGTAAACTTATTCCTCAGTGCAAGAGGTGCCAAGTTTACGGACACACACAAAACTATTGTAATAAAGATCCAAGGTGCGTAAAATGTGTAGGAAAACATCGTACGGCTGAATGTGTGTAGAGACGCAGATCCAGCAAACTACAGAGGTTGCATTACTATAAAAGAGCTGCAAAAATACGTAACGGAACAAGGGAAACTTCAATAAGTAACAAAACAGAAATCAATTCAGCCTCAACAAGGATATCTAAGTGAAGTCATATTTTCGTTATTTTATCAATATTTTTGTCTTGTTTCGTCAGAGCCAGCTGACGTCATAAAGTGATCAAAAATAAATTCTAAAACTAAATACATTTCGTTCAGAATAGTAAAAACTCATAAAAATTTACAAAGTGAGTCATGAGAGGTGTATTGCTAGTAGCTTACATTCAGGGCAATGTACTCGTATTTAATGTAGTTGCACAGCATGTCCATCATCATGAATTGTTTTTGACTATTTTCAATTGACTTTAGCTTCTTAGTGAAAATGTACATAAGACAATTTCAAGTTATGTAGAACATAATTTCAATTGTGAGGTCTTCTTTAATAAAACTTAAACTGTTCATAACAAATAAAAACTTGTCATCTTAGTTCTCGTCCAAATAAATAGCTATAACTCTACAGCAAATATAAAATATTAAAAAATTTCGGTTTCAATTTTATAGAACAATGATAACAGTTCCATCTTGCTAAACATATTTTCAAAGTTAAAAACTTATTATTTATGTCTTAAATTATTAATTCATTGGTATATACTCGTATTTACACGTTCCACCTGAATGAACTAGAGTTGTGAAATATGAGTAGTGTGCAACTGGTAAATAACTATTACTTGTCTTATATCTAATTTGGATGTTAACTTTTCTTAAACAATAAGTATTAGTTTATTAGAATATTCTTATAAGGGTTGCTACCTTAACAAAGAATGGTACTTGTAGATGGATATGAAGCTATAGTCAACAATTTGTCATAGCCTTTAAATACTTCCAAAACATGTCTTACGAAGCTCTGACTTTTATGTAAATATTTCAATGTAATAATTTCATCTTCAATTAGTAGCAATATATACAATCACACAATGGAATTTAATTAGCGATCGACCAAAAAACAGCTCGCGATCGATCTTATGAACACCTTTGCGATACACCTACATAGTCCACAACTGATTTGATCTGATATGTAACAATGCCTTATTTCCATTGTTTAGTAAAAATTTCATGAAAATTCAGAGAAAATAATGCTTAGAAAATTTTTTTTCAACTAAATCATTAAATGATGTACAACGTCGCCTTCTAAAATCTTTATTTGTCGTATTTTAACGGGGCAAATTATTCCGAGTAAAATATATTTTATGGTGAAATTATTTAGATTCACCAGGTCTGATCATCAATATTTAACCAAGTAGTACAATTTCTCTATAGGCCGACTATTTTATTTCGAATTGGATTATTGAACACTTTAATAAGTCAGGAGTCACGAAAACTGATAAGCGTGATGAGAAGACCACAGAGTTGCAACAGAAATAGAAGCTTTAAAAAGTTTTCGGAAAATTGAACTTTGAATAAATGAGTTATTGTAGTCTTATTAATTTCATTTAGTCGTAGTCGTGGTTACAATCAAAATGACCATGATTGTTTTACAATTATAAAGTTATAGCTTATTTTAGCCATGAAAATTAAATTTTTATTTTATTTTTATATTATTAAATATATATAAAGCGTTTTTATTTTTAATTAAACTATACATTTTTCATTTTATTAAATTGGGTTATTGATTTGTGAAATCTGCTAAAAAAACAAATAAAAAATATTTGCTTTCAAGAATCCAAATAGTTAATTGTTAATAAATATTAATTCGCATTATCAGGGTCTTAATAGCTCTATATAAATCTATTTGATTTTCTTTTATTTTAATTTCTGGAATGCTTTAAAACTTTGTTAAATCCATGTATAATCGAATTGCCCATGAAGCAGTAACAAATTAAAACTAGAGCAAGTAGTTTTTGCATTTTCATCAACCAAAAGTAAAAGCTATGAGTGTACGTATTATAGTTGTGGCATTGAGGTATTATCAGATTTATAATATTGTAATATTTTATGGCAGATCATTGCAGAGATAGTTAAACCATTTTAGAAAACCCATCTGGCTGGTCCTTTTATTTATAAAGTAAAAACACACAGGAAAGGCGGAGAGTCGAAAAGTTCGAAGAGATTGAAGGTAGCTATTACTTTTCATGTAATTGACAATCTCATAGCTAAATCAATTACAAACTATCAAAACTAAAAAAATTAGCCTTAGTTATTGTGGAATGATACATAAAGGCATTGCAATCCAGAATTGGTTGACAATACAATTTTCCCATTAAACAATTTATAGCCCAGAACAATTTGGCCGTTAAAATTTCATTAATTTGTGTTTGCATATACAATTTAAAGGTGAGATGTTTGTTCTTCAATTTTCTATTTGTCACAAGCCATATGAAAGTAAATTATATCTTATTAAAATCGAGAATTGATATTTTAACAATAATAAAAATTCTTGATGGAGGTGACATCACATTATGAAATATGTTACATTCGTTACTATATTCGTTATCCGTTATTTGAAAATCACCATATATAACATTTGGAAAAGCATAAAGTTTAAACAAATTTAAATCCTTAACTATTCTGTACTTTAATGTCAAGTAACAAATAATTCGAATGATTATATACACTATTTACTATGATGGGATGCAGTTATGTGACTCTATGCGTAATTTGGAATTATCGACATGTTGGTGACGAAAATAGCGCGGACATTTTGGCGTAGACAATGTCGACAATTCGTCGAGTATGTAGAATATTTCGAAGCAATGTAGATTATTGCTTTTTTGTTGTATTATCCAGTGTTTTTCACGAGGATACCATCTCCCAAATTCCAGTTCAAAATGCGAATTTCCAATATTGTGAACGTTATAATTTTATTTTTACAAAACAAATATATGAGATTATAGTATATGTTTAAAATAATTCAAGATATTCTAATTCAATTTCAAATTTTTATTTGCAAGGCCACTTTTTGCCATATGTTAGAGAACTTGAATCCGAAAACATAATAGTTGTAAACAAATACTTGAACTAAACAAAATTATTAAAAGTTTTTCATAAAATTATCAAATCAATTCAAATCAAAACATTGGTTTACAATTTATGCTGTAAAATTTAATAGACTGTTTGGCTTAGATCTGCCTAGAATTTTCGGTATTTTCTTATTCATCTAATCTTCAAATTGTTTTGTTGCGCTATTATACGTGACACAATTTTCAGTAATCATTTATCTGCACGCAATATTCATACAATATTGTCATAGACAACTGTGTACTAGAATTTATTTCTGCCAATTAAAATTTCACCTGCAACAACCTCGAATGATCACCGTTGATGTGATTAAAAATGTTTCTAGCTATATTAGTATACTTTTCGTTGGCCAGGATCAATATCTAATGATTTTTAAGTAAATGCTAACGTTTGTGCAAAATTGTTTGGTTCAAAAATTATTCCTCATGTATCACTCGGTGAGTATAAGCGTACATCGGTAACTTCTTTAATTTTAATCCCATAGGTGTTAAATACGCAATCTTGATACGTTATTTGTATAGAACCCATACTACACAGTCAACGACGTAATCCGCTTCGGGTAATTAGTGAAGGAGCCGGGAAAATTGGAGGATCTTCAAACAATTTTTCTGCATCCAGCAGTGCATTCAAATAATTAGAAGTACAAATTGTAGTCGGAATTGAGCTCGTCATGATGTATTTTAACAAGCCCAAATAAAATGTCGTTACGTGTTGGCCTCATCGATAATTATATAGTCGTACGAGGCTAAATTTTCCGCACATGTATTGTCGCTGTACCATTCAAACTAAAAATCAAATTAATTCATAAAACAAACTTTTAACAACCTGAAATATACCGATTGACATTTATTTTGACATGACGTTATCAAGAATTCAGCTTGTACAAAGCAAAGGCCTTTTCGAATTTCCCATTAAAATCGATAGCGACTCCCGATAGCGGCGTAGAAGGAAGAAGAAGAGAGGAAAATATTTTTACATCAATTTTTAGTTAAAAAGTTGAATGAAAAATTTTAGTTTGGAGTTAAATAAATTAACTATATGCAACAAAAGCGCGCGAAATATAAGTTTGACATAGAAAATTAGGTGCTCTAGATACAATCTATCGGGTGCCAATAAAAAACACGGCTACTGTATCCACCATTACCCAGCTTTAACAACTATTTCTTAAGCAAGAGGACGCGATAGGGAAATAGCGAGCACACAAATGGACAGTGGACATGATTATGTTCATTGAAGTATCGCGGTTCAAAGTATGTTATTTTGGCGGCTCTGTATTTGGTTTAAAAATTTTACTCTGTCTGAATTCTACTTTACAGCTAAAGTAAATGCAAGGAACATCAATTTTTTCTTATCATTCTGTTTTCTGACCATATAGAAACACATACATTATATAAATAGGAGTACGTCATTGCCAAATAAAAGCTTGAATTGAAATTTGTCAAATACGACGTTGTCTACATTCGACGTTGTCTACATTCTCTACATTGTCAACGGCATTTTTTAAATTATCTACATACATTCTTTAAAAAAAATAAAAATATTTGGAGAAAAGCCTACAACTATGGCTCGAGATATATAGACAATGCACAATGTAACACATATCACATTAAAAACGACCAGTCGTAACATTTTTGTCACCACCAGTAATCGAACCCGGGACCCCCGAATCACAAAGCAAGCGCTCTACTTACTATGCTATTGAGAGCGACACTACATATGTAGAATATTAATTATCTACGCGATATAGACAATACAGCACAACAACGCAGTGCGATATTATGTGCAAAATATTAAATAGTTCTGGATATAATAGGACCAAAACATCTCCAAACAAGCTTATGGTTATCCTACTTTAGCATAGCTATTTTGAAGTCACTTCGACTCTCTATTCTTAAAATAGTGGAAGGAAGAATAACAATTTTTTCAAAATTCCAATATTCACCTACCACTCATATAGTAATATATACTCCGATTTAAAAATAATAAATAATTGGAAAATATGCAGGTGGAAATTAAACTCAACTTCAAATTTTCACATCGTTTTATGCCGTTATGGCATAGAAAGAAGTGTCACAATGTGACGTGTTGTTACGAGGATACTGAAAGAATTAATGAATCAAGTCAATGTAGCTTAAAGCCATTCATCAGGAAACATAATCTTGCAGAGCTGTAGGTCTACCAATACTAATTAAGCACACCTTTGTTGAGCTGGCCCTCCAACCTTGTAAAATTTCAAAAATAATTAGTGCATGCATATGATCTTGAAATACGAAAGCCAAAAATTTTGATCTCGTTCAGTTCGGTAAGGATTTGGTGATTTATGTGCTCACGAAATAGGTCCAGTTTTAATCTGCTACCTCTTAGCATTTAAAAATTAATACTTTCAATATCGGATTTGACGTACCGTTTTATGAGTTCACGAAACGCGTACGGTTTGATTTTTGAGCTGCAGCCCCTGAGCACGAATACCACCCTAAATTTCTCAGTTACAAACGACAATTTCTTTTAAAATTGTAAAATGCATATAATGCGTTGGTTTGCTCAAGTGTCAAGTATAAAGTTTGAATTAGTTTGTGTTATTATGAACACATGAAATGGTACCAATAGGGATATCCTATCTATCATAGAAATTTTTAATTTCTTCTATTTTAAAGGAATTGATCGTTTGTACTTAAGAAATTGGGGTGGTACTCGTGCTAAGGAGTATGTGCAAAATGATATCGTTATCTTAATGGAAGGTTTTAATTTGAATAAAATATCACTTAATTTTAATAAATCCAAATATATCATTTTTCAATCGCCATTTTTGGTGCGTTATGTACAGATCTGCTAGTTTCCGGTAATATTATTCACCGTGTTACTTAACCGTGTCAATAATAAACTAGACTTGATCGTTTTACAGATCGATAGTAATATATCACAGATAACTTTCAAAAGCTCGAGTGAAGGCACGAAGCTGCCGATAGAATTGAAAAATACAACGGACATTTGTAACGAAACCTCGAACTCCATGTCAGCTCATAATCCAGCATTTGAGGAAGTAATTCCGAAGCGTATCAACATCCGACGCAGGAACTTTCATCCGATGCATCCAGTTTTATCAAAAACAATAATATTATTTTGTATACATCTCGGAACGACTTAAATTGTCATGTGTCTGCTCGTCTTTGACAGCTTCACGTCACGCTCTGATATTCTAACTTACATAAAGTGGATTCCGCATCCTCCATCATGAACCCATTCAATTTTTGTACACTAGTTTAGTTGATTTACGGAATAAAACGGGAATAATATCTCATTTAAGCTCCAAAAAATTAAAATAAGTGTCCCTTTACAACCATAAGTATTCTGAAAAACTCAAGAACCTTATGATGTCTTAGCGCTAGCGAATACAAATTTAAACGAATTTTTTACTTTGGATTCCAATGTTTTTCTGAAGAATGACTTAGTTCTTGTTTCGGCGAGGAGTACTCTTATATTTCTTTTGTGTTATTATAATCGCCCTAGACTATGACTCAACATCATAGCTCCTTGTGAATGGTTTCGCTTTTGTATTTAAATCATGGATATTCATGATGACATCTTTGTCACCGGTAACTTTAAATTATCAAATTTAACATGGCCACACACATTAAGAGGACAATATGCATTTTGGTGCTAGAAACTCACGTAGTATGAATGCAACTTTCCCATTATCCAAAATAATATTTCAAACTGATTTTTTGAATGTATGTATTCAGCAATCCGTATCTTATGTTTGCAAAAAAAACAGTTCGCTGTCACCTCAATGATACACTAAACAGTTGCACACACTTGGAATTTTTTCTAAAACTAAATCCGATTTAGGTTATTCTAATTATTGATACATACATATACAATGAATTCTCAATCATGCCTGGTTATTAGAAATCTATAATAAAAACATTTTACCCATGCAATCTGATATTATCGGCAACCTTAAGCGTTTTAGTCAATTTATCAATTAAAAGCAAAATTATAACAGATGTCCTTCTGCCTTGAAGTATAATGATCATTCTTCCGATGATTCCAAAATGATAGCTAACCAGTTTGCCGTGTATTTCAGTCAATCATTCTCGAAATATGACTTTGAGAAATATTGCTCAAACAGTGTTGTGTATCTACGAATATTTCCGAATTGTCTACATGTTGGTGTCGAAAATAGCATAGACAATTGATTTTTGAGTAAACAATATCGAGAATTGGTAGTGGTTGTAGACAATTTTGGTGGAAAATGTAGGTTACATGCTGTGTTTTCGGTACGAAGCCGTCATCCTAGAATTTTCCAGTTTACTTATATTTTGGAAGATAAAATTCAATTTTTGTAAAATAAATAGGACGTTAGATTGAAATATCTTCGTTCGTGGAATAAAATTAAATTATTTTATAAATCCAGGTTTAATAAAATAAATTAACTTGTAATTAGTTGGCATTTATTTAGCGGACACTGGAAGTTCCCTTAACTTCCATACCAGAAGTTTACACGATCCTATAACATTTGCTGATTTGTAATATCGATTCTATTTTGGAGTCGATGTAAACCTTCGAAAAGGAATTCGTAAAAAGGGAGAATCTTCTAAGATTTTTTCTGTATCCAGAATTGAATAAATTTAATTCTGGTTGAAATCGAGTTAGTTTTGTAACGAGATCAAATAAAATGTAGGTATGCAATGTGCCATAACGCTGTACGAGGTAAATTCGGCTATGGTTTAAAAGAAATTCGCTGTGCCAAATGTGCTGAACATTTTAGTAATGAATAATTTATTTCTGATTTTAACGTCCGTTTCTTCAGCAATGTTATTGAGGTTACTACAAAACTTAAAGGATAAATGAGTATTTTTGCTTTATTCTAGTAGATGTGTTTCGATCCAAATTAAACAAGAAATAAAATGTGGCTTACAGATATGGCGGCCACACGACGAGTTTGCGCACAACCAATTCTTTGATGTGGTTTCCAGACTAAAATTGTCCGATAACTGTGATTAATCTTTTCTTGTACAATACAGGTTCAACTTTTTTAATGTAAGCGAGGATTACATTTGTCTGAGAGATTCGCCAATTTGATTAGTAATCGACGATTGTTTTTCCTGATCCAGTTATACTGGAGTTATATTGCTTGAAATGTTCAGCGGGGCTTCGGTTATATTTTGGTATTTATTAGAATTATGAACCGAGGAACTTGAATGATCATTATTTGCCTGAACATTTTGTTATGCTTTACACTTTTATTGCATTGTAATGATCTTAAACATTGTAGTAAGAATACATTAACATTCTGATAGCTCTTGGTTTGGTTTAAAAGTTTAACTGTATATAAAGTTCTACTTTCTAACGCAGGACTCTGTACATGTTTTGAGACCAAAGATTCGCAGTTTTCTTTACAAATCCTCAGCAAGTGAAACTCATTTCGGTGAGCTTAGCTCAAGTCACTCGTGCCCCTTTATTTATTTATTTTTTTGTTTTAAACCTGTAGGATAGAAACATAGTTCACACAGCTCATTTTCTGAGCGATGTGTTCCAAGGCGAAAATAAAACATTTAAATATATTGCTTAATACATTGGGAATTGACTTTTGGAAACCAAAACGGGAAACTGTTAAAAGAAAACATAGCTCTCGCCAGTCAAAAAACATAGCTCAAGTGTGTCACGGGCCTTATAACATATATTTAGTAAATATGTTGCGTTTAAACTATTTAAAGTAACTTTTTGGTGTGGTTTTACAATCTAGTCAACAGGAACTGTATTGGTTAACGGCCGACATAACTGTCACGAGCACGCGGCAAGTTGCTGCACCTCCTTTCCACCACTTAATCCTCCCAAGTTGAATAGACAATACAATGAGTATTTAGGTGAAAGGGTTAGCAAACATGTCGGTGGCGTAGGTCCCATGTATACTATTTTAAAAAAAATTAATTTCGCACATTTAACGATTTCCTAGTTTAACCGTATCATTTACATAATTGTGCTTCATTGCCATATAGACCATTGGAAACGTCTACCATTTTATTGGAAACGTTTTGCTCGGTTACATTGATTCAGCTTACATTTTGGAAAACATATCAATCAACTCATGTACCTTGCAGAACATTCCGAAACCATGAGTTTTTGGCACTAGAACACCATTCCGCATACTATGGAGAAAATAACCCCATTAATAGGTTATCTAAATCATTCAACATCATCGACGGCCTATTTGAGTTTAATTTATAAATGGACAACTTCAAAAATATACTGAAGAATTATTTTTTAAATTTTTAATTAATTGATTGATTTTATTTTTTTACCTACGGCGCATAGTGTTAAAAGTGATTTTATTTTAATTGATTTATATTTTTTTTGTCTTAAATTTTTGTAGTTTCAAGTTTTTACATAATTTTTGTTTTAAACTAAATAATCTGAAATCATACATGTAAATCACAGAATAGATTTCTTGAAATAAATAAATAGAATATTAGTTATTTACGTGGTGTAGTGTTGTGGTACACAATATTATATTATATACAACAATATTTTATCTATGTAAATTAGCTTTGTTATTCAATTATATTTTATATTCAATTATATTTTATCTAAAGCTTAAATATCTCTTTAATCAAATAAATATATTATTTTTTAACAAAATATCTAATAATTATGTTATAAATATTAACTAATTAAATATAACCTAAATTATATTATAGTGATCAGTTAAATAAATATATTAAAAAATTATAATATAGAAAAGACATTTTCTTTAAGTCCTGATCGTATGATAAGTGCGTGTGTGTGTGTGTGTACAATAGTAGACAATATGACACAACACTGGTTCCAATTTTATACCCTCTATCGTCCTAAAAATGTCTGAATAGCTTTGCTCTACCTCTGACTTCATTTTTTCAAAATTCGTTGTCTTTTGGAATATTTCCATCAACTTCGAAGGATTTTTTATCTACTCGGTTTATCATAAGGGTTATAGGTCAAGCGTCTGAAACTATCGGCTAATCGCGAAGTTGTTTATAAATACGCTGAATTGTGTGAAGTTTATCGGGTGTCTATTACTTTGACAGATATTTTCCACAAAATAATATTCACTTGAGTGATAACAATTGAATTTTATTTTATTTGAATTTGGCCCGGCGGTGTTTTAATTTTTACGAAGAAATACATCCATTTTCTTTAAGTCCTAGGCCTATATCTTTAACAATACAAAGGTATTATCATTTCTAAAAATTAATTAATTTTAAATGTTTTGCAAAACACATGTATTGTATTTATGAGCAAGTAATTTAGTTATCAATCGGCGTATGTATTGTTTCAAAAGCAACCTGTACTCCACACGTTCAGGTGAAATATATTCGCTTATATATGAGAAGGTTATGGTATAAAGAAATTTTATTATTCTACTCCTAAGATTCTTACAGTGTATAACAGCCCTTATTTGATTCGGGTATACCGCACTTGATTTTTAATGGAAAAAAGTTAAGCTAATTATAAAAAGCGGTTATGTAATTTCGGTTTCAATTTTGTTGCCATAAAATTATGGTTTTAATCTTAACGTAACACAACCACAAAAACAGAGAAAATGATTTTCATTGTAGGTTTTATTATACAAGTATATATAGTATACATTATCTTACATATAAAATAAAATTTTCCTTTGAAGATATAAATTGAGAATTTAATTAAATTATGGAAATAAAGCATAAAGTGGTTTTTCCTAAGTAATTTCGTAAAAAGGGAAATATGCTGATTTCACAAACAAAGCACCCTACTATATATACATTTATTAAGCATACCTTAATATAGAGCTGTATAGTTTTCATATGGATTTTTTTTCGAGTAAATAAATAAATTAATAAACAAACATATAAAAGTTTAACTCCTGCTTTACAAATGTACTATGTGTAGTGTGTATGTTAAAACATAAAAAAGGGGACTTTTAAATGGATTATGAATTATATGCTAACCAATTACATGAATTGACGCGTATTTATTGTAATTGTTTCTTAATATGAATACCCTCGAAATATTATAAATACCTGTCAAATCAGTTAACCAAGCTATAAAGGGTTAGTTAGGTAAACAATTGTTACCTCGATGTCCTATATTATTACCATAATGGACTGCCTATTAAATTAATTTGTTTTTATTTTTTATTTTATTTATATCATTAAGTCGCGATTTCATGAAATTGAAAGGAATTAAATAAATTAACGTTAATCTATAATTAACAAGTGCCTTGAGAGAACAACATACGACCTTGAAAAAAATTAGTGCAAGTAAAGAAATTCATACGTGTAGCATACTAAAATTGTTAAATTGTAACGCTTAAGAAAAAGAGAACTTTGGATTATTTTGGATAAAAGCCAATTTTTTTTACTACGAGGTGAGCTACGAAGAGTTTAGTAGAGCCAATCGCCAATCACCGCTTCCGAAAACCCTCGCTGCCCTAGCAGCCATACTTGGTGGGACATTCGCAATTTCACTCCCCTTGGCTGGTATCTCCTCCAGATACTTTGTATGTCCTATCCAACGGTCTACCATCAGATCCTAAGGGAATCACTCCTCCAGTCTCAATTTGTTTTGGCCGGTATTTGTTCAAGTTATCACTTATTATCCCGTCCAAACATAGCTGTCACAATTGCCCTTCGGCATCATCCGAGAGCATCGAATAAGTCATACTTATTGACATCATCCATGCGTTGCAATCCATATTTGATTTTCTTCGTTATCCCTCTCATATTTCGCTGACCAACAAAATGGCACAATGAGACGTCCAAAATCCCGAGTAGCTCGTTTTATTTCTCTTGAACTGCTCAGCTGGTTTTTCATATCTGCTGTATCCAATGGCATCCAATCCATGATTTTCATCATCCGATTCCACAGTATTACCGACTTCCATTTCCAGACCTTCTGCCCCTTATCGCCTACATCATCATTTCGTTTGCCAAATACTATGTCTATCATTTTATACAGTTTCTTCTTGATGTTGTGCTTGCCTATTTTGATTTCAACGCTTTATTTTGTTGAGCCATTTGTTGCGCCAAATCTTTAACTTTTTGATACAATTTTTGACCTATAACAATCAATAATTGCAAAATATCGAAAGTTTCAGGTAGTCCTGCAACTGCCTCCATTACCTCGTCTACTATTTAATTTCTTCTATGTTGTCTCTTCGAACTCATAATTATCTGGGTCTAACCATTGCTTTACCATATCCTCACCTAGTCGTTAATTTTTTTATCACCCGTTAGTAAATTACGTTGCTTTTACTGGAATTTTAATTTCGCAATCATCAAAAATTCAACGCCGATCTTCTGATATTCACAATACCACCGATGTTACGAATTTGTCCTGTCAACTGTCAATTCCGGTTTGTATCACTCGATCGTGAATACAGTTATAGAATTTGACGGTTACACCAACAATTCTCGTAATTTATACCGCTTCTAGAATATTCCCAAAAATACCGGAAATAGTAATTTCACTTTTACACCACTTGTATTTTTCACGCCACCAGTGACGTAAAATGCAAAGTCGCGTTTCATTGTAAGAATAACGTGAACCTTTGTCAACGATACTTGTTATGTACGTACCTATAAATCATGAGTTTTTTTACGACCAAAACCTAATATTTACAAACTCCATCAGTTTCCATCAAAGTTTATTAATCGCGGATACTCGAGTACTACCGAATACATTACACACACCCATAAATTTAGTTACTACGCATCAGTAGAATGCGCATTTTTTCACGCGCGGGATACATCTTCAGAATTTTCAACATAAAATTGTAAAATGTAACCAGAATATTTTCAACAGCATCAAAATTTCACAATTTGTGCTAAAAATTTTGTTTCCGGTTTACTGACTGTGTAAGACGCGAAAAATGTGTTGAAGCAATGATCAACAAAAGGCAAATATTTACCAATTGTTACAATATACCATCAATTAATTGTCTTCGAAAGCTGAGTGCTTATTCACGGGTAATATGGTTATTTCTAATCTGAGTCAAATGTCTTATATATTATATTAAATGGTCGTAAAGGAATTTTTGACCTGATTTTTACTGGTTCGCCTGATTTGTTTAATATACACGACTTATTATCACAATTCGTCACTAACGATATTCATTGCAAAACATCCTATCGAATGTGAGATGGAGACCAGTATGAAACGCTACCAAAGACCATACTACATCATTTGCAGAAAAGCAGACACAACGAACTTGCATTTATATTCTAAGAACATCAACAAGAGTGGTGAATTAAATGTAAACCAATTACACACACTACTCCTCCTTATGGTACTAATGAACCTGACAAATAAGGATAGAAAAGGCTTGCAAGAGATAATCAATTATTTCGAGGCTAATAAACATAAATTCACAGTATGGAACCAATACTTCGAAATCTACCAAGAAAATGTTCCAAAAACACCAACAATGTATCCATACAAATTCCACAAATTGCAGCAGGAGATATACATTACGCTCTAGAAACGTTTAGCGATGGATGTGATGCTCATGGTATACCAGCCTCATTATTAAAAGACTACAACATTTTGGTATTTCCTCTGTGCCTTCTTTTAAATCGATCATTGAAACAAGGAATTTTTCTTTAAAAATAAAAATAACACACCAATATTAAAATCTGGTACACGGAATGTTATTAGAAGCGGTAATATGTGTCCCAAAGTTATTAGAACCTAGTTTAAATGGTTTTATGCCATAAAGATAAACTGCAACCAACCTTACGGAGTTCACCAGCAAGTAGCACGATAAAAGAAATTGAAAATTGCATGGTGGATGTGAACAAATTTTCTCTCAATTATTTCTTTATAAAAGGGATCATTACAGTATTCATAATTCTAGGCTCCCAATGTTTGCAGTTGATCTCAAAATCTCTAATATCGATGGCATCATCGATGCCTCCAAACTTCAACAATATATTGACAACCTAGTGATTTGGCGTGATTCCAGCCTGCTCAGTCGCAACATCAAAAACTGTAAGAGCAATATATTTTCATAGGAAAACTAGCCTTGCTGTCAGCAGTGCCATATAAATAGTAGGACTCTACAGAAAGCATCTGAATTCAAAAACCTAGGGGCTACTGTTGTTAAAAGTATGAGTTTCTCCTATCATATGGCCAATGCAAAGCAAGAACTAACTCTATGTTTGGCTTTATTAGACGATGGATTAGGGGATATTGACGAGACAATAAAGATTGAGTATGTTAATAGTTCTAGAGAGGTTTGCACGGTACTTAATTTAGAAAGATAACTGAAATTATGACAAAGAGTTACCGTATTACGTTAACCTGAAAGTGCTACCGCCATACCTCACTGGATGCAGAACCTATAGTCTGATAATCCTGCCCCTAAATAATGTTTGTATAAACATAGATAGCGTTTGTTTATTGAAAACTTTTTGCTGAATGAAATTGGCTCACCAACAATACTGCAGTTTATTGGAATAAAAGTACTAAGCAGAACCTTAAGAAATTCTGAAATTCTTCAGTTAAAGACAGAACAAACTATGGTTTCCACGAACCGATAAACTTGATGTGTACGAGTTTTAACAAGCAAATACAGCTTTAAACGCGCGTTGAAACAGTTTGATGAGCCGACTACTCATTAAATTTCTAAAAACTCGTAGGTTCGAGTCAAGACAAAGGCAATAATTTTATTAGGAGGTTATTATTCTACAGATGCATCGATGTGACCGGATCGATATTAGTCTAATACTTATTATGCACTGTTACTCATCAGAATTAACAACAGCGTTAATTATTACGAAAAGTGAAAGTTGGAATAGTTGATGATTTAGAATCATCTTGATTACAACTACAAACAGGTGGTATAAGTGCAATACACACGTACGGGTTTATAAACGTCAGAAAATTTTTAAGCAACAACGGTTTACTGTAAACAGTGGCATAGTGTAAAAAATAGTCATACAGTGCCCGAATTTTGTATCAATATGTATATATTTATATTAGTAGAAGGATTAAGCATTTAGCCTTTAAACTAAACCAGCCAGTTCGTAAGATCTGGAAGTTACAATCAATTTTAAACATTTGTATTACAGTTAAAGATTTGCAAAAATTCAGGATTTGTTCATTAGTTCCAATGTTAGTTTCATTAGTTTCCGAAAGAAATTCCTATATGAATTTGGAGCTCGGCGACTATATTTTACCCAAACAGATGTCAATATCGCTGTATTAAGCAAGAATTACTAAAACAATGGGAGACCAGCCACTCAAATTTTCCTGGGTTAAACGTCGTCTAGCCTCTTTTAAATTGGTTAATGCGGAGAAGTTGTCAGGATGAAGATTAGGGTTTTAAAATGGTTTTCTTCTTATAGGGGTTAATGAAGTTTTGTAGTTAGTGTTAGTTGTGATGATACTTTTAGATTATCGACAATTAATTGCCATGCATGGTAATATATATTTTCTGAATTATCGGAGTGCAATTATGGAGTAATTTTAAATTCTTAATGGGGAAAATAGGATGTTTTTGGACTGAAATATTATATCTAGTTAATTTTTAAATTTTAACCAGCATAAAACAAGATTTTGGAATTACAAATTACTCTAGTTAAATTAACTTTCAGAAATTATCCTTCAGTTAATTTATCTATTAAATTACCTATAATTACTTATTATAAGCTCAATAAGAGTTTCCATTAAAGTGAAGTTTCAGAATCGTGATTAAGCTACGATTTTTTAATTTCAACTAAAATTAGATTTATAAATTGTGATTTTTACTAACAATTTTTCTAAAATATTGATTAGTCAGGTATCTGTAAGCGAGTTTATTTCTATATTAATAATAAACCTGTCCTATCCTCCTTATGTTATGTGAGAAGAGGGTGTAAAAGGTCTTTCAATAAGGACGCTCAATTTTTAAATGCAAATAAAACGGGAGGTTCAATTTTCGATGACTTTGTCGCATACATGTGGCTGAATTTGCTGGATCGCGTTCGCGTAGACCTGCGATTTAAGGTAGCCCCAAAGGAAGAAGTCTGAAGGTCTTAAATCGTACAGTGGCTACAAGAAGATACTAAGTTCTTGTGAACGATGATAAATTGACTGCCTCGGGATTTCCCGTACACTCTCACGCACAGCAGCGATGTTTTCAGCAGAACTTGCGTTTTTATAACGTACGGGTGTTGGCTGATTATTTATGAAACCGGTTGACTCACATTTGGCCATCACACGTCGAATCGGAGTCGCCTATTCGTCACAGGACGGTTGTGGCGGGGATAAAAATCACGTTTCTCAAACGGAGTACTAATTTTGAAAATAAAATTTGCTAATTTGCACACGTTGTTCAACGCTATAACCTTCCATGATGATTTGCCATCCACTACTGAACAATTCACAATAAATTTGACTGGTGTTGCTTTAACAGCATGGCTGCTATAACATAACACATTTCGAGCATCCGTATTGAGAGAATCTTTGCATACGGAACCGCATCATGCGGAAAACAGATCCGTTCAGTTTACGTATTGAAACCAAAATATCTTTATGTACTTTACTCAGCCTTTGATTTTGCGCCATAAAGAATTACTGCCAGATCTCGCAGTAAACGAAATTTTCCGGCAGGCAATAAGGCAATTTTATAGAAGCACTAATTATTAGAACGAAGTGCTAAAAATGCTTTACTGAAGTTAAATAGGCATCGGAAAATTTAGTTTGCATTTTAAGAAATTAATAATATTATAGAAAATTGTGACAAATCCTTCAAACAGGAAAAATCCTGAAACCATAAAAGTGTTGCTTCTTAGAGCATTTTTACTGTATAATGTTTTTGAGATAGAAATTACCAATTCGTCAGGTTTAGGCATAGTAATTCATTGTAAAAAGGTAAGAATTATTTGAATGCAAAATATAAACTTTGAAAGACGTTGGGTAAAATTTTGCTTTCAATTTTCAACGTTAAACTTGACTAAAAGTAAAACAGCACTATCACAAAAAATAAATTTTTTCTGTTAATATTTTTAGAAACCGGCAGAAAATTCATGGAATTTCAAAAAAAAAAAATAATAATTTGTCTCCAGAAAGTTTCACGGAAAACCAAAGAATTTATAAAACAGAAGAAACAATATTGCTTTAAAATCTTTTGCAATAAAAACCTATACATTTTTCATTTAAATTATTAAATTTTTTTAGAGTGGTACCGACGTAGATGATGATTCTGATGTTGCCTATACATATATAGTATATATATTGAATATGATCCCAGCTGGCGTAGAAACATAAATCCAGGGTAGACCCAGAGTGGGCTTTGCAACAAATTGAAAAATGAAAATAATTCATAAACAATTCTGGAGTGCTTTAATATTATTCCTACCGTTTGAGTAATACTTTGATTTTTCGTAAATTTGTCTGATGACAATTATTAATTTGTTTGGGAATTTCATAAAGTTTCATAAGTTTAAATCGTAGCGGCGCGCGCGATTTAAGGGTAAACTTACTGGTCCGTTGTGATGCTGCTATATTTACCTATTCATACGAAATTCACATTTACCTATACTAACATTATTACAGTATATATGATGTTCAGTCACCTGACATAAACGATAGGTCAGCGTCGACATCTGTCCTCCACCAGAGAGTCCAAGTTGTATTTATTAAAGCATTGATCGTAATCGACGAGAAAATTCCATTTTGCACCTTGCCTCCGTTGGGATTCAAACCAACCTTTCCCGGTCAGATAACAACTTCTGTTAGATATTTCTAAATGTGTAGGTTTGGTTGTGGATGTTGAATTAATTAAAAAGTTTAAGCGTTTAAGCGTTAATTAAAGCGTTTTAAAAAGATCGCAGTTTGGTAAAGAAACGATTTTCTACATCATTGACAAACATTTCCTTGATACCAAAGAGTTAAATTTGATCATTCTCTTAGACGGATGTTGAAAAAAGTTTAGAAATTTACCAAACTTTATCAGATTAGACGATCTCGAAAGAATATCAATAACAAAACCATTAGAATTTGTAAAAAAAACTAATTATGCAATCGACCGATAAATTAAGTTAAAGTCGTAATGCGATAGATAAATTAAGTCATTATACAATACAATGAGTGTGTCATCAGGTGCTAAGCCATTCAAATTAGAATCACATTAATGGGATCAACAAACAATCCCCTAATAATAACGATATGAATGTATCTTTTCCCAAATACTCGTAGGTAATCTAAGCTACACCGAAAATATTCTAATTTAACAAAAAATTAATGTTGGATTTACAGAGTTTAGAATTTATTTTATTCACGCAGAGTTTGTGTATGAATCTTATCAAATTTGTTCACCCCTAAAAAATGGTATAGATTTTCATCCCTTAATTTTGAACTGAACATAATTTTTACGTATTATATTTTGATTATTTATTGTTTTCTGTCTCAATTTGATTCGATTTATGGGAATCATTCAGAATTTTTTTTATATGCGCTGATGATGAATTGTGAAAATGAACAGCACAAAATTGTGTGTGGATGTTTGTTAATACGAAAACCACACACTTAACGGAAGTTGCGTGGTTTTGCTTTTAATTTTTTTGTTATAAAATTTAAATTAAAAAAAAAAATTATTGCATTAAGTGTATTAAAGGGGCACGTGTTTTGCAATGATACAATGTCAATTTTATATGGAACGCACACGTGACACGTTTCTGTCGACAATGTCGAATGTTACGACAAGAAAATGTAAATATTTTCATCATTTGCTAAAATTGAGAGAGTGTTTACAAAAACTGAATTTCACTTTTTGATATAAAGCACGTGGCCACGTCTGTATTTATAAAGTTACTGTAGATTCATGGAAAACTTTTCTATAATATTTATAACCCTCTTTTTAATAGAGTCAAGCATTTGATAAAGTTGAACTCATGCTCCTGTTGTTATTATATAGAAGGACTTAATAAATCACAAAACAGGAAATTTTTTATTTTTTGCGAGGAAAAATGGATTGAAGCTAATTTAATACTGTTATTGTTGGAAATTATTTTTTAAATTGGAAAATTATTTTCTATTAATTTTGGTACGCAGTGAGCATCTTAATATGACCGTATATTAGTATGAATGCGTTAAGCATTTAAATAGTATGTATATATAGGTGTATTACAGATTCAGAATGAGCTTAGATTAGATTTGAACAAAAAATATTAGCAAATCCTTTTATATTCAGCGTTAATAGAATGAAGCATTTTATAAAGCTGGACTTTTGTTATTATATGGAAGCTCCTCTTGTTATTATATGGAAGAACTTAATAAAGCACAAAGTTATTTTTTCCAAAACTGCTCCTATTAATTGTCGTCAGTGTTGCACCGTATTGTCTACGCCGCGTATATAAATAATATTCTACATGTGTAGTGTAGACAATGTCGAAAATGATTGTTTTTGTTTGCAATCAGGAAAATTCTATAATTTCTTTCTTAATGGAACCATTTTGGCTCCATGGGTCCTTAATTTTTATCTCACATTTGAAAAATGTAAACCAATGTTTTTATATGGTAATGACGTACTCCTATGTATATATTATATGTTGGTATGCTCGAAAAACGGAATCATAGGAAAAAAATTGAATATTTCTTGGATATACTTTAGAAGTATTAATACAATTTTCTGCCAATTAAGCCACGAAACGACATTTTATTTGGTCTTGGATAAAGTACATCTGGATGAACTCGATTTCGACTAGTATGAAAATTTCTAATTTTTTTAATGCCGCGCTCAATCATAATCCCAGAAAAATTCTCAAAATTCTTTGAAGATGCCCCTATTTTCCGGGTTTCTTGACTAACGACCTTGATTAAATAACGAATCAAAAAAAGTTACAGGATCGTGTTAAAGACCTGGGATTAGATTTATGGAGCTGCCTAGCTAAATAAAAATCTGTCAAGTACTCCGTGGCACAATAAAGAACTAAGAAGATTGCGCAACCTTAGAAATTAACTTTGGACATTTTTTATAAAAACTGTTCGTTTGCATTTAGAAACAAATTACTCTAAATATATGAACATCTATAAAAATTTAAAGGATTTATCTCATCCTACATTATCTTAGATCCTAAGCGAAATTCTAAATTCATAGTTTGGCTTTCTCGAACAACTTGGGAATATTAAAAACTTAAAATATGCGTTTTCATGCGGCCCCAATGATTTGCAGTTCATCATTCTAAAAAAAACGCAGTGATAATCTAGCTAAGCCACTTAAGGCCCGTTTTCAAAAATCATTCTCAGTAGAAATGTTTCTGTTCATTTTGAAAGACTTTTGTTGCCCAAGCATTCGATAAAGTTTGGCACGAGGGTCTGCTTCATAAAACTAATCTTAAATTGCCAGAAATTTACCAACTTATGAAGCCGTATTTTTCAAATCGCAGATATTTAGGCATAAAACTCCACAAACGGCGTCCGAAACTCTGTAACAACATATTTATGACATCGAAATATAGCTAAAGAAATTGGAAGCTAAAGATCCAAGAAGAGAAATCGAAACACGTAACATTCACATTAAATAAGCTTACTTGTCTTCCTGTCACAATGAACGGAATTCAAATCCCTCAATCAAATGGAGCAAAATACCTAGGCGTCCATCTAGACCGATGGTCAATTTGGTGAAAACATATTGAAATGAAACGGTACCGTATCAAATTAAAAATTAATAAAATACACTGGTTGATGGAAAATATTCAACCATTGAGCTAGACTACAAAGTATAACAAAATGATTAAACCAATTTTCATTGTTTAAATAAACTTTAAATTTGTATTTTTGTTTTTAGAATTATGAATTCTGAATTTTTACGTATTTTTTTTTTGTTTGTTTCAGTTTTTTCACTATTGACATTTCCCATTTTCTAATCTGCTTACACTAAGTAGACAGAACTGACAATTTCATCTCATCTGGTTGCTGTGGAGTATCATTCGTGCTGAACTATTTCTTATCACTTAAAAAAAAATTCTGTTTCTTTTTAAGTTCGTCGTTATTCTCAAATTTAAAATTATTTTGTTAGTTCAGCAGCTTGATATCCTTAATTTAAACTCTAAAAAAATTATAATACAGATGATGACGCTTCGCGTACGGTCAGAGAGGGAAAATTGGTTTTGGGGGTACGACGAACGCTAATTTATCGAGTGATACACAAGAAATAACTTTTACATTTATTTCTAGATTTGTAAAACCAAACATTTTCAATTTACGAACGGGAATGAAATCTCTTATGGTTGTCACAATCTTAAAAATATCGATTAACCAATGTGTCGGTCGAGACGCTAGACAGCACCTGACAAATGATTTAGGTTGTTTGGTACTGGATTGGCTTATAAACGTGAATTGGAACATAGGTAATACAATTCCGCAAATTCAACGGATAAACTTAGGTAATGCACTTAGTTTTAAATCATTAGATATTAACCTCACCATTGAGATATATACTAATATGGTAGAAGTATACTGAGATGTTCGCGTGCCATGAAACGAGGAAAAATGATGTGAGAAATCATATCAATTATCTTGCAACTTTGGATCTCCATTGAAGTGCTAACATAGAAACAGTATCTAGAAAACAGATATAAATTTTTAGAGATGTAAAAATTGATTAAAAATAGAAAATGCAAATGAACCTGTAACTCTTCCAGTGTACCGAAATATTTTCGAATTTAATATATTTTTATACACGATAAGTACAAGAGAAGCGCAAGCTTAATTTATTTAATTGACCGCTACAGCTAGAGGCCCAGAGAGGCACATAGTGAATGCTCAGGAAACGACATCTGTAAAAGTTCGTTACTACGAATTCTTAATGAACTGGTCAAAGGTTTTTTTCTTGATAAAATGCATAATTTAGTGGCGCGAGTCTTGCTAAGAATTGAATTTGAACAGTTCGAACAATGGAGTTTGCGAGCTTTTGAAATATTCATTGTACACAGACATACTTTTTACGTGGTGAGAGTATTTGCTTGTACATTAAACAAACGATAATTTATGAAATTGAAGGCGTGTGGCAAAGAGAGATAATGCTCCTACAACTTTATCACCAACGTCAAATAATACGATCACATAAAGCTTTATTCATTATGAACTTATCCAAGAGCTCCTCGATTACCTTCCGGTAATCCATTGATTTATCACTCACTGGCATGTAACTGACAAATCTGCAATGCTCTTTGTGTGCTTATGGAAATCATAGTTTATTTCACATAGTTAAGGAGGTTGCGGGAGTCTTAAATACATTTTAAAGGACATATGAGTAATATGAAAAAGGAACTGTATAATATTGACTTTATGAAATATGTTTGAGTTGCATTCATTTGGCCAACATGTATGTTGTCACCTGTAATGGTAATCCAGATTGCTGTTTTAAGAATTACGAATTTCCAAGGACCACACCACATTTAACTATGTAAATTACAAAATATTACCACAGCGTTATTTGTACAGTTTTGAAGTTCTTAAGATGTATTATTTTAGGAGTGGAAATCTTAATACTAAAGTGTTGACAATGCTGCACTGTATATACGTTGCGGAATAATCACTGCATTTGAATTCCTCGCCTAAACAGAGAACATGTTAAACGATTAGCTGTTCACAATTACCGCTATTGAAACTCTCCTTAACCAGAACTTAATTCTGGTTTAAATTGTTGCAGTACAATTCTGATGAGATAATGCTTTTCGATGCGCATTATTTAAAATTTTGTAGTTAACTTAAATGTAAACCAAAGAAATCCACAATTTTGATGAATTTTTTAGACTTTGTTCTTAATTAAGAATCTGATTGCAACATTTTTATTTTCTTTAAGGCCTCACGTGTGGATGTTCTCAAACTACTCGCACATTTTTAATGGATTTATTTATAGTTCTCTCAAAAGGAGTTCCATAAGGCTCTGTTTTTTGGAATTTTCGGTTTTGATGTTCATTAATGACATATTGTTTTGTAATAAAAATCTCACTCAAGTTATACGATGATCAATATCACATCTTCCCAGTGGCCATTGTTGATCAAACTGGAGCGAACTTTTTATATTCTGTTAAGAATTTAGAGCTAATGTTTGATAAAACCTTTAGCAGGAACAGTCAAACCGAGCATATTAGTGGAAGAGTAGTGTTATTAGTAACCGCATTTTCTTTACGGATACATGTGTTTGATCAACGCTACACGTTTGCTTGGTAAATCGCTCATGATTTGGTTAAGAGTCTTAGCATCGTGTTTCACTTCATTGGAAGCTTGTGGAAACCGTTAACTTAGACAGGAACATTTATTTACTATTTTCGAAAAGGGCGTTTAGTAAAATATCTTTGCAAAGTTCATGACTATATGAAACTTTAGCGTCGCTTGCCTTTGCTCGGTCTCGCCTTGAATCTTCTGTTGCCCGAAAAATTGGCGTTCACAAAGATTTTGGTATGTGATGTGAGTATATAGAATTTATAAGTTTTAAGTTTATTACTGATGGTCTGTCCAGTTCATAAATACGATTTCTTGACTTGCTAAATTCTCAAAATCAAGTGCATTAAAATTATATTCAAATAAAATTGAAAGAACTTTTTAAATTCAAAGCCAACTAGGAATATTCTTTAGTGTTCCAGCAACCAAAATGAAAACATGTTGGCATAAAAAATGCGGAAACTTTATTTCCAACAATCATTGAAAACCGTAACTACGTACATATATGTAAGGAAAAATATAATTTAGTTCAAATCACATTAAATTCAACCAATCAACCAATAAAAATAAATCGGTGTGTTATGTGTTTGGGGGATGATTTTTCTTTCTATGTACAACCGAAGAAGATTCCCTCAAATCTTCTGTATCTATACATTTATATGTACATACAGTTGTGTCTTTAAAAGCAAAAAAATAAAAAAACTGTAAAAAGAAAACTACGTGGAACATATAACAATACCAAGAATATAAAAATTAAAACATTTACTTGAGGGTTGAATGGGAAACCAGCAAAAACATCGTTACGAACACAACTTTAATTTTTTTTTATACACATTCGATGATGACATTTTCCAGTTTCTTATTATTATTATACTGATATAAGAAAATCCAAAAATACACAAGGGAATATTTTGTTCATTGTTTAACTGTAATATTTCGTAAAGTTTTGTTTTTTCTTAACAATACCATTGGGACACATTTTTCTTGGAAAAGCAAAATTTACTTTATATTTTCTTAATTTAAAATCTTATGTATTTGTATAGCGTATACAGGGTGGCTAAATTTTAAAGAAATATCAATTTTATTTTCGTAAAGGGCTTAATCTAAAGAAAAAACAAGTAATTTTTCAAGGAGACATGATGACTTATATGCCATCTTGCGTTAAGGACAAGCAAACAATAGCCAAAAATTTTTATATCAAGATAACAAATCGAGGTATGGTTTAAAGCATTCAATATTGTGAGTATGTGTTCTTACTTTACTTAAACAAAATAGAGAACGGCCTTTTTATTCTCTCATTTAATTTTCTGGAGCTTCATACTCAATAACCTTCGTTATAGTATTTTTAAAAGGGATAGTTTTAGATACATATTAATTATTTTAGGGGATACTATAGAGGGATAAATTAAAAAGCAAAGTGGATAGCCAACTAACCCGTTCGAGGAGAGTAATACAAGTTTATATATAGATCACCGAAGCCGCAGATAGATACAAATTCAATAATTAAATAATTTTAGGGTTATGTCCCATTAAAAAATCATGGGGTACACTTCATCTTGGCCAAAATTCAGGTCATTTAATTTAAAGCTAACAGAACTCAAATAAAATTATCGGGCCAAAACCGAAATTATAATACAAAACAAGATCAATTGACTTACAAATAATGTTTGGCTCATTATGGTATAATCAAGTGTCCCATTAAATAATTTTGGGCTCTGCTCGTACTTGACCAAATTTCAAGTCATTTAATTTAAAATTAGCAGAACCCAAATCGAAAATCGAACCAAAACTGAAATTAGAACGCTTAGCAAGATCAATCAATAGAAATAATTTTAGGCTCATCATGGCCTAATCAAATGACCCATTACAAATTTTTAGGCTCTCCACGTCCTTGACCAAACTCCAGGTCATTTAATTTAAAACTAGTAGAGTCCAAATCGAAAATCGGCCATACCTGAAATTAAAACGCACATCAAGATCAATGAATACAAGGATTTTGATGGCCTAATCAAAAATGACCCATTAAAAAATTTTGGGTTTTACTCGTGGTCATTTAATTTAAAGGTAGCAGAACCTAAATCGAAAATCGGACCAAAATTGAAAATAGAACGCATATCAAGATCAACCGATACAAATAATTTTAGGCTCATTATATGACCTAATCAAATGCCCCATTAAAATATTTTTAACTCCGCTCATACTTAACCAAATTCCAGGTCATTTAATTTAAAGCTAGCAGCACCCAAATCGAAAATCGGACCAAAACCGAAATTAGGTTTTGGTTCGTTTTTTGATTTAGATTCTGCTAGCTTTAAATTAAATAATCTGAAGTTTGGTTAAGAACGAGTGGAGGCCAGAATTTTTTAATGGGTGATTCTATAGACCATAATTAGTCTAACATTGTTTGTATATCAACAGATCTAGTTGTGCGTTGTAATTTCGGTTTCGGCCCGATTTTCGATTTGGGTTCTGCTAGCTTTAAACTAAATGACCTACAGATGGGCCAACAACAAGTGGATCCCAAAAATTTTTAATGGGTTATTTTATTAGGCCATCATGAGGCTAAAATAATTTGTATATCAATAGATCAAGTTTAACGTTATATTTTCGGCTTGGGCCGATTTTTGAATTTGGTTCTGCTAGTTTTAAATTAAATGACCTGAAGTTTGGTCATGAACGAGTGGAGCCTAACATTTTTAATGGAGCGTTTGATTAGGTCATCATGAGTCTAAAATTATTTGTATGTCAGTAGACCTAGTTTTGCGTTTTAATTTCGGTTTTGGTCCGATCTTTGATTTGGGTTCTGCTAGCTTTAAATTAAATGACCTACAGCTGGGTCAAAAATGAGTCGAGTTCAAAACTTTCTAATGGGGAGTTTGATCAGGCCATAATGTGCCTTAAATGATTAGTATGTCAATTGATATTGTTGTGCGTGCTATTGTTCGGTTTTGGTTCGATTTGCAATTTTGGTTCTGCTAAGCTTCTGGTTCGCCAAGAACGAGTGGAGCCCAAAATACTTTACCGTGGAATTTAAATAAGCCACAATAAGCTTAAATCTATTGGTAAGTTGTTGGATCTTGGTTTGCGTTATAATTTCGGTTTTGGTCCGATTTTTGATTTGAATTCTGTTAGCTTTGAAGAAATAAAGCCTAATGATTTTTTTAGAACGAGCAGAATAAAAGAATTTTTAATTTTAATTATCCTAAAATTAACGTTTAATTTTCCAATTGTTTTTAAACCATTTTTTGATATGGGTTCTGCTAATTTTTTCTAAAGCTAGCAGAACCCATCGTTATAGTTGGAAAGGATGGAGCCCAAAATTTTTAAGAGAGCATTTAATTTGCCTATTATTACGAGCTCATAGCCTATAATTATCCATACTACCTTGTAATGTTTTGCTGTACGGGTTCTACTAGCTTTAGGGACGTAATATTTTTAGATTATGTTCGCCGGCGATGAACGAATTTTTTAGCTGCTTGATGTGGGGCATAATTCCGCGGTGGCGGATGCATTTTCAGACAATACAATTTCTTAAAATTACAATTTTTCTATTAAAAATATAAAATTGGTAATGTTTTTTATAAATAATTGGTATACTATATACTTGTTTATACCATGGTTTCTATATAAAAAATGTTAATTAATGCATACGTTTCATCCTTTATCCTAAAATGGGGAGCATATTGGGGGTAGATACTCGATCGCCTAGAAATCCTGGCTACTCAATCAATTTTACCAAGGAAATTTGAATTTCAAATTACATTTTTCATAAAATTTATGTTTATTTTTGCGATTGCACGGTAAAATTTGCTACTTCAAAAAATGAACAGCTAATTTTTGTGTTGTTTTACTGTTCAATTGCAAAAATAAACAAAAATATTACAAAAAGAATTACTTGAAATTCAAATTTCATTGAGAAAATTGATTGAGTAGCCAAGATTTCGACTAGCAAGTTGCTTGCTTGCTAGCCGATCGAGTATCTACCCCATTATGAGGTTCCAAAAATTATATGTCGCCTAAAGAACCTACAAATTTGTAATGGCGCTTCTGTCAAGATCGATACAACTGTCAAAATGTGTTATATGATTCCTAATTCGTACACACTTCTAAGCGACAAATATGACGATACAAAAAATTGTGTTTGTATTTTCTGTCTAATTTTATTGTTTAATTTTCGGCGTATCTAAGCTTTTCCGCGTAGTTCCTGTATATTTGTGTATACATAATACATACACACCTACATACACATATACCATAGTTATACCTATTCTCATGGATCGTCAAAATGACAGTGGAAATAAAATTTCCTTCTGCGATTTTTTGTGTTTTACGCTTATTTGCATTGTTATCAGGAAACGGATTTAGCACCACGCTCTAATAAGATTTAAGAAAAATTATAACAAGAAAAACGGAAACACATTATTTTCAAGGCACAGATGCTGTGCGCATACACGTAAACATCGTAGCTTATAATAATATATAAGAGATATTTTAAAGAAAATATAGCTGTACATTTTTATATTTAAATTATAAATGAAATATTTTGAATTCATACCAAATAAAATTGGTTATCAGGACGTATGTATATCTGCCGATGCTTCATACGAATAAAAAACTACGAAGCCTAGTGACATTGAAGAAATTCAAAAGAAAATAACTGGGTCCTATTTCCGATCACGTTACGATTCTTCGAACGATACAAAAATGCAATACCATACGAAACTAAATTTGTATTTGTGAATATAATGGTACAAATTGTTAATTTTTTGATGTTGGTAAAAGGGAAATTTTTGTTTAATGGTGCTACCTTTAATAAAATTAGGCGACTTGGTTTGATATTTGCCATTTCAATCACTGCTTATGTTTTATTTTGAACAATGGCTGATATTTCTGGTGGCTCTTATTTAAAGGGCCATATAGCAGTACATCTACCAGGTGCTTTCAGATTTTCAGTATCACTGAATCATCCTGTCTCAGCGAAATACAAATCAAAAATACACAAACTTTATTTCAAAACACAAATAATTGAAAAAAATTTGAACGTTAATTGCTATAAAATATAACTATTTTTAGCCATAACAAAATTCCAAACTACCAGAATACACATTGGGTAATAAAAACTTCAAATTGCTATAAAATAGAACTGTTTTTGGCCATAACAAAATTCCAAATTACCAGAATACACATTGGGTAAAAAAAAATTCCAACTGCTAGAAAATCATTAATTGCTTGGGAACGCCTGAATAATGCCACCTCGTAGTCATTTGGGATCAATTTTTTTCATTCTCTCTATAAATGTTTGATTTATATATTCCGCCCCAAATGTTCATATTTGTATACGCCGATGATATGAAGAACCCAACTAATCTCAAACCCCATCGACAAGTCTCTATTATACAATCCGAACTAAACAATTTCTCCCCATGATGTGCAAAAACAAACTTGATTTAAATGTCGGTAATAATGTCGAACAATCACCTGCTTTCGTAAGCGCGCACAGTCTTGTTCTTGTGACTATTATAAAGGGTGTTTTTTTAGAGGTTCACATCTTTAATTTGGCAACACTGTGTTGTTTGACAACCGATTTGACAGCTGACATTTGCTTTGCCATTAGTTTGATTTGCCATTTCATAATGAATAGATTCACGCAAAAGCAACGCTTGCAAATTGTTGAATTTTTTTATCAAAATAAAGGTTCTGTTCACCAAACTCATCGTACATTACGTCCATTTTACGGTCGTCATAATCGTCCATCAGAGCGGATAATTCGGTTAACTATGGATCGTTTTCGCACCACGTATACTCTAAATGATAATACGCATCCAGTAAGACGTCAAACAGTGCGTACCGAACAAGCGATAGACGCTGTACAGTGTAGCGTTGAGGAAGACCCAAACCAATCAATTCGACGTCGTTCTCAGCAACTGAAGATGCGTCCATCCACTATATGGAAGATTTTATCTAAGGATCTTGGTTTACGTGCTTACAAATTTCAACTTGTGCAGGAATTAAAGCCATTCGACCATCACACACGTCGCCAATTCGGCCAATGGGATGAAGCAAAAATTGATTGATGTTGATTTTCCAAACAAAATTTTGTTCAGCGATGAAGGTCACTTTTGGTTGAGTGGGTACGTTAATAAACAGAATTTTCGGATTTGGAACCGTTACATCTAGAGAAAATCGATGTTTGGTGCGCTTTATGGGCCGGCGGAATCATTGGTCCATAGGACTTCAAAAACAATGATGGGCGGAATGTTACAGTCAACGATGAACGGTATAGAGACATGATTTCTAATTTTTTTGTTCCCCATTTGGCTGGCATAAATTTTACTGATATGTGGTTCCAACAGGACGGTGCCACATGCCACACAGCGCGGGATACAATTAATTTACTCAAAGAAACATTTGATGAAAGACTATATTTCACGTAATGGTCCTGTTAATTGGCCACCGAGATCATGTGATCTAACTCAATTAGATTAGTTTCTTTGAGGTATGTTAAGTCACTTGTCTACGCCGATAAACCAGAGACGATTGAACAGTTGGAACACAACATTCTGCGAGTTATTAGCGAGGTACGGCCGCAATTGGAGCCATGTGCGCGCCAGCCGCGGCGGCCACATGGCAGAAATCATATTCAAGCATTAGTGGCATAAAATTATCTATTCAATCAAGTTAGTTTCACTGATATTCAAAATGCTTTTCTTTGTTTTATTTTAATTTAAAATTCTTAACCTCTAAAAAACACTCTCTAACACGACGCCGTTATACCAGAACCAATCCGTTCGTGATTTCGATGTGATTAGTGGCAGCGAATTGATATCGATTGTATTACCAATGAAGCAAACTGTGCTCTCGGTTACATCAAGCGTCGGTCAACAGAACTCAATGGTTTTTATATTACGAAAGCTCTTTATTCAGCTTTGGTTCGACTGTTACTTGAGTATGATAGCGAACGTATACAACCAACACCAATACAACGTAGTCTCTTCGAATTGTTTTTACGATTACCATTTAGACATTGTCGTTATAACTAAAATTTCGTAATCTAGAATAATGAAATGAGAACATAAAATGGTTTTTTATTAACTTGTTCACATTTATCCCTAGTTTTAAAATATCTCACCAGACTTCAGATACTTTGCGTTAAAATCCGAATTGTTAAAAGAAAATAATAACTCATATTTCCAGTTTCAACATTTGATATTCCAACTATCGTTCCAATCGTTTTGTTGGTGTACACCTTCAAGTACCTAAAATATTATCGGAGCCAAAATATAATCATTTCCCGAAAATATAGCAATTTTGAAAAATAATTCAAACTAAACTACATAAACTGTTAAACTTTTTTTCTGAAATTGCTAGCGACTAGCAAATTGCAAGAGACTGGCAACGGGCAAAAATCAGGAATATAAGTTTATAAAATTCACCAGCCCCATTTACTTCCCGTAATTGAAATTAAAACTTTCGTGTACAATATTTTTGATGGTAAACGACCAGAAGAGGATTGTCAGAACATTATTATACTTTTAGTGACCAGGATTAATATCTAATGATTCTAAAGTGAGTGCATGCGCCACAGTTTATCATTTGAATTGCCTGACGTGTATTATCATCAAATTCATATTTATAATCCAATGTGGTAGTATACAATATAAGGCATTTTTTCAAGTTCTGTCTACTGCTTCGATCAGCCTTTTATTTAACCGATGCTTTCAATATAGGTACAATTTTAATCGATTCCGCACCCGTTCCTGAAGTGAAATAATTATATTTTACAAGGCCAGGATCAGTAAATTAAATTAAGTTATCAGTAGTAGTTAATATATTTCGGCCATATGTGGGGTTTTCGCACACTAGTTGGAGTTGGATCATAAATTATTCCTTGTATAGCACTCAGTAAATTAGCATACATCGGTAGAATCAGCGGCGTAGATTGATCGAGCACCTTTGCTATACTAAACACAGGCGCCAATGCAATTAAGTTTGTGTAATCCTTCGTCAAGCAATCCAGAGAATAGAAGATACACATATACTTTTTCAGCATCCGGTGCTGTTCTTTTGGAATTAATTATTTCAATTCTGGTCGAAATCGATAAACATCCTTTATCAGACCAATTCAAATGTCACTGTATAATATCGTTTAGTTTTCTTAATCGAAAATCATATTGCTAAACGTATTAGGCTCAATCCGGCTATGAAAGAAATTCCTTGTGCAATGTCCCGTGTGTCACGTACATCTTCGAAATTAATACTGTATCCACCTTCATTCCAAAACTTAAAGTCCTACTTGTATAACACGAGAATGAAACAGATATAACGGCCACCAGCTGCACAACAAGATTCCGTAAAGCCAAATCTTTTGCTTGCTGTAAATTCAGCTTCATATACGAGTAAATATTGGTAAAGTCGTTATCTGAATACGTTTACATGGAGTATTTTTTTAATGTGAGTCACTTGAATTTATTTTCTGCTAATTTTAGAGTTACATTTGGCCTAGAGATTATCCAACTGACAATCAATAGCCGATTGTTTTACATGTTGCTTTTCCAATAGCTTATTGTTGCCTGAAATATCTAGAGGACGTACAATGCTTATTATATACGCGCCACTGTCATATAGAATCTTTGAAAATTTTCAAATATGAGGTAAGAATGAAGTTCTCAATTTTGAAATAATTCCATTAACAAAGTAATCAAACACATTTGGTACAGAAACAATAGTTTTCGACATTCTCTACATTGTCGACGCCATTTTTTAATTATCAATATACATTGGCTTCATTGTAGAATTTTAGTTAACTACACCATGTAGACAATACGGCACAACACTGCCAGGTTTAAATTGATCAACTGCAAATTTTGGACAGTGCAAATTTTGGACAGTGATATTAAAGAAAAGTTAATGGACACAATAAATATTGGGTATGGATTACATAGGAATTTTATATCGAACGATCAAAATTGACGAGATTATGATTTGAATTTTGTACGACGTATGAGTATAATAATGATCTAGGCTTCACTCTTCTCTCAATTTTCAAACTTAAATTGGTTATTCAATGCAAGTTTTAATCACATACAATATATGTGTATAAACATATGTATATACATGTAAAGAAACTAAATTTCAGACACCCTTTTTTTAATCACAAGTAAAATCTACTATACCAAACGTTATATAAAACTAAAACATATTTCTCTAAATTGTATTTAAATTACTTATACTTGGTTAAACTCCCAAATGGGAGTTCTATGGGATATTTTTTATTTTTGTATTTTGTGCTTTCGCTTAGATTTTTTGTTAGCTAAACAATATTTATTATCCTTCTACTATCTGAACGTATTTTTACGAATCTTTTAACACATGTTTCAATTTCATTGGGTTTGAGATTCAATATAAAGGTTTGGGAAAATAGTGGATTTTTAATTTAAATTAACCATAAATTAATGAGTATCAATTCGTGTGAGATTAGGGGATTTTCTATTATGAATGTGGCTACTTAAACGATTTTTGTTGTTGTTGCTGGACGTTATGTTTAAAGTGGTCAAAGTGATGGCGATATAATTTAATTTAAACTGGAAATACATTAATCTCTCTTTTAGAAGTTAATAGAGAATTTAATTGTTTTTGTATATATATAAGAATGTAAAACTCTGGGGCGGGATGGAAAATTTTGGATGTATCTATTGTGGTGACCAACAACCTGATTTCTTATACCTAGAAACGACTACTTCGCAAAATTTCGATGTTTCAATATATTGAAAATTCATTGAACGCTCTGGCGCTCCAGACAAACGACCGACCCGATCCCATTAATGCCACTATGAAAATTTGATACGCTATATTGTTGTTCAACTTTGGTCCAAATGTGGGGAAAATTATGAAGAACCCGCGGCATCGTTTTTATATTAATATATATATATATATATATATATATATATATATATATATATATATATATATATATATATATATATATATATATATATATGTATATATATATATATATATATATATATATATATATATATATATCTGTTTATTTATTTATTGAGTTGAGAAAATTGGCTGATATATTTCGGCTGAAGGAAATCAATCAACAGTGTCAAAGTTCCAAACGACAAAGTGGTTAAAGCTTTGGCGTTTGGATCGAGAGGAAACGCGTTCGAATTCTGATAGGGACAGGATGCAAAAGGGATTGCGATCGGTGATAGAAATGAACACAAATATGACCCCTTGTCGCAGTGCACAACTCATGGGCCGACTCATCTTCCATGCCAGTACTGTAGGCTGACATAGAGCAATGCAATGTGCAGATGGTTCTACGTAATCGGACCTATAGTCGTACGTCCTCGATTTCGCAGGAAATGCGTAAGATAGCATATGAAAAGTGAACCGCGAAAGAGTTGGGAGTAGTTCAGCCTCAGAACAGATTGCAAAGATTAAAATGAACAAAAAAAAATGTCGAAGTTGTTCAGTTTCGGCTGGGATACCGAATACACTAACTTCATTATCGATTTTTTTGTTTTTCGAGTGGAATCTTTCGGCTAGCTTTAATAAGGTATATCAACCAGATTCGAACACGTTCGAATCACTGTAAATACAAAACATTCGGCATAAATTTGGAAAACTACACCGAATATACAAAAAAATTATGATCTCGATTTGCATCGTAAAATAATTGTCTTAATTGCCAACAGGAGTGGCACTCAACTCTTTCCCAACAGAATCTAAGTAATTGAATAGTGAAACAACATACAATTTTACTCTAGCAAAAAAGAGACATAATTTTCGATAAGACTCGAAAGTAGTAATGTTACTGAAATGCGTCGTATGCAATAGTGAAGGCGAGTAAAATAGAAAATGAACTGTGCATGATTTATAATTACTGTGAACTATTCTGAAACTTGATAGAATTAATAATTCATTCAATTTTAAGAATTAGTTAATTAATCTCTCGAATTGTACATACATCCAAGTATTTTAAAAACATATTTTAACTGAACAATGCACGAATTTCACAAAATATATTCTTATTGATTAATATTTAAGATAGAATAGGGAAAGCAGTGAAATCCGTAGGGACTATACATATAAGACCTGAGTTCTAGTAACATCAATAATTCAAATTTGGTTAATATTTGGCCCTGTGGATGAAATATGAAACCAAACGTAAATGTTTTTGTTGTTGAAATCAGCCAGATTTCAACAATCACTAAAACGGTAAACAAAACTACAGAAATTTATGATTTACAAGACGCTTTACAAGAGGCCAAATTTCAAAAGGTCAACTATTTAGATTCATTCAAGATTATAATATGGTACACAAATATGTAGTTTTACAATAGAATAGCCTGTTTGCGATGTAATATTGTCCATCATCATCATATGTTCCTTTTGTTTTTTTCGATAGAGTCTATAAAAATTATCTAGTGTATATTATACATATATAATGTGTGTTTGACATTTCGTTAGCTCTATTTGGAATTAAGTTACCCTTAAAAATTAATCAATTCCTATGTAAAAAATTTAATTTTTTTGGAAAATAATAAAATAAACAAAAAATATAAAAAAACCTCCCTCTCTTTCATATAGTAGAAAAAGTAACCAATAGCTCTTCCGGTTAGTCAATATCCGTCAAAATCATTGTGATATGTGTATACAGAATGTAAATATTTCACAGTTTCTTAAATCTTAAACTCAAGCTCTTGTTTTCAGATTTTCTCTAAGATCGTCATTTTAAGCGAAAATTTTAGAAAAATTGAAGGAACTAATTTTCTTATAAATTTAAAAATATTTTTTTTAGTTTAAATCGATGTTTCGTAAATGTTTTGTCTTTTTAAAATATTTGCAAAAATCGGAAAAAACTCTTATGGAAGCTGCTACTTCCGGTACACCAATTTCCAACAAATTTCATTGGGATCTCCCACCTTTTGCCTAAAGCTTAAAAATTGAAATTTCATATTGATAAGTCAACCCGTGTTTCTAAAATTTGGTTAAAAACAGTGTTTCTGAGGTACCGGGTTCGAATCCCGATAGAGGCAGGCTGCAAAAGGAAATTTTCATCAACAAATTACGATCTGTGATTAAAAGGAACACAACTACGACCCCATATCGGCGTGGAAAACTCACGGGCCGATCCATCTTGAACGTCCAGTACTATAGGTTGGCATGGAGCTATGCAATGCGCAGATGGTAATTTAAATCGGTCCTCTAGCCATACGTCTTCGATTTGACAGTAATTGCGTAAAGTAAAATGGAAAAATGAACCGCGAAAGAGCAAGGAGTGCTTCGGCACCAGCAAAAGGTGGCATCATTTTCGTTTAAAATTTGGAAAAATCATTTGAATGGTGTTGTAAATCTAATTTGTCCTTTTGTTCTTTATCATTTTTATCAAAAATTCTGTACTTTTAAAATATATGGAAAAAATATAAAAATTCCTTTGGAAGTCGTCTGTTCTGGTGGATCGATTCCCACCAAATTTCACTGGGATCTCACATTTTATCAAAAGCTCACAATTTATCAAAGTATGAAGTTTCTAAACTAAATCAGTTAATACGTCTGGGTTGTATAGGGGACACAGACGAGATCTACTGTAATTCGTATGATGTAAGATCATCTCGGCAAAAAGAGTGTATATGGTACTGCGGCTGGCTGAGTTCATGCGCTCACATTTTCTGCGAGAGGCGTTGATTAGAGATATATGTAGAATATATAGAGATAGTAAAGAAAAGATAAAAAATTCGCAGAACTCGTTCCAGTTGGTTAATGCTTGTGAATAGTTCACTAATTATCTTCGATAAAGCAATAGTGTTACGGGTATGTGCATTCTTGCTCATTGTGACATTGATTGCTAAATCAGGTCCAAAGTTGAAGTTTAATGGCTCCGAATCAGAACTCTCCTTGATCTATAAGAACGGTAAAGAGACTAAGGCGATATTTTATTTATATATATTTTATCTGTCGTAGAGGAATGAATCAAATTAGAATTTTGGTCTCGATTATAACTAGACCAAGCCGCTTCAAAGATGGGCCCAATATAGCATTGAATGCGGGTCTTTTGGGTCCCACAATTCCAAAATAACTGGTCCACGATGGTAATGTTCATCGTCTTGACATTCGTTTTTCTATTGTCATCACTATTCCTTGGTTTATGCGCAAGAACCGATGAACTATAATGATGTTCATGTCCAGAAGTTTCAACTAAACGGGCCACCAGTTGCTTTTAATTTGAACAAAAAATATTTCAAACTCAGGTTAAAGAGCATTTTGCCCCATCATGATTCTTCGAATAGCTTTTATGTCAAACAGTTCTTATAGCTTTTATGTCAAATTTTTTAAATCATAAATGTAGACTTATTTCTTAAATAAATAAACATAATTTTGTCTTACACAGAAACTCGGTGTTGAACGGGATATATTCGCATACACATATTTGATTTGAATTTTTTGACTTATAGATTGGCTAATGTGTAAGAATCACAACAATCAGTTTCGAACAAATGAGACTATTGATTTGAAAAAATCAGTCTTCTCATCAGGTCGCGACGACTGATGTTGTATTACTACATTGGAATATTGTCTATATATATAGAACATAACATGTAGTTGTACTACTAGCGAATTACTGCATAGCGTACGAAATTTGATTCTTTCACATTTCCATCTATATTTTATCAACTAACTTTACGCATTCACGAATTTTATATTTTTACTTTGGTTTTTGCAATTGTAATGGTGTTATTGTGATTGTTCTGTATATAGGTATATTTCAGCACTCTCGAATTAAATTCACAAATCGTAGGAAATTCTTCCATTTAGCGTCACTATCTGTGTGACAAAACGAATATGATAATCGACACTTACTTATACACAATCAACTTCCCAACCACCCCATACTTTCTTTCCTTTAACGCTGGATCGCGGATAAATTTGAATTTTTTGACTTATAGATTGGCTAATGTGTAAGAATCCCAACAATCAGTTTCGAACAAATGAGACTATTGATTTGAAAAAATCAGTCTTCTCATCAGGTCGCGACGACTGATGTTGTATTACTACATTGGAATATTGTCTATATATATAGAACATAACATGTAGTTGTACTACTAGCGAATTACTGCATAGCGTACGAAATTTGATTCTTTCACATTTCCATCTATATTTTATCAACTAACTTTTCGCATTCACGAATTTTATATTTTTACTTTGGTTTTTGCAATTGTAATGGTGTTATTGTGATTGTTCTGTATATTGGTATATTTCAGCACTCTCGAATTAAATTCACAAATCGTAGGAAATTCTTCCATTTAGCGTCACTATCTGTGTGACAAACGAATATGATAAGCATGGGGTGGTTGGGAAGTTGATTGTGTATAAGTAAGTGTCGATTATCATCTTATCTTTGCTAATTTAAAGAGATGCTTCAAATTGCAACACATGCATAGAAAATTAGTCAGCCTTTACGATATCAAATATAAAATAATAAAGAGAAAAACTATCTCTTTGGATGCAAAAATACAAATTTTAGATCGTCTTGCATCCGGACAAGGTGCAAAGTTTGTAGGTAGGCATTTTGGTGTACATGAAGCTACGATCAGAACTAATATTCTATAAAGCGAACAGCATTAAGAATGTATAAACGTATATTAAAAAAAGAGTGCCAGGTACTTCACGTCAGTCAAACAAAAACTGCTGCCAAGAATTTCTCCAAAAACTTAGTAAGAGGGACGGTATACACCTGATCACGCTTGGAATCAAATCCGTCACGTTTGGTTTCAAAGAAGCTTATGATCGTGTGACCGTCTTACTTTGCTCAAATGCTTCCGGAGATCGCATGTTGTAACCACTGCTAATAAATCGAGTCCTAAAACCAAGATCAATGAAGAATGCAGATATGAAAAGAATACCAGTTTTCTGGATGGCCAACAAAAAAACCTGAGTAATTACCATCTTTACTGAATGGTTTACAATTTTGTTTTTTGCCGCCTAATACTACATCCTTGATACAACCTCTGGATCAAAGTATAATCGCAACATTTAAAACAAACTATGTATTGAGTTTGAATTGTTTTAGTAAAACACTTGTAAAAACTTTTTTCCTTAGAGTGAAAATATTTATTGATTTTATTATTAGGAAGATCGATTTCGAAAATATATTTCTTCTTCAGTTCCTTTTTTACAGCTAATACACTTTTCTTAAAACTACGCTGCTTATAAGAAGAAAAGTGTATTAGTTGTAAAAAAAGAACTGAAGAAGAAATACATTTTCGAAATCGATCTTCCTAATAATAAAATCAATAAATATTGTCACTCTAAGAAAAAAATTTGTTTACAAGTGTTTTACTAAAACAATTCAAATTCAATTTTGCAAGTGACAAAAGTTATCAGTGAGGCTAAAAAATGGATTTCAACCTTTATAGCACAAAAACAAACTATGCAGGGGGAATCTTCCAATACTTTTTGGATTTTTGTAAACATGATTCAAACGAACGAGCATCGGAGTTTCAGCGCGATCTGAAAACTTTAACGGTGCCTTATAGGGAATTATATAAGTAAATATCCAAAACATCGGTGCCATCAGAAACTAATGCTACTTTTGTTAAAGAGGTTGTAGACAGAATTTCACCCATGGTCGAAGAAGAGGCTTAAGTCATTTTTAGTGAGAACAGCGAAATTTCTGTGTTACAGGAACGTAAACATATGCCTTAATTGTCAGAAAGTGACAGCGAATAAAATTTTTATTTGATATTTCGCTTAGTTTAAAGTGCTTTTGAATAACACAAATATTTTATTAGTATTTGTTTTGTATTACAATATAATCAATTGTATGTGTATTATGTGCCTATTTCATAAATAAAAAGCGCAAGCTCGTAATCAGATAGTTTTATCATCTTAAACCTGGGGATTACAGATATACAAGTCTATGTTAAATGTAAATTGTTGCAATACTCGTAGTTGTCTGTCGTATCGTGAATATTAATAGATATCAACTCTTACAATATTATTACCTACATATTTTAATACACTTGTTGGTGAATGTATAAGTTTACCTCCGCCCACCGTTAAAAAATACATTTAAAGCGTACTTCCCTTCAAGATATCCAAAAACGATAACTTTGGGTATTTCGTGTGAAATCCTATTAACTAATAATGCGGGAAACAAATTGGGCCAAACATATGTAATATATAATAAATACGATTCCTCGTAAGATAGCTTTGTTGAGACTTTGAGCAAAAAACAGCTTTAGATAGGTAAGTAATGAAAATATTTGAATTGTGATCACTGTATAGCAACGTTCCAGTTATATTATAATTCTTACGTTACATATACAAAAGAATCATTTCAAAAACATTTTATTCACACCTAAATTTATCAATCATTAATAATCGGAATCACAAATATATAAAAGGATAAAAACCATGTCATTTTATATTTCTATGGTGTATGATATACAGAGATGGGTATACAATATAATGTCCTTTTGAAAATCACTCACTTTACATTTAAAATTAACAAAACAAACAACAATAGAAATATTTTTTTTAAACCTCTAGAGAAGTGTCCTTAGAGGCACTTTGATATTTGTATAGTATTGAACAGTGTATTATATACATAGGGAGGATACTTGTAACATTTAATTTAATTGTTTTTCTTGTTTTACAAAATAAACAATTGAATTTGATAGAGGATATAGGATATAGGAAAAAAAAATCCGATAGAAAATCTACATTTAATGAGTGTATAAGGAATATATCCCTCTTTATACTTTGAAATAATAACATTTCACTCTGAATTCCCAAAACACTAGTTCATTATCTAGGACAATAATCTGCATTGATGGGTTTTAAAAGCAAAATTATATAACTTAGGGTTAAATTTTTGATTTTTGGTTGGGTTGACTTACCTATTTATTGAGGAGACGCTCGGTACATTGTCTTGTGAACAAATACCTTCGGCTAAAAGTCTATCACGTATTTCCCATGCGAACATTGTAGGATTTTCTCGTTTATAATTTGCAATTGCATCTACCACGGGCGGTGTTGCAACTTTTGGCTTTGAACCACCTATCACACCTGCCTTAAAGCTTCCAGTCTCATAGTACCTATGTGTGTAAAAAAAATAATTGTTATAATTAATGCGGGGAAAATAGTTACATGTATCTCCTTTTTCACTCAATTTAATAATTCAACTTAAATTTTCAACAACATTGCAACAAAAAAAAACTGGTAACCGCATTACCATATACTATATACCGAAATTAATTTTGTTCTTTTATATATTGAAATGAAAATATATTGTGTTGCGTTTAAAGGATATTTTCCAAGCGGAAATTAAAAATAATTTATTAGATTTCAACATTTTATTTAGATAATATACTAAAAATGAAAATAAAATTTACTGTCGTTTTGATACACAAAATAAAATGAAAGAACCATATACCAATTAATTTTCACAGTACTTGTTGGTATAATATATACAACTACAATTACTAATACTATTACTACTACTACTACTATTAATGTAGATTTTTTTTACTAGAGATGAAAATTATTCTTACCTAGATAAAATTTTTGATACGCAACCATGACTAACTCGTAGTTGCCTAGATATATCACACGGTCTTACACCGTTATGTGCTAATTCTACAATTCTTTGGCGTACAACATCCGGTAACGGCCGGCCATTTACAAAAACACCACCTAATTGATTTACTCCGCCATGACCTGCAAAATAAAATAAAAATTACAAAATAACTGTATATGCTGTTCCTGAATTATATATGATCGCTTAAAACAAAATATTGGGTATTTGGCTACTTCCTACCAAAATGTTGGTAAGAAGAAGGGAGCTCTTCAAACAGGTCGATCTGAATCATAAACAAACACCTCTAAATCAAAAATCTTCGTCAGATGGGATTGAACGTGTTTGCAGTACTATAAATTATTGTCGCCGAATCAAACCATAAATTCGAAGATTTCTAATCAATTGGGAAATTTACAAAACTTAATAGAGCTTGTTTTTAATGCTTCATTTATTCGGGTTCTATTCTATGAGAGAGAAATTATTAATTTGAAGAAAGATGACGATACGTTATTAAACAAAATTAAAATTATGTCATTCACTAAAATTATTTCAAAAATAAAATATTTTGTTCAAAATACACTAAAAATACGCTAGCAATAATGTTACTCAATAGGGTTGAAATAACATTTAAAAAATTAGATGTCCACGGAATAAATAAAGTCCACGGAAATTACGCACTCCAACAGAGGGTCTTAGTTGTGTTTATTAACAACACCGATCGTAATCGATTAAGAAAATTCGCTTGGCATTCAACCTCTGGTGGGATTCGAAACCCTGTACCTCCCGGTCCAAGTGCCGAAGCTCTAAGCACTGCACCACTTGTCCGCTAAAGTTGATAGTTTTGCACAGATTTGTAATTAACTCTATAATTTACATTTATTTCGAAAAGCATAGTAAAGTCCTGAAAGACGGCAATAGATTTTATGCTACAACTATATCCCTCCATGCAGAAATAAAAATGTTATAACCTCTAATAAACGGATATTTAGCTTAAACAGAATATGATTATTTTCCTCAAAACCGGAATACTTTCGAAGCCTTGAAATTGTTTTGGTCGAGTGTACGATTTTTAAATTTTCATTGATAAAAACTCTCCATACAGAAACTTATTCAATATGAAAAAATTCGCTATTTTAAGTTTATATATTACCTGAAATTTAGTACATATATTACATGAATTTTTTGATTTCTTCTTGGGAGATTTTCAAATGCTTCAAACATTCTTTGACGTATAGAACTACGCAAGTATTTCCGATTGGCTTTGTGGATTTAGTTTGAAATTTACTGTCGTAGACTTACTGTAACGTCATCGCTAAGTTAAACAAATCGTTTGCGTAAATAGTTGTACAATACGGTAAACAATTGTAAATAATGCATATAATGTATTAAATGTTCAAACGTAATATCATTTACTATATAAATACTAATTTTACAGACGATGGAATGGGTCCACTTCAGACAAGTAAGTCAACTACTAAAAGGCGGGCGATTTAGGAATTTAGTAATTACATCTAAAGTACATCATATCTACGTACTATAGGAACGGGAAAAATTTAAAATTAAATGACCTTAGAACTAACATTTTATTCAACAATTACTGGTATAAAATGCGATAGTAAACCTCTACTGGAAAAAGGAAAACGAAAAAATTACGAATATTTAAGTAAAATAAATTAAAATGTTAGGAAATAAACTATGGCCAAAAAACCATTAATCAAATAATTTGTCACTTTTATTAACTAAGTTTGGGCGCCACTGTTACACGAATTTTCGGTGCAGGATTATAAATCTGCGTGGATCGTAAGAATAGGATCGAAAGAATAGGATTGAGAAATAGGCGAAACTGAACGCTGCGAGACTTTTCCACGCCAAACCCCCCACTGCAGATCCTTTGGTCAGAATCAGATGTTGTGCTCATTATTGAATCTAAAAGTGAAAATGAGTCCCAACCGGACTAAAAGATTATTTCTTAGTTGAATTGTTCTTTACCAACGGATTCTTGCTCTGGAGGGTCTGAGATCGGAAACACGAAGGCCTAGGATTTCGCATTTCCAATCTCCAATTTCCCTGATCTAGCTTGTGGCAGACCTAGCAGGTAAAATAACATCGCATAAACCATGATAACAAAAATCTCGTTCCATCGGAAGGTCACACTCTTTATATGAATGACCGAGAGGAAGAAAATTAAAGCAAACTATTTCATCTATATTCGCAACCTTTTTGAACATAATTAACCACGCCAGATATATTTGAGTACATTACCGATGGAATAGAGGGCGTAGGAAAACATTTGATATTGTATACTTTTTTAGGAACTCGTACTGTTAACTACCCACTAAAGATGGGCATCCGACAGCGAAACAGGAGTTTTTTGCAATTTTCTGAAGAAAACCCAGTTGTATTAACCTCTTGAATTTCATGAATATAGTGCGGCTTTGATTGCATACACCTTTCAGGCACTTAATGCACGTTCTTCCTTGAAGGACTGTTTGCATGGGTCGTACTTAAACAAGATTCAAATTTACGAATTTATTTTGCTAAAGCAAATTATAAAATTATTTGATTAAATGGAGTATCACCTTATGTAACTTAACCGTCTTCTTAAAAGCCTCATCCACGTAAGAACCGACTGCCGATAATAGCCATGCTAACAACGGGTCCACAGGATAATCAGTTTACATTTTGGATGTTACAAATTTTAATCTATGAGTTTTTGCAATATCTTACACCACATGCGTTACAAAAGCGAAATAGCTATGATGCACTTATTCTGAATACTACTAATGATTAGTAACCTTGCCATAAATAATGATTTTCTTCTTTGGAAACCGATCTAGGTTAATATTCAACAATCTTCATTTGATAATTGTTTGCTATTGAAATGCTGTGAGTGGAGCCATCACATGCGATACTTTTAGCATGATATAAACAGTTTTAACAGTGCAGTGGTACATAACAGGGCAGACCTACAACCCAAGACACATAAGTTAACAGCGTAACGTAAAACAGCGATGACAACACTAAACTATCACGACAGTTTCCCATCCATGAATATTATTAATATTAATATTACTGTCAGCCCCGAGAGTTTACCATCCCAGAATATCTCATCCCACAGGAAATGTGTGTATAATCCCAGAAAACTATTATCCTAGAAAATAAATTTAGTCCAGCTAAGAAGTTAGCGAAAGTTCACTAACCGGTTACTAATAGTCCAGAAATTGCACTCGAGGATATATTACCACAAAAAAACTATAGCAAGGCCATAATAACTAAAGCTTTACCAACCCAGAGTTTCTCTTAGCCCATTAATATTTTGATGAAAATTAGCCGCTGTATAAAATGGGAAAAAATATTTTTTTGCAATATGCAACAAATTGCTTTCATAGGAATAAAAAATCATTAAATTATACAAACTAACTATCCTTATCCGCTCCAACAGCCCATTCTATAACGTAGTCGAATTAGACTGAATATTTTTTAGATGCGTCGGAGCGACACAATTGATTTTAAGCTTTGAAAATCATCAAATCACTCATTCTATTTAGGCTTGGTCGCTTCGACAGCCAATTCTATAAATGTTTCGGATTAGGAGGAATGTTTTAGATGACACACTAAATTGGCTTTTATGGGATGAAAGTTTGGAATAACTTTTTTTTAACGTAAGTGTTAAAGAAATTGAAGGAAGAGCTTTAAACCTTGTTTCTATATTACAAATTCAACGTGCACCATTTTCCGTGCTTTAGATAAAGCTTTTACTAGGAAGTTTCAAAACGTCAATAAAATATTATGAAATAGATACTAAGGCATTTTCAAATTTAAATGGGTTTCATATGTTATCTTCTATCTATCACATAGGTAGATACACGCTACCTGCAGTTATTTGGCTAAGCTGTGTGTACGAGAAGAGTAGCTCGTATACAGTTCGGCTACACGAAGAAAATAGTCGAATGGTCAGTAAACCAGTAACTGGTTTTCTATATCCATGGTCTAACACGCACACACACTATTTTCTTGAAAAAAATGCTGGAAAAATTTGTCAAAATTTAAATAATTGATATTTATTAATTATTAATTAGTGATTTTAAAATTATAAAACACTTAATTTCAACATTTATCTTTAAAATATTAGATAAAACAAAACCAATTTTGACATTCAAGCAAGAATATTAAAAATGCATAGTTAAGATAGAATTCCGCAACGAGTTCACGGTTCACTTTTAACGTCCTACTTTACGCAGTAACGAAATTTAGGGCGTTCGGCTATAGGTCAGATTTACGTAGAACCACCAGGAGGTCATAGTTGTGTTCATTTACATCAGAGATCGTAATTTGATCATGGAAAATCCCTTTTGCATTGTGCGCTTATCGAGATTCGAACTCGGTACCTCCCGATCCAAGCCAAAGCTTTAACCATTGAGTATTCACACTTTCTATAGATGTAATTTTACAATTTCAAGTTTATAGATTTCAAATTAATAACGAAAATTTAGCAAACAAACTTGCAATTTTGATGGAAAAACCTGTGAAAAACTTTAGTTGTGTTTAATATCGCGTATTAAATTCAGTAATTAAATTAAAAACGTTTGGATAAGAAACAGATTGTCAAAGATATTGAGAAGATATACGAGGGTTGTTCGAAAATTTTCCAACCTCAACATGTCAACATGAAGGTGACAGCACTCGTCAACAAAAGTGGAGGAGTGTGTTTGCGCATATGTTGAAAGGTACTCACTGAAATATCAACCATTTTGGGCGCACAGTTGTTGTTTAACAATTGTGTGCGTGAGTCGATGGGAGTATTTTTGTGAAAATGGAAAAAATCAAATATCGAGCTGACATTAAATATATATTATTTAATGTGCATCATCATTTACCACCGTGAAATTATGGGCAGCTGAATTTAAACGTGGCCATCGAACGGTTTTCATCGAATGAGGAGGACATCACCTTCGTAAACAACTATTTTGCAGAGAAAGACGCCAAGTACTATTTGGACGGGTTGAAGAGATGGGAGCATCATTGTGAGAGGGGATTTAGATTTACAAAGAGACTATGTAGAGAAATAAAAATACATTTGAAGAAAAAATCTCTTGCATCTATGTTAGGTCGAAAACTTTTCATACATGACAACCCCTTGTTGCTGTGTTCATGTGAAGTTTTGAGAACTTTTAGTATAAATACTACTTCCAGAATGTAACGTCAAACGAAAGGTTTGAAGTTTATTAGTGTTCGAAGTTCGTTTGGTTTAAAACCCAATTACATTATATACTTCTTATATGATATCTTGGTAAATTTTAGAAGAAATTTAGTAATTTGTATACTAAAGTTTAGTACAATAATACGTGTCAGTATTACATAACCTAAATAATAAGATTAGTCAGTATTACATAATCTATTTTCATCCGTCGCATTTGGTGCACGGAGAACCCGCACGTGATCGTAGAGAAGCCGATGCATCCTCAACGAATGACTGTTTGGTGCGGATTTTGGTCCGGTGGCATCATTGGGCCATTTTTCTTTCAAAATGAGCAAGGAGCCGCCGTTACTGTCAATGGTGAGCGCTGCCACACCATGATAAACGATTTTTTGTTCCCGGCACTTGAAGAGGAGGACATAGGCAACATTTGGTTTCAACAAGACGGCACTCCGTGCCACACAACACACGTTTCAATAGATCTTTTGTTGCAATAGATCCTTCGAAGATCGAATTATCATCCGAAATACTGATGTGATTTGGCCGCCTCGGAGCTGTGATTTGACGCCGTTGGACTATTATCTTTGGGGTGCCGTCAAAAATAAGTGTTACGCCGATAAACCAGCAACGATTGACGCTCTCAAGAACAATATTCGCATTGACATTGAAGACATAATGCCGCATACCATCGAAAATGTGCTCAAAAATTGGACCGACCGTTTGGGGTACGTCAAGGCCAGCCGAGGCAGTCATTCGAATGAAATAGTATTCCATAATTAATCGGAAGGATTGTTCTTTACAATGAATAAATAAATTTGAAAAAAATGAGAACTTTTTGTTTTATTGCATTAAACATCTTAATATCTGAAATTTTTCATAAAGCTTTAGAACCCGCACATAGATCGCTAAAACCTAAAGTATTATTTCTACTAGAGTTTAGTTAGATGATTATTCATGTAACTAATTCTATTAGGGGGTTCAACAGAACGGGGGAAACATTATTTTCTCCAATAATTAGTATGAGTGAAAATATATTGCAAACCACATGTGAAATCAACCTGCGTGTTACTGAATGCAAAACTTACTAAAATATGGAACTAAAGAAAGCGAACAAAAATATGATTTCAAATCAGGAATTTAGAGTAATTAGAGACATAATGACGAGAATTCAAAACAAGGTTGACAATAATACATTTATAGATCAACACAACACCAATCCCGATTATCTTCAAAGCTTACAGAAAAGCAGTGAAATAGAACGACTAAACATTTTGGGGAATTGCGATAAAAATGTAAAATTCCAAGCGGATATCTGGAAATCAAGAGATTGATATGCCAATGTTATAAACTTAAGACTTTCACCCTAGAACCATTGGGGAACTGAGAATGTAAATTATTTTCTCAGTTGCCTGTTAAAAGCAAATATATTTTGACTATTTTAGGCAAAAATAGGATGCACAACTCTACAAAATTGGCTATCTGTATAAGAAGTTTGTCGACTATTATACTATTGTTGAAAGATAATATGTACTCCACCATATTTAAAAAGTTCTAATTTTTGAAACACATTCTAAAATTCTAAAACACATTCTAAAATATTCTTATAAATATAAAGCATTGGATACGAAGGGAACCATTTATAGTGTATACTTAGTTCATTAAGGTAGGTTTAAGACTACAACCTTGAGTTACTGTATTTCTAAATTTCTTTAGATTTCAATAATTATATTTCGAGATTTTTATGAAAAGAGAGCAGTGTCGATATTAAATTTGTTTTGTTCTTCCAGTATAAAATTAAAACTCAAAATGGGAGATGCAACAACTCCGACGGATTTTTTATTCCTGGGCATTTTCTTTCTGAATATTACCGCGTGCATTAATTATTTTTTTTAAATATAGAACTCAACCAATTATGCAGTAATGAGGCACAAGATATGGAGGTAAGGTGAGCCTGAGAAAAGCCAGGACAAAGTATGGTAAGCACATTTATCAGAATTTTTCAGTTAAACTACAAAATACAACCTAAACGGAAAAATGCATGTCAATCATATAAGATCGCGGACAAATAGCTAAATTCAAAATATAATAAACTTTTAAGCTCCTAAACGAACTTTATGATTCATTGCAATTTAATAGAGTTTATTCTGATACGCTTGGAAGAGATATTTACTATAGTTATTAGAAAAATTCAAAACATTCAGCTTCAAAGAAACCCCGCAACTACCCAATACTTCTCGTATATTGCTTGATCTGTTAAATTTGAGGAAAATTCTGAAACATTTTGATCGCCATCGTCTTGCGACGGGAAAAAGAAATCTAACCTTTGATTGAACCTCGAACATTAAACCTACACAGAAATAAAATATACGTGCTGGGAGGTTTAATTATAATCCAGCTAACCATCACTTAGAAATCGCCCATTTAATTTCGAGGAATTTTAATTAATGCTTCATTCGAATTAATGATGATCCGAACAATAGAAGGATTGTTTTATTTTAGGTGAAAATTCTGATAATCTTTTCCAAGAAATTTGAAAAACTTCAAGCAAACGAAAGTAGAAAATTACTAGGCACTAATATGAAAACTGTCTCATTTAACAAAATAAAATTATCCATCAATTGTGACCATTCGAAAACTTGTTGTACAGTTTGTAGAAACTAGTTCGGTAAAGGATCAAAAAAAATCTTTCAGACGAAAATATTGATGTTATAAGTTCTAGTGTTAATGAGAGTCTAAATACATAAATTCGTCATCGTTCCTAGCAATTAGAGATTCCCCCCGTCACCGTATTCAGAATTTGGACAAAAATCTTCATTTAAGACCTACACGATCCAAATAACTCAAAACAAACAGAAACAATTGATCTTGTGCCTAGATGTGACCTAACCCCTCTTGATTTTCTCCTATTGGGCTATTTAAAGGAAAAAGTCTTTACCAAGGCTCCACAAACAATTTATAACCTAATGCAGAATATTATTAATTATATTCAAGAAAATATATGCCACAGTTATGCCAAAATTTCGCTAGTCTGGAACACCCTTTAGTACGAGCGGGACAAAATGATAAAATATATAGACTTTTGCAAATATAGAGAGTATAAACATCCGAGTAGCTAATATGAATCGTATGCAATTGCTGGAAAAAGTTTAACTTTGGGCTTTTCAAACGTTTCAATCCTATTTCCAAATAATATTTTAGGGATTGAGAAGTGCTGAAAATAATATTATAAAATCAGAGCCCATATAGTAGAGAGAGTAAAGTTTCGGCCAATCATTATAAATTTGATCTGAAAAATAATGCTAAGTTATGGAGTAAGCACTTTATAAACCCGTTTAGTAGTAGTAAAATTTCGTACAAAATCACTCGATAAAGAATAGTTATGAAGGGTAAAATTTTATCGTAAAACTTTTTTTTATTCTGTTTACTTATAATATTTTCAAGGCAATTTTGACCATTTTTTAATATGTTCATAGAATTATTTTGGAACAAATGATAGGCCCGTTCGTATTTCACGATCCTACCTCAGTTTATTCATACCTTTTTTTTAAATCATTAAATTGGCTGTGATTTAATTTTAAAGTTTGCAATTAACTTAAAGTTTTGTATACAGTTCAATAATCTGAACAAATTGCTCCTTTAGCTAATTTAAATCAGTGAAAGGAGCAATTTTTGATCTGCAAGTGTCTTTAATAGATGCTACAAAAATTAAACTAAATAAAATATATAATTAAATTTTAATTAAGTAGAACAGTTGAATGCAACGTCATGATCAGTCTATATAAATACTCTAGTTCCGTACCGTAGTTGACTATATTCCCTAACTTGTTACCTCTACATACCTAGTCTCAACACTATCGATGAAGAAAGGGCATGGTTCCGACCCAAATGGCCTTATTCTAGAACTTCCGTCAAAAATTAGTTTGTCTCTGGTTTAAATGGGCTATACAGAAAACATCGAAACGAAAATATCGAAAGATAAAATATCGAAAAAAATTTAATGAATAAAAAAAATCATTGAAAAAAGTTCGGGCAAAAGTTATCGACAAAAATATAGATATACTTTTTTAGTCGAATTTATGATCGGATTTCGACTATTTCACTATTCAGACTCTTTCAATTCGTTGTTTACTTTATAAGAGGCCCAAACCTCCGCATTTACAATTTTCATAATTTTATTCAAACTCAAAATTTTATTATTCAACTCCAATTAGCAGGAAAAATAATAATATCGGCCTATCAAAACGTCGAATATTTTACTTTCCTCGAAAAATTAAATCCGTTTTTTGTCGAAATATCACAAAAGAACATCGAACATATATTTAATCGAAATTAAAGCATTTATGAATTTTTAGCCAGCCATTCCTGCATAGTAATCCAATGCTAAGCGGTTTTTAGAGGTTCCATTTTTTAGCATAGGACTTTAAAACAAGAAAAACCTTACCAATTTGGAATGTTCTTGTGCAAAGTAGGCCAATGCTAGGCTAGTTTGGAGGGTTCATTATTTTAGTATCAAGTTTAGAAATGAAGGTTAGATCAGGATAATTAAACATTGATCCATAAAACGAAAATTAGTCTTTCAAATATTAAAACAATTTCATTTATGTTTCCCAAAAATATGCAAATTATAAAAGTGGGGGCTTTGGAAGGCGGCAGTCCCTTCTTCTAAGGTAAAGAACGAATTTAAATAGCCTTAATAATATAGTGACTTGAAATTAGATCATAAAGTCGACGAAAAATAAATGATATTATTTTTGCTAAGTAGCTTCTCTACAGTTAATCCGTCTGACTGATCGGTATGACACTTCATACTTAAGCTTTTCTCATAAATTAGGAGATCGCAATGGTTTTAAGCTGAAATCGGTCAACCAGAAGAGGCAGCCGCTATTGGAGCTTTTAATAGAAAAACGATTAAGAACTTAAGGATTCTAATTTAATTTTGCAGTATTATTGGTCCAGTTCAGTTTTCTATCAAAAATTGTTTCTTAACAAAAATTCTGCCCCTGTACAGCCTAAACGAATTTATTGATCGGGATGAAACTTAAACTCAACCTTTTACCATAAATTGTATTTACTAGTGATGTTTGATAGGAGATTTTTCATTTTTGTAAATATTTTGAAAAAATGTTATATAATTTACGAAAAAACGATTAAAAACAAAAAGATTGTAAATGATAATTTTTTAAATTTTCCCGGAACAATTTAGCATCTCTACATCCCAGGCGGATTGACTATTCGGAAAAACTTCATACTTATGGGAGAGCCTTGCGAAAATTTGTGGAAATCTGTGTACCAGAAGCGGCAGCTTTCAATTTTTACAATGTTGTTAAAATAAAGGTTGATCTTGTTGGTTTCTGATGAATACATTAGAATAGAAAGTCGGGTGTTGGCCATAACATATTCACCGACATTTTAATGTTTCAATGTTTTCGGAATTTGGCCATTTATTACAAACTGGAAGAATGTTCCGAAATCGTGAAATTTTCTTTGTTTTGAATTCCTATATTAAAAAAGGGAACTACCCAAAGCCACTTAGCATGGGATTACTGTGCGCAACATTGACAGAAAGATGATTTTAAAAAATTCATAAATTATTTTAAAATCGTTTAAATATATGAGTCCCTTTTCCATTGACTATACCGACGATAATCGGGCAAATAATTGGGCAAATTACAGCATTTAATCTAAATAGTATTTTAAAATTCGGAAAGTGAAACGAATCTATAGTTTTCTCTAACAATAATTCTTATTGCTTTTATGGCCAAGTCGGATGCAACTTTCTCATTTTCAACCGATGGTGATGAAATTTATTTCGAATATTGGAATTGAGATTTTAAATTAATTTCTCTTTGAAGTTCTAAAATATATATAAAACGAATTAAAATCAGATTCGAATTTGTAATAGAGTACTGGATTATGGCCATGTTTAATGTAACTTGGTCAATTTAAAAAAAAATCTACTTTTCGATTACGGTAACATTTTTTATGGTATATTATAGTCCTAAATTGAGAGTTTACGGCCATGCTTGCGGCTAGTTTAATTTCTTGAGATTTCGTAAGTTCTTTCGGTCAGGCAACATGTTTGTGTGTTTGTGTTTTTATCCATATAGACGCTAAGTAATATTACTCTAACTTAAGATAAAGTTGATTTATAAATCAAATGTATGGTTATTTGGATTCCATCGAGCCGCTGACATTATCAAATCCCGTTTCCCGGACGTTGATCCCTGATGAAAATCTATTTTTGCACATGTGAAACTTTTCACTGTGGATTTTTTTATAATTTAATTTTGACATTAATGCGCTTTATATAGGTAGAGTTCATTAGTAGTAAGTCGTTCAGCTTCTGGTGCCACGGCTTTACAGGAACATATTTTAATTTTACTTATAAATGCAATGCCTTCAATTTTATCTAACTGTGAATCAATGATCAATTAACTATGTAATGCAACAACTATAAATATAAATTGAATACACAAATCTAAATAAAGTTTGATGTTTTCGAATGAGTTTCTATGATACATAAAAATGTGAATATGTAAGTCTAAAATTGTCACATCTACGTATAGTATGTATGAATATATTTATATTTTGAATATACATAAGTTATATTTTTAAATATCTTCCATGTCAATGAGAAAATACAAAGGTCTGTTTTGTTTTGATAAATTAGATCACACAAAAATCTGCAACATTTTCTTTTATATGACATTAGTGCCAAAAAAATTATTTTTATTTTATTTTTGTGAGGAAATCTGTTTTTAGGAAAAAATTTCTAATCAAATTTGTATACACATACATAAAATATCACAATATGTTCAAATTTTCATCACATGGAATAATCATATGTTCACATTTTATTTGTTATCGCAAGGGAATAGTTCATTGAAGTGATTTCCACTATATAGAATTATTGCACCCCAATTTCCCTCCTAGTTAAATATTTTTTTTAGATTCATTTTCAATTAAGCTTAATCTATATTATTAAGTGATCACCATAATTATATCATTATTAAATAAAATTGTGTCCCTTATTTATAGTTTTGCTCACTTTATAAAATAGTTTTATTACATATAATGTATATGTGCAACAATAAAGGCACGTGATATGTATTTACAACGGATGTACAGAAGTATAGTTACAGAATTTTTCAAAAATAATGCAATTTCGCCTCGAACCCGATTAAATAAAATTTAAAATTAAAACAATCAACAGTATGCCACTTACGATTCCAATCTAAACACCTACATATAATCTGGTTAACAACCTCTTATATTAACTAATAATTGTTATCTAGATATGATCACACCCTAACATAAAAAAATAAAATTCTAATATCGCACCCTCACCCAATTCACAAATAAAATAAGAAAATATTTTTTTTTGATTATCTTGATCTTCAAAATGGTTAATATCAAATATAAATTTATAGTTTCACCCTAAAACATTTTTTTATAGTTCTAATTTTCTTATCAGAAAGACACAAAAATAATTGTTGACTAAATTTCTAGTCCGGAGATTAAGCTATTAGATTAAATTTATTTTAAGTGAATTTATACAAAAAACTTGCTCGTCTCATGCATATGGTGAAATAATTATCGGTTGGGCGAATCATATAATCTTTCCAGTTCTGCTCGGATATTTGATATGTAAATTAAATATCAACTGGTGGTAAAGGTGGATTTGTATCGCAATATATGCGTAAGTTCTATAAACAGCATTAAATTTTGCCTATATATCGAATATAATTGACAAATTTGGGGAGGAGCATCTACTACTTTCAACTTAAGGCCCTTAATAAAAGCAACCGCAAATTTGATGTGCTTGTGGTAAATGTTATGCTGGGCAAAATTCGAACATTTAATTCGGAAACAGTTAACAGTGAAATGGTAGATCGGCCGTTAATCAATGAAAATTGCAAGGAATCCTATTATGAGTTGAAATATCTGACACTTAAATTGGAACCAATGGTCAAATGATAGTAAAATTTGATAATACACTAATTCTAAAAGGTTTTCCAATAAGAGGTTTCATTTTTTATATTTTAAAAAAAACGAGTATTTTTTAAGAGAAATCAATGAATGTTTCTTTCATTGTAAAGAGGAAGGTATGCCATTAACATTTGAAAACGATATCAGCCAAATGGCCGCCACGGCTACGCTTGCAGCACCATATCCTTTTCATGAAATTTTCCATGACCAATTCGCACATTTGCGGCTGTATGTCCTCGATAACTTCACGAATTCCATCTTTAAGGTCTCGATTTATGGATTGTGGAGCATTAGCATAGACCTTATCTTTCACGTGGCCTCAAAGAAAAAAGTCTAAAGGTGTTAAATCATAAGATATCGGTGGCCAATTGTGATCCTCTTTGAGAAATAACACGGTCAGAAAACTTTTCTTGCAATATTGCGATTGTTTCGTTGCTTGTGTGACACATAGCGCCGTCGTGCTGAAAATAAACGTCGTCCACATCAATATCTTTCTATTAATCGTAACAGTTGCACCAGCATCATTTTCGAATAAGTAAGGTCGAACCACACCGCCAGCCCAAAAACCGCACCAAACAGTGACACGTTGGTATTTTGTTTAAAAAAAATTATTCGGTAAAAATGTTTAAAGGAAATTTAGACAAAAAAGTAAGATAAAATGGAATTTGTCTTATAAAATATATATTTTCTTATCAAAAAGCAAAAAAATGATAAGGAGTGTGAAATTTATTTTCAATTTTTCAGTTTTTTGAAACTTGTTTCAGTTTTTAGTTCAGAATTTTTAGTTTTTTAAAAGAGTAAGATGAAAATGCAAGACTTCGCTCAAAAGAGTTAAGAATAGAGAAACTGATTGAAATTTAAACTATTTTGAAATTTTTTTTTTCAGGCAATATTTCATAATTGTATAATAATGGTGATTGAGCTTTTACAATATTAAGCTAATCAACACAAAATATTTTCTAATTAGTTAATTAAAATCTTGTTAGAAAGTCTTGGTGTATCAAAATTTGTATGCATAAGTCAATATATTTTTATTCCAATAGTAAACTCCTGTAATAAAGGTAAACGAGCCAACGAATAAATATGTTTAATTTTGTGTTCAACTAATCCAATTAGACCAACCGGATTATTTCTAATCAAATGACAAAAATCAATTATTCAATAATACTTTGGAATGCGGTACTTATCTTGAGAATATGCCTCAAGCAGTACCGAAATTTAGATCTATAATCTAAAATTATTATGTACTTTTAAATTTCGATATACGATGAAAACATCGTTCCCTAATAGCCAAATCAAAATCGGTAAAATCTTAACACAACCAAATTCGGGTTGATTTGCAACAAGAGAATTTTTGCCGTTATATGGCAATGCTGGAAAGAAACTCAAATTTCCTGACCAAAATGCAGCTTGATTGGTTCAGATTGAGATTTTAAATTGAATTGTAGAAGTTGCTGAAAATCGGTTTTATTAGATCAGTTATCGAAATTCGAATTCATTTTGTTAAATGGGAATTCTAATTTAAATGTTTTACAATTTTTATTTTTTATTGGCGGACATTCTTTGTTTTATTTTGAGCTTTATTCTTTGTTTTATCTTGCTCGGAGTAATAACGGGAAGACCAACATGATAGTGGAAAAAACATTATTCGCTATGTTACACGGCCTTATAATTTTGATACTTCCTATTCTTAACAGGGAGGCAGTGAAGTTATCTGATTCGGATTCATGTACTCCTATCTTCCTGAATCCCTTATAAAAGTCGTGAAAAGTGGTAGGTAACGCAACAAAACCGTCTTTCAGGTAAATTTTCATCTCCCGTCTGCCTGGATCTAATTAAAACATAAATTCAACGCTAAGACATTTTTGCAATGGAAAGTTAAGTAAACCCCGCGCAGAAATCTGATATCACGTGGCCTGGAGAGGCTGCTTCTTTATTCTCGTATCCTACTGGATTGAATATTCTTATAAGTTTAGGGATGTTTTTAGTATTATGAAGCGAGGCAAACATCAAGTTTCCAGGTGCTAACGTTTGTTTAAAGAATGAAAAACAACGATCGATTGAAGGAGGTCGATTCAGTGAAGGGCCCCATGCCAGGAAACACCGTATTTGTCCAGATGTGTAATTTGGCCGGATATTACTGAAAAAGTTACGTCCAAGAACATTAAATCAGCTCATTAAATCACTTCGAAAAGAATTGGTTAAAACGTTTTGCCACAAGCTAGCAATTAGCTGAATCAGATTAGTAATATATTCGTGTTTATCTGTAGTATATTAGATTTCATATAATATTTTCCTTATTTCTGATGACCTTCAATCAAAAACACACAAGAGGGCAACTTATAAATTTAAAAACAATTATGCGGATTTTAACGGACCACTCATTATTGATTACTAAAACAAGATTTCAAGCCCATCTTGCCAAAAGTTAAAAGAATTTTAATACAGCTTCTTATAAAATCTCGGGATAGTTCGTTGAATTTCGTTTTCGAGATTTCTCGTTTTTTCATGAGCTTTACAGTAAATAATTCTAAAATTTGTGATTGTTGTAAAATTTACGGCATTTACGGTTCTAAAATTTAGTGATATAATTAATAAGTGTCAGAGTGTTTCAATGAAAATCCTAGTTAAACGACCATTGAGATATTGGCATATCACACACAAGAAAAATATCAGAAAAATTAAAAGTCACTTCCCTTGATGTTTGAAAGTACCTGAGCCGACGCAAAAAATAATTTGTTCGTCCGTCTAGAGGTCTATAATGATAATATCTCGAGTCGAGAACAGCTTGTGCGATTTGAATTTTTTCAGCCAATCCTCTTCTGTTTTTAATCCGGATATCAAATCAACTGTTTTGATGCTGGTAGCAAATTATTTGTTTAGAATATATGTATTCATCACGAATATCACTGAGAAGTTTTTAAGAATGGAATGCCAAAACTTTAGCTGAAGCGCTAATCAGATAGCATATTGTTTGAACTTTGAAGGTTTTTGAATTAAATAAAAATTTTCTTTTTTTGTTCACAAATCACCGTTTACCGTTCCGCCGCTGGTGGCAAGTGTCTTGAAAAACACAAATGGTCAAATTGGCTTGACTCACAACAAAAAATGGCAGATAGAGCATTTTGAATATTGAAATTTAGGTTTAACCAACAGGCAGGTAGATCTCATCAAAATGTTTTTTATGTGAAAATTTAATTTTGTTACCGTGAGTCGTTTAACTCGTCGATCAATAAGTCCCGATGCTATAACTACTAAAAAAACCGTAAAAGCATATATTTCATAATTAAGTAGAAAGCTCAGTTTTAAGTCTCATATATTTAACAACCCTGTAACTCAGATTAGATAATAATGAGAGTACTCTAAAGGTTCATTCTAAACGATAAGTAATAAGAAATGATTACTAATGGCTATGATTGGTATACTCCATGAATCCATAGATCATTGAAAGTCAGTACTAATGGAAGGTTGTAACTAAAGTAAATGTCACTCTAGTAGCTTCTTCTTATAATAAAATTTTAACAATCGTTACCCTAAGAGTTAGACGACCTCGTAGATTTATTTAGATTTGTTGAGATTTTACTTCGTTTAAAGTTAAGGATATGATATCATTCCTTCATTAGTGTCTAATAAAATAATTTATTTAAATTGAAGGTTTTAACTAATGTAACTCCAGAAGATGAGAAAGAAGAAAGATAAATACAGATTCAATTGACAGGTAGAAAGGCAAATTTGCAAATCAGACCTATTAAACCGCACAATGGTGGTGGAAATGGTGTTTCTAAATGTTATCATAAGAAACATTATATCATCGACCAAACGGCACAGTGGTTAAAGCTGTGCCGTTTAGATCGGGTGGTATAGAGTTCGAATCCCGATACGGGCAGGATGCAAACGGGATTTTTCATCATCAAATTACGATCTGTGATGTAGGTAAACACATATATGACCCCCTGTCGGAGTCCAGAACAGCAATGCAATGTGCAGATGGTTTTACGTAAATCGAACCTTCAGCCGTATTTCCTCGATTTAGCTACTGCGTAAGTAAAGTAGGACGTTAAAAGTGAACAGCGAAAGAGTTGGGGGAGCTTTAGCTCCAGAACAGATTGTATAGACAAAAGAAAAAAATTATATCGATAAAATACCTCTCAAGCAAATTCATACTAATTATTACACCAATATCCGTCGTACGGAAGCGGTCACTCATGATCAGATTTTATTATACATTTTTCGGATAAATTCATACGGATGCAAGTAGATTTGACTGTAGTAGAATTTGAATTTATACCATAGTGCACTTGTTTTACTCATATACAATTAATTTCACACATAATATTTAAAATTCATAATAATAAAATTTTACAGGCCTTCGATCCAAATAAGTTTTATTACAATAATTTACTATGTACCGCTCTTCACAATTCACAAACTTAGGCTTCTAGCTTAATAAACAACGGCCAGAAAACTGAGTTGGAAGATTAAATTACGCATATCAAAAGGATTATTAATGGCGGTTCATCAAAAAGTAATGAAAGTGCAAAAACTGAAAAGGACGAAATTTAAAAATTCTCTGTTGATTTGTTATCCATTTTCTGGCCTATACAAACTTTTATTCGTGACGCCACTTTGTCTACGTGATATGTTTGTACTTATGTAATATTCTAATGTTCAATAGCCGCACTGACCAATCATCATGTAATACTGGTAATTACAGATACAAAAATTTCGGCTCTCTGGAAAAATGTTTGGAAAATATGATGAGATATAAAAAGCAAATAAAAATAAAATTGTTTTCGTTTTTTTTACTTTTTATTATTTTGATAAAGGAAATTCTACGTTTTTTTGTATGTATACATTTATATACAAACATACTTTTTGGTTTGGTCAATTTAAGTGCATGCGCGCGCCTTATCATTTTGAGAATGTGCTTGGTTTTGTTGGCCGAACGAATAGTCGTTTTTATTTATTTTTGTGATTTGAATACTTTGCCCGCCTTTTAATTTTTATTTATGTTGAATTTTTACTATTGCTGAAGATATCACAACGGTGTACGGTAGTTGCATTCAATCGAGTCAAATAATTCCAATTTAGTACGTCATATTATGGTGGGAATTGTTAACAAGCTTGTAACCATTATTCATTTTTTTAAAATCATTTTATCTTGTAATCTCAACCAGAATTTTAAAGGAGTGGCTACTTAGATTAAACATTTTATGAGATTGGCGCAAAATCCACAAACAATTATATGTGGTGTTACTTGCTGTTTGATATATCATAAGGGAGCACACGCAAATGTATCTAGTATCAATTTTGCAATAGTTTCCCGATGTAGCACTAAAAAATTTTTTTTTGATAATGTATTGAATTAATAATTTAATGTTATCGAATTTAGGTCAAGGTTATCTATATATTTATTCAAAATGGCATTTTCAATTTGATTATACAAATTAAAGAGAACCTCCTGTATGCACTTTGGTGAGAAATACCACTACTGAGGCATTTGGATAAGACGGCCGCAAGAAGAAATAGAAATAAAGCAAAAATTTAACGCTGTAAATATTTACAGATATTCTGTATATTGTTTTCCGAGTTAGAAAAAGTGGTTTTCTTGGTGTGCTCTAGGGCTAAGTAGAACCCTGACCAGAATAAAAATTGTATTTAAATTTATATTAAGATTGACTCATCCTAATGATTTTTTGGCGGAAATTGGGTTTATCGAAAGAAACAGGAAAGTAAAAATTAAATAAAATTTGTTCCTGCTATTGTACCAAAATATCAGTTCGTTTTAACTTAATTTTTTGTTAATTCTATTTATATCCCAACTCGAGTAGTATATATGTGTTATAACAAGCTGTCAAGGAATGTCCAAAAACTTTTTTCTCGGCGAAACTGCAGATCTGGGGTCGCTCAAAGTTACGCAGACAATCTTGTGGTCTAAGAATAAAACAGCGTATTCGCGACGGGTTATTTAGATTAGCAATTCCCAAACTAAAATGCTGAGAAGGATCGTTTTGATTTTATTTGGGGCCGCCTAATAATTTTCCGAATTGTGTTTTTCTAGAAAAAAATACTCATAATGCTATTTAGGATAGGAAATAGAATTTGCTTGATGTAGTATTTTAGCAACACGAATTCACGGGATTTAAATTTTGAATCGTTGTAAATTAATTGTTTAATACTTTTATGAATAAAAAATGAGTAGCGTTTACGCACTTTATGTGGTAAATAGAACCATATTTTTTCAATTACCTGTTTTTATTTTCAGATCGAATTAGCTATTCGTTTTTGGCCTCAATTGAATTCATTTGGTAGACAATCAAAATAGCGAACTATGAAAACTTCCCGTCATAATTTGTGAAACCAGGCTCCAAATTAAATGAAATGCTAATTTGGCTTGACAACTGTACATAACGAAGGAACTTTAAACACGTTAGGTTCGCATGCTATAACAAGCCTTTTCGAACTTAATTAAATTTTATCGAACTAAATAAAATTGGTGTCCTGCCTTAATCAGTAATTCCAAAGCTTTTAACAAAATTTCCCTTGAACCACTGACCACCTACCAGCAGCCAAAACTTGAAACCAAATGACTTCTTATTGGATATTAATTAGTAGATTACTATTCTGTAGGTTTCTTGTAACAATGCAATTGAGAAAAGGTTGGCTCTGGCATACTAAACTACCTAAGTAGCCCTGTAGTATTTTTTAAAAACCAAATTACACGAACAAATGATACAGATAAAAATAAGCTATTTTAATTTGTTCCGCAACGGAGGCGGGTCTGTTTACAGTGGCTTTCCGGACAAAAAAAAGAATGTAAATACCACTGGTAAAATCAAATTTTTCAGTTTTAAAGTAATAATAATTTAAAACTGAAAAATTTGATTAAAGATTCGGGCCGTAGCACGTGTCTAGTATTCCAAGGTCTACGTTTGTCCTGGGCTCTCCTTCAACTTTCACCATTGTAGGGATTCAGAAGGAATGGTGCTACAATGAAAATTAGAGTCAAATTAGACTCAAAATATTTATAAAACGAATAAAGTCCGAGTCACCTAAAACTTCTTATTCGAATTAGGGCCGATACTGAAAAAGTGTGGGAATAACCCTTGTACCAGATTTGTCTTTACAGAGCAACGAAGAATCAGAAAATCTGGAGGTCTTACCCCCGGAATGGTATCTTTCATTTACAAATCACTGGTTCTTCTTATTCTTTCATCTGTGTTCATTGAATTGTGGTGAGTGGTTCAATTACAACAATATCTTGGCGCGATAGTAAGCCATAGTAAGTAATTCTTTATTATTTGGTAGGTTTCATTTCTCTAATTTACAATTAAATTTTCTTTCTCGTTTTGAAATTCGAATCATTTATCTATTGAGTATTAGGTCGATTAATTTATTCAAGAATACATTTAAGAATGATGCTTATTTAATTTGGATTGTTTATTATATTTCAAATATTATTTTTATTTTTAGTTAGTTTCGGTTCCGTGCTTTACCGCCTAATGTAATTGAGCTCTTGCTCAACATATGTGTGCAAAGCCTTTACTTCTCCTCATGTGGGCAGCAATGCAAAGAAATAATTAATCTTCTCTATGTCCGTACCAACGGGTACGCAGATTTCCACAACTTCATTGCACTTGTTTGTATTACAAAAGAATTTTTGATTTGCACCATGGGACAATACTGGTATTTAGTGCGAAGCCTGTATGAATTTCTATGCCTAGTTAAAATAGGAAAAAAGTGTGTGGCTTTGCGTTTCTTGTTCTATAAAAGTTTGAAATGAATTAAAGCATGTTATAGAGTGGACGCTATAATTTGGCATAGAATAATTTTCTTGGACGGAAGGCGCATAAAATACAGCTCGTGCAACAACTCAAGCCGAACGACTTGCCACAGCGGCGCAGTTTTGATGAGTGAGCCTTATAACATCTTGAGGAAAATTTGTTTTAGCGAAAAATTGTGTTCAGCGATGAAGCTCATTTTTGGTTAAATGGGTAGGTTGTTTGTGTTTTTGGTTGTATTTTTTCAAAGATGATGATGGCCGCAACATTACCGTCAATGGCACTCGCTATCGTTCAATGATTTTGGACTTTTTTTGCCCAAAATGTATGAACTGAATCTGGTCGATATGTGGATTCAGAAAGGCGGCGCCACACGCCACACAACACGCAAAACCATAGACTTATAGGGAAATGAGTCCAGTGAGCAATTTATCTCATGTTTTTGTACGGTGAATTGGCCGCCTAGATCATGCGATTTGACGCCTCTTGACTACTTTTTATGCGGCTACGTGAAGCCTCTCGTATATGCCAATAAACCAACAGCAATTGCAGAATTGAAAGATAACATTAAATTTGTGATTAGCGAGGTACCAGCCGAAATGCTCGAAAAAGTGGTGATAAATTGGACATCACGCTATTTGAGTCCTAAATAATTTTCTCATATAGAACGTGATCGTATACTTGTACAAAATTTAGGGGAAAATCATAGCGGTTAATAGTTGATTTTCTAATAGTGTAACGAGAGTGTCAGACAATCGAGTTATAGTGATACGATTTTTTACACATTGTAACATTTTATGATTTTAGATTCTCTGCTTTGTGCGAGACTTGAACTTGACTCCAGGTTTCTGCATAATTAACTCCAAATTGGAAAAGAATCTTGGAATTATAGAACGAGTTCACAGTAGTATTGAGTGCGGATCCATATTGGTTCTTGCTTTGTTGTATTAAATTTTGACCTGTGAGCTTCGAGGCTGCTTTGATTTGTAAACAACAACTAATTACAAAAAGTAATCTGTCAAACGAACTTATTGTCTGCCAAAGAAGTCACTAAAACTAAAGTACGAGATTTTTACCACTTACAAACATTAGGCCCAGGTACGACCTTTACTATTTACGAAAACAATCAATTTTTTCATGTTGCTGCCAAAATAAGTGTGCAAGCTGAATCTAAATGATTGTGATTACTTATTTAATATGGCGGCAAATAAGTAACAGTATGCAATAAGTATCCATTTCGAAAAGGATTCATGTATCCTAATAAAGAAATTATGTTATACTGATGATAGTCGCCGCTGGAAGATTTCAATGCGTCCTAGAGCGAGACGGAATGACCTACATATATGTTTACTTTTCAGCCGCCGCTTAATTTACACATTCGTTCGAATAATTGTATACGCACAAACTATTATTTTTACAACTTCTATTTAACAATAAATCCCGCCAAAATTTTTCTGTTTGTTTTTAACCGTAAAATCTGTACCGAATCTTTCGCGGTTTGCTCTTCACATCCTTCCTAATGCAGTAATCGTAAGTTTTGCACTCCGATAGGTAATAATCAGATGATGAAAAATTTAATTTACATCCTACCCTCCTGCCAAAATGTTTTATTATGATAAATAATAATGTTATGCAATACTAAAGTTTAAGTTACCTAAAGTTACTAAGTAAAGTAGTACTTTACCCAAATTACCTAAAGTACAAGGTGAATTTTCTTAACGGTTTTTAAGTTATTTATTTAACGAAGTTTACATTTCAAATTGAGCAAAGATTGTTTTTGATTACAACAAGGATAACTCTAAATGAGTATATTAATTCCACCACACTAAGACGATTTAAACTAAATTTTTTAAACTAGATTGATTGTAAACAAAAGGATTCAATGGCACAGTACTATATAGTATATATCCAAAATTATATTTTACGCGCCAAGACGTAAAATGATTAATTTTCTTACATGTGTAATATTCCATCATATTTTGATTGTATCGATATGCTGTTGAGAGATCCATAGTTAGAATATTTATTGTTGCTATTTAAGTTGGGTTTCAGGTGAAAAACTATTCTATATACTTTCACTAACTATATAACAAACACACATATTTCTAAACACAAATCACACTTTATCATTTAGATTACACTTTGATTTTTTATTTAATCATTTATTTTTATTTTATATTAATTGCACAGAAGACACAAACACATTTTTTCACAATTTTCCATTTTTATATATATATAAATATATATATATTTATAAATTCACTAACTGTTGTTTTTTAATAAATAAGGAAACTAATTAGAGGTTTAGAAATAAACTTAATCCACAACACGTTCCGATTGAATAAGAAATGTGACTGTTGCACAACATTTAAAAACAAAAAAAAATCTAGAAAAATGAAAAACACAATTCGATAGCACAGAGAAAAATCATTTTTTAAATATAATAATTACAGTAAAACTAATAAAAATTAAAAATAATATTTAAAATAAAAACAAGATATTTTTTATTTGTAATATATATATATATAAATATTCTTATGTATATATCTATGTAACTGAGAAAATAGAGATCAGAACCCAGCCAACCGACTAACAAACGAAACTAAGCCAACCAAAATTGTTAAAAAAAACAAAAAGTAAATACAATGTATATATATATATATTGGTATATATATATATAGCTAGTATATATATATATATATATATATATATATATATATATATATATATATATATATATATATATATATATATATATATATATATATATATATATATATATATATATATATATATATATATATATATACATATATGTATAAATATATAAAGATATATATACATATATATATATATATATATATATATATATATATATATATATATATATATATATATATATATATATATATATATATATATATATATATATATATATATATATATATATATATATATATATATATATATATATATATATATATATATATATATATATATATATATATATATATATATATATATATATATATATATATATATATATTCCTAATACCGTGTTGCTGTGAGAGGTATATAAAGTACTGCGTAGAATAAGATAAAACTATATTTTGTCATAGACAACCCAATTCTATATTTTTCAGAATTATGATAAAACACAATTGAAAAATTGAAAAGAAAACACAAACCAAATATCCCAATTTGACTTTTCTTGCACTGGGGTAGTTACAATACACATAAACATATTTCGTGCATTTCTCCAATATTTATATATATATATATATATATATATATATATATATATATATATATATATATAAAAATATATATATATATATATATATATATATATATATATATATATATATATATATATATATATATATATATATATATATGCATACATATACATACAGTGGGAAAAGCTAGTAATTTGTGCTTTATGCTAGATCGGATGATCTATGTCAAAAATTCTGTGAGATTATGTAAAGACAATTTGGGAAATACAAAGCACAAAAATAAACAATGAAAAACCCAATTTACTAGATTTAAACTCCCTAAACATACGAAAACTGTTTGTTATCATCGTCGCGCGACGCCCTAACCAAATTCCTATTGGTTGAATTGGAATTTTGTATAAAAATTTTCCTCTCTGTTTTTTTTTTTGTATAGCAATATTGTGTAAATGTGATGTGAAAAATGACTTTAAGGCGGATCCCAATCGAGGAAATTTTTCTTCTATATATACACACTTTATGTACTTGTGTGTATTTGTGATGGAAATTTGGTGTTTTCCTTTCTTATCATTTGTTTAGGAGTGAAAATTTGTGGTTTACAAATTTTCTACTTGCTTTAATGTTTTGATATTATACGTTTTTTTTCTGGAAACAGATTATAAAAGAAAACACCAAGACGTACTATAGTAGCAGATATAACGTTATAATATTCACACGAAGATTTATTTTCACAGGTGGATTTATACAATTTTTTTAAAATCGTTTTGCGTAAACGATCAATAAAGAATGAAAATTCAAAATATCTATATTATATGATATGGGTATATAATTGTACATATATACATTATTTATATATTTATATAAAGGCATACATCTGATACATAAGATGAAAAGTATATAAAGAATTATGAAAACCACCAACTTTTTCCGTTCGGTGCCTCTTTACAAAACAACAAAAACCAAACTTGGAATATTATATAGAGAATGTATATACTTACGTACATATATATCTATCTATTTTAACGGCCTGAGAAAATGTATTTTGATAAATTCTCGCTGAGATGGGATTTAAAAAATGTTATAGGAAATTTATAATTGAAGTGGTAAATTGTGGTAACCTTGTTACCGTATCTCTTATTCGTGTACGTATTTCCGAGATGAGATATAAAATGTAAATTGAAGCCGCAAATTTTATTCATTTTCTGCGCATAGTGTACAAATGTATTATCAATTTTCCTTATTATTTTCTTTTTCGTGTGCGCATTACGAAACACAGTAAAGGTCATCATTGTCACTTGAGAATTAAATCTGTATATCTCTACGTATTCGGTATCATGGAAGGGATACGCGCAAAAACTGTTATGTGTAATATATACACTCGAGTTAGATTATTACAATATCAAGAAGATATTTGGTTGCGGAACACGCAAAACTATTGTCAAACCCAAAATATACGAATTTAAAATCGTTTTCATAAAATTTCCGTGGTTGTTAAAATTTTGATATGTAGACCAGAGTTTAAGAATAAAAAATTTTATTTCGGTATGATGATACCACACAATTGAGGTTTATTTAACAACAAAAATTTGAAAATTCTGGCATCGAGAGTGGTATTTTAAACTGGATACTAATTTATTTAAAATATGTCATTTTGCTTCATTTCGTGGTAAGCGATTGACTCTTAGTTCCTTTTGAAACGTATTTCCAGGATTTGCCAACATTTCTATTGTCATTTATAATATTTTGAATTCAAGGTTTTATTTTTGAAGTTTCCCTTTTGCCATACAAATTCTCCTTATGAAATTCAGAATAAAATTATTACCGTTGGCCAAAACAAAGTGTAACTATCTCTCTAAAACAACGATAATTTTGATTAAAAAATTGGGTAAATATTTAATTTCCTGACAATAATTCTGTAAATCTCTCTCGGTATTTGCGAATTGTGTACATGTTGGGCATTGTTAGACAATATCGAGAATTGGTAAATTATCGTACAATTCGTAGACAATATAGCTTTATTGTTGTTGTTTCCATTGTTTTTCTGTAGCAGGTCGTTATCTTATGACAATCAATTTAAATAGGGGGTTTTCAATTTAAACAAAGGTTTATCTGATGAAGCGATTTCATTTTCAATCGTGAAATAACATTAAATTATTTTATAAATCCAGGTTCAATAAAATAAACTATATTGTGAATTTTAGCGTACACTGGTACCTCCCCCAACTTTCATAATAGGCGTTTACACGATCTTGTCACATTTTCTGATTTATATAGTATCAATTCTATATTGACGGCGATGTAATCCTTCGAAAGGGATCAAGAAAACGGGAGACTCTTCTAAGATTTTTGTATGTATCCAATGGGCTTTATAGAAATTAATAATTTTCCTTCTATGGTTCAAATCGAGTTAGTTTTGTAACGAAATACGTAGCTTAGGTTATTACAAAACTTATGGGGTAAATGAGATTTTTTGATAGATTTTACTGTTTTTGGGTGTGTTAGGACTCAAATTAAACAAAAATAAAAAATAAAAAATGTGGGGTACAAATAATGTTGGTTTTCCAGACTAAAATTATTTGATAACTGTGATTAATCTTATCTTGAACAAGAATACAGGTAGGGATTTTTCCATTTTGTTTAGGCTGGCTCATGATTACGTTTGTCCGACACATTCACCAGTTGATTATCAATCGACGTTTGTTTTTCCTGGGCCTTTTTCACAAGAGTTGTCTTGCTTGAAATTGAGGGCAAGTGAGACCGTTTGGGAACAGCATAGAAGAAAGTGAACAATGGAAAGTAATGGAAAGGATCCCTCCCCCGCCCCGGCATACCAGTTTACCTCGCTCAGAAGCCCTGGGAGCTGGCTGGGATGGATCACTCATCAACATCAAATCTTTAACAGAAGCATTGGACTTGATGCTTCTATTAGACTTTTGATGTTCCAATTTCTACACAATTAGAGAAAGAAATGAAACGTGACAAAATCGGAATTCTCCTCCTCAGTGATGTGACATGGACGCGATGAATAAGGTGTGGGTATATTAACAACAGCTAAAGCAAAGAAGGGACTATTGGAATAGAAACCAGTTAATAGCAGAATAATCATAAAATCGTAACAAGATTTCATTCAAAATTACGAAAGACAAAACAATTAAGAATGTTTTCTATGAACTAGTTGAAGCCACAATAACATGGACACACAGAAAATGATCAAGATAATAGAAGAAAGAGATTTCAATGCTAAAATTTGAACAGATAATGCTAAGAACAGATAGCACCGACAACAACATGGGTAAATAAGCATTAGACTCTGTGTGTATTAACAATGGAGAACGACTCATCGACTTCTGCGTCGCAAACCAACTAGAGTCAATAACTTTCCACACAAAAATATACATAAATCCACATGGACATCGGCTGATGGCAGAATAACAAACCAAATATATCACATAATTATCAACAAGAAATTTTCAACGTCATTGCAAGATGTCAGAGCAAGAGATGCAGACAACCAACTGCTCATATCACAATTCAAAATTAAGCCTGTCGCTGTAAAACGGTAAAAAACAAGGTAAAAAAGTCGAACACTGACACAAGAAACACATTCTACGAAGCGCTCCTGCTCAGCCTCCAAACCAATGAAGAAGCTGCCGTCAGCTAAGAGCAACAGTGGAAACAAATCGAAGAAGCCTTTATCGAAACAGCTACAAACACACTCGGTTGAGTACCAATAATTCAGATACAAACCCCGGATCAGTGATAAAATTTGGAAGAAAAGTGAAGAAAGCCGGCATCTCAAGTTGCAAATGTGCTAACAAAATACGTTGGAACTGAAACGTCAAAACGAAGATCACGAGAAATAAGAGAAGCATCTGGTCAAATCTTAACAACAGATGAAGCACAATTGAAGATATGGAAGGAATATTTCGGATAGAACATCACCAAAAATACGCAAATCTTTTCGAATTAACAACTGATGATAATAACGCAACTATTAACACTCATCCACCAACGGTGCGGGAAGTTAGCGGTGTCATTGATAAAATTAAGAATAACAAGGCCTCTCTCAGGAACGGACAATATATAAGCTAAAATATTCAAAGGAGACATATCGGAAACTGCACCAGCTCTAACACCAGTAATAACATAAGTGTGAAATTACGGTATAGTACGGCGAAAAAATAAAAAAGGCTTGACTATAACGATTCCCAAGGTAGATGGCCCAATAATAGAATTCAAAAATTGGCCGGATATATCGCTCCTCAACATAACCATACAGATATAAGTATGGTCATTCTACATAGAAATTTACTGACAATCAACTCGAAAATAAGAAAGGAACAATTAAATTCACCACTGGACCTACTCTTCGTGGAATTCGAACGTTTATTCGACCTATCGAGTTCAATACCAAGGCAAGCAAAGTGAATCATATTCTAACAGCAAAGCAGTAAGACAAGGATGCGTACTTTAGCCACTGCAATCCCTAATAGTATTAGGTAGTAGTGAGGATTAACGGAGAAACTCAATGTTCTAGATTACGCTGACGAGATATGCCTGCTAATATACAAACATGCTGCCGCAGAGCAACATGCAACATGTTACACAAAGTCTTTAAAACATCTGTTCTATTTCGCAACACCAAGCTAGCAATGTTAAATTTGTTTGTGAATATCAGGGTTGCTGTACGTACACATAAGACCAGCAATAAGAAAATTTGTAAATTTTCGAAACGAAAGATTCTAGCAGAAGCGAAACAAATCGGAAAGTCATGGGTGGAAATCAAAGCAATAGCACCCAACAGAGTTAGATGGTTCATCCCACTAAACGGAAAATAAAATTGGAGATAAAGGTGAAAAAATATTGTTATATATTTTGGCATTTATTAAGATTATGAACATAGGAACTTGTATGATATTTTGCCTGAACATTTTTCTGGTTTACCATTTTGGTAATGATGTTGAACATTGCAATAGGATACATTAATATTCTGACAGCCCTTGGTTTGGTTTAAAAATTTATCTGTATATAAAGTTCTATTCTAAATTGAACTGAAACAGCTAAAGCATATATCGAAACATCAATTTTTCGACTCATTCCATTTACCGAACTTTAAAACAAATATTAAGTAAATATGTTATATGTGTTTTAAAGTGAATGTTTGTTATAGGTTTACTACCTAGTCAGCAAGAACTATATTGGTTAACGGCCGACATAACTTTCATGGTCAGACAGAGCAAGTTGCTGAACCTCCTTTCCACCATTTAATCCTCTCAAGGTGAATACACAATACTATGGGTATTTAGGTGAATAATTTTGCACTTTAACGGTAACATCTACATAAATGTGCTTCATTACCATTTAAAAACTTGGGGTAAAATTTTTAAATGTGAAGAGAGAACGAACACATTGTCGACGCCATTTTTTCTACATACATTGTCTACACGTGTAGAATATTAATTATCTACGCGGTGTAGACAATACGGCACAACACTGCTTATTTGTCATTGACATTATAATTGTGAATATAAACATTACAAATTGCAAATGTAAAATATCTGAGCAGTTTTCGGCCTAACGTTTTTCAGTAATTCAGGAGTATTGTGTTTTTAAAATGTTAGCACTAGACTGAAATTCCTGTTTGTGGTTGCTATAAGGAAATATTAAATTTGTTCTAGTGGAACATTGATGCATGCTGGAAAGTTGTGTGATAAATGTTTGTTTGGTCTTAATTTTACGAAAAAGGAGCCAAGTATCTTTCTTCATGCAGATATCAAGATGAAGTTAAATTTTGCTAGTAATGGTATATTCATGTACGAACTTTACTATTACTAATAATAATAATAAACGACGTAAACGAAAGTACGCATTACTAATTGAGATAATTAACTTCTCCAGTTAAATAATATTTGCATTCAATACAATGATATAGGTAGTAAGTACATCATATTTATACATTACACCCAAATATTTTAAATTGTTTCAATAATTTTCTGAATTCCCCCTATCGAGCAGCCGAATAAGTTGAAATAAAGATGTAAAACAAAAATAATCATTTAATCCTGCAATAATTTTTTTTGAAACGAAACCTCCTGAAGAATTACATATGTATATCCTTTACTTAGGATATAAATTTTCAAGTTCATAATATTGTTATTATAAGAATCACATAGATAACAAGAGAATTGTCACATTTAATAGAAATTATCTTCCCTTAAATAAAAATAAAATAAAAAAGTGACAATAACAATAATAGCCAATATAAACATATAGCTACATATAGATACACACACAAGTCCTAGAGAAGGTTTATTGTTTGTGGCGTCAAATATAACAATAGATACTCAACCATCCATTCAATATATTTAAACCTATTATATTTTCATACTCAATGAACAGTAATAGATAGATGATTTTATGTAAATTCTATATATATACATATCGAGTTATGTACTACATAAAGGTAAAATTACAAAAGATGACTATTCTTTGTGCGAAAAACGACCCTCTGCAACATATAGTATTGCATATGGACCTTTCCTCTTGTGTATAAATAATAATATAACAAACACCAAATTGACAGATGTATTTTTATTTATATTTGTTATAATTTTTGATTTTTATTAAAGACTTATGATTATTTTTTAATGGACTGCTTCTATATAGGAATTTTCAGCATTTTCTAGCATTACCACATTTCAACTTTCTTATTTATTTATCCATTTATTTTGCTGCAGATTTAATAGGATTTAAATTTATCCCCTATATATTGCTTTAAAAAAAATGTTGTTTAAATTACTATAGAGACACGAAGCATTATAATGCAGTGTTTTTTAACCTTTTCATAAAGTTCGAATCAATTTTACGCTATTGTCAATTTTCGATACGACCAAGTCTTATAGTAAACGATCCGAAATTAAAACCAGAACCTAAAAGTTCTATACCCAGAACCATTTTCTACATTTTAATTTAATTTTCTTATCAGTTTCTAAATTCATGGGGTTAGTTTAATAGGTTTAAAAATTCATTTATTAGACCTATTTGTTATACTCCCCAAGCAGTGTTATATCACCACTTGCTCCTTGCTACCAAAATTTTGCTATAATTCTTATGCGGAATAGTTTAACACAAATTTCAAATTCCTGTATACGGTGATGAAGAATTTCCTAAAACCTTCCTAAATTTAAAATCGTTTGATAGTATTAGTGAATTATTAAATTATTGCTTGTAATAAAGTACTAACAAAATAATTAAAAATAACAATTAAAAAAATATCGAATTATAATTATTAACAAGCGAAAGCTTTAATAGCGCAAAATCACTGTTAAAAAATCTTAAATTACTAAAATTATTCTAAAATTATTAGTCAAACTAAAAAGTCACGCAAGAATTGAATTGTAGTTCAATTACTGTTAAAAACCCGTTTTACATTCATAATTTTGATTTCCTAAGCTTCTAAGGTAGAAACTCGAAGACACCAATAAGAGGATATTTTTGAAGAAAATCTCTTGCATATTTGGGGTTAAGGGTTGTTTAAGACCACAAAAATTGAATGGTTCAGTCAGTACTCATAATTTTGCATTAACTTTGGCAAATTCGTTCAGTACTCATAATACAGAATGATTCAATTGATCTACTATTCAATTCTTTGGGTTACGATCGATTCTTATCTCCAAATCCCCAAGAGATTTTGTTCGCTGTTCTTATAGCTTAAAATGACCAATATATATCTAGAAATATTCGATTATTGATTCCTTCGAAGTCTAACGTAGTTTAGGAAAGCAAAATCAGAACGATTCAATTGATTCAATTGATCTACTAATTAATTCTTGCGGTTTTGAACAAATCTTATTTCAAAATCCATTAAAGATTTTCTTCAAACTGTTCATATAGCTTAAACTGACCAGTATATATATAAACATATCCGCTTATTGATGCCTTCGTATTCTAAGGTAGTTAAGGAAAGCACAATTATGAATACAGTACGATTCAATTGTTCTGCTATTCAATTCTTTGGGTTTGGCTCAGTCCTTACCCCTAAATCACATCCTATTCACATAGCTTAAACACAGGCCAATATCTATCAAGAAATATCCGCTTATTGATGCCTTCGTATTCTAAGGTAGTTTAACATTGGTATACTTGCTCAAGAATGTTCCGAAATCGTGCAGTTTTTTTTGTTTTTAATTCCTATACTAAAAAGTGAACTAGCGGCTTCGAGCTAAGCATTGGGTTACTTTGCACAAGAATGACAGAAAAATTATTTTAAAAAAAATTTCGATGTTTGAGACGTTTTGGTAACTCGATATTACTTTTTCGACATTAAGTAAGATTGGATATTTAAGTTTATACCTGAAACCTTAATGACCAAATCCAGCTGCAGCCAGGTTGCGGTATAGATTATTTATTTATTTAAAGAAATCTATTCTGTGATTTACATGTATAATTTCAGATAAACAAGTAATTAAACAAGTTTAACAAGTAATTCATCATTCGCTTACAAAAGAGGTGACAGAACATCTTGATGGAGGCATCCTTTGGAGACTAAGGGGGACTGAAGGGCAATTCGATCTCAGTAATGAGAGACCTGATCTAAGCACGTGAAGGTAGGAACCTTCAATATCCCAAGAACATGCCCATGAAAAACTCTTTATTGTTAATAGTTAATCGATCTTCCGTTCCTCTGTAACCCATATGCCAGCTTTTTGCACGAGCGCTGGCAGTCCGGAAAACAATGCGAGAAAGAGTTGAGATATGTGATCCTGAATAGAAAGAACCCTGTGTTTCAGCAGGAAAAGCCCCTACAAGCCCCCTGCGTTATACGGTACAAAGGAGGTTATACTTCATTGTGCCTTGCGTTGAGAGTGACTAGCCTGTGGGATAAATCCCATACCTGTTGGTTGCTAATAGTTTTGGATTGAACGAAATCGACAGACCCAATGTTGATAATGCCGAAACCAGAAATATGAACAGAAAGTAATGATTCCATAATTTCCTTGTTGGAGGAAATCAGCAACTCCTCAGGGAGTCGCAATACATCCAGTCTGCAAGAATCATTCATGGGCAGAGACTTATTAAGTCTGTCGATACCGGAAAGACTGTTAATTTCTTCACCAAAGTTAATCCAAGAAGCCAGACGAGAGGATATTAGACTGTTTTTATAATCGCCTAGCGCTAAGAGTCTTTTGTTTGGTAATAAGATGACAAGATTTTTCGAATACTTGGAGATCAAATTAGAAAATAACCCAGTTTGTTAGCTTCATATTATCGTAAGATTTAAGAGGTGGTCTTTATGGTTTATATAAAAAGCGATACACCCGCGGTCTGCGGTAAAAAGTTAGTTTCCAGTGGAATACCAAATCAAAGATGGATATAGAGCACAAACTAATATTAATCACTTCCTCCTTATAGAATTCACATAGGTTGGCTCACAGATTTTATTGAGGATATCAAGATCAGAAGTATTTAAACAGTTAGACAGAGACGAAACTGTATTATTAATATTTGTGCGTACCTACTTATTCCTGCTTTACGCAACAAGGTTAGAAAACTCTTCCGCAGGTGTAGATGAAACAGCGATATAAGGAAGATATAAACTAATGCTATCGCCACTGTTTTTCATGAAACCGAAATTGCGAGAGTTACAAGCACTGGCTTTAGAACTCTTGTAAAATATCTGACCAATGTTTGGGCTAATCGAGAAACAGCACCATCAAGAAGATCATTTAAAGACTTTTGATTACCAGCTTAAAAATACCTAAACTTCTACGAATGGTCCAATTACGTAACGAAGAGCAGATACGAACAAAATAATGCTAGGCTTAAAAACCAATAGAAATATCTAACCTATAAATAGATTTGACTATTTTATTTTAACTCCACAGAATTGGCTCGGGCCTGACATCGGGATTGACAATGCCCTTTTCTAGTATTATCAGTATTACCACGAAGAACCCTTATGGTTCAGTTCATTGAAATAATCCTGAATTCAATTTTTCATTTACTAATATAAGTAATTAAGTTTGTAAATTTATAGAAACAGTCAATATTTCGAATTTGGTCAGGTTATTAACTGATTTAAAAATTTTGCCTTTTTGACAATTCGAATTCAAATTCATTGATTCCTTATATTGAATTTTATGTTAAGTGAAAGCAAATTAAAGTTGTGTTTTATGTATGTACTATATAATGTATGCACGAGTATATAAGACAACACGACAGTGGAAAGGAAATTTCGATTTGCGGTGTCATGAACAACACCCATAAATATCCTTCTTCCACCTTTGGCGACGTAAATTTAAATATAAATTCTACATAGATGATAATAATATCATATGATGTTTCTGAATTAATCATATGAAGAAAAGTAAAATGGAAAATTCACAAGTCCGTGAAATATGACTCCTTGCGTAACATATTATATTTCTGCATTGTATGTATATTACTATATATATACATATATATATATATATATATATATATATATATATATATATATATATATATATATATATATATATATATATATATATATATATATATATATATATATATATATATATATATATATATATATATATATATATATATATATATATATATATATATATATCATTCATGGGTAAATATATATATATGTATACATATGTATATATATGTAGATTTGTAAACTTATACAGACTTCTGTGTTTATCTAAATACATAAATATATACTACAGTTAAAGTCTATCGTGAATACTACTGTTAACTAAGGTGACCATAAATTGTATCGAAAATGAAAAAGGTGGCAGTAAAACACATAGCAATTTCCATCAGTATTTTGAAGTTTTGCATAGGACTGTGCTCCCTGAAAAAATTTCAGCCCACATCATATCCATTTTGATATTTTTTGTTGTCAACTCATCTATTTTTTGTATAGTACAATACAATAGAACTTTAATCATCGTTCTTTCTTAAATAAGCTATCATCATTAATATTACTATTGTTGACGCTCTGCTTATTCAAAGATTCAAGTGTACACACTATTTCACCCCAAGTTATCTCTCGTGTCTAAAGGGTCCACTCAAAATAATTTATTTCATCAGTTGTTTCTATTCATTCTGTAATGTAATCTTATTAAAAAAAATCACTTCACTCGAAAATTGTTTCTTGAATTCCTGGATCCGAAGAATTTATCAAAACTAAAAAGTTTATTTTTTAGAATGAGTGGAATGAGCCTTTCTCAAGCCTGGCATAAATTTATTTTTTAAAATTGCTAACTTTCCATATGTCCGGCTCAATTTCCTGAACAGTTTTATGGAAATTGGTACTCTGATTGTGCGTAAAATATAACATAGGTTCTGCTAATTCATTAGTGACAAAAGACGAAGGGACCTGTATAATCTAATTAACTGTTATAAAGCCGGAGTTAGTGTCAGCCATCAAACTTTTGAATACCCTAGTAAATTTTTGTATTCAGCATCAGCCCCTTGTAAAATATTTGAAGTGTTGCTACACGAACTGTAAATCTACTACAATATAGATAAATTGTAGGTACAATATTTTCGACGTCTATGGTCATTGAGCTGCTGGCCGTTGCCAGATTGCATTTGATAAAATATTTGCTTTGAAACCTATACCATAAAATATTTCTTTCAACCCGTGATTTTAATTTGGTGTGCACATTGTTAGTTCCTCGTCGCTGCATCCCCCGAAATTAGTATTCGTATTATCAGCCAATAGTACCAATAAATTGAAATTCAAATTGCTTGTCGATATAACTTTAAATACCTGATTTGAGAGGAGTTCCGTTGTCTCGCCGGCAATAGATTCCAAATTCAAAATCTTGATTTGAAGTCCACTTGTCAAATTAAAGTACCGAACTAAAATTGGATATAATTTTATTTTATTATAGTTCCTTGCATCTGACAGAATAGACACACATGGTTTTTCCAAGCCGATCAGTTTTGTCGGTAACTCATCTCATTATCATTCTATTTGTAGAAAGCAAAGCTTTCCGCAAATGCTGTTTGTTTGGCACAAAAATCAACATTTTCGTTCTTATAAAAAATGTTTTTGCGTTGCAATATGTACTGGTATTAATTCTGGCTATCGTTAACAACTGTCCACGCTATGAACAAAACATAACTTCTGGCATAAACGACAACGAGATGTGTCGCTAGCAGCATCTATGTGTGAAACCCGGAAATTATGTTGCGCACTTGATAAATGGTTGATGGAACCTGGTTGCATGGTTGAAAACGCTGACCTGTTTACCGAACACCTAGAAAATACCTTCAAACCACCAACTAGATAAGCGGATAATGAATATGTACCACCTATCAACAAAATAGACGAAGTATCAAAAATATCAAAAATAAACAAGCACCTAGATACGACTTGATAATGGGGCTAATAATCAAAGCCCTAGACTAAGTTATGTGCCGAAATAGTGGAAAGTAGCGGAAATTATAATGATTCCAAAGTCCAATAAATCGCTAAACGATAAAACATCGTATAGGCCAATTTTTTTTTATTAACAACAACATCAAAGATTTTCGAAAGACTATTTCTCAAGAGACTAGACCCAATTATAGGGAACAGAAATCTTATACACATCAATTTGCGTTCCGAGAAAGGCACTCAACGATAGAACAGGTACATATGATCACTGAGACAATTGAGAAGGCGATGGTAAAAAATAAAGTATGTTCAGCAATATTCTTAGACGTAACCCAAGCATTTGATAAGGTTGGGAACCGTGGTCTATCCCTGCTAAAGTTTTACATCAACTACTGTTACTTTCCAGTGAGACAGGAAGGGGAATACCCAAAACACAAACAAAAATATTTGCAGGGGTTCCACGAGGTAGTGTTCTCAGCCGTGTATTACACCTACTCTATACAAATGATCTACCAAACATAGCAGAAGCTAGAATAGGAACGTTTACTGATGTCACAGCTATTATTGACCACTGATGCTAGTATTGTTGAGTCAACACGGAAACTACAAAATGCTATTAATATAGTGAATACCTGGACAAAAAAATTGAAGAATAACACTAAACGAATCGAAATCAACACATATAAACTTTACAAATAGCAAATTAGAGTATATTTTGATAAGACTGAATTCGCAACAAATTTCATATTCTGATAACGCTAATTACCTCGGCATGACGCTAGACACTAAGCTCAGGTGGAAAGCACATGTTAAAAAGAAAAGGCAAGAGCTGAATTTAAAAATTTAATTTAATTTAAATAATAAAATGTGGTTACGTATCGGATTCCTCGATAATTATAATGTCGTACGAGGCTAAATTCGCGGTTATAAAAGCATTTCTCTATGCAACGCCGTCTGTTATGCATATCTTTGAAAATAATACTTTGTGAACCTTCATGAACCAAGGATCATAAAAATATTAGGCTATTTGAGTGGTTTTATCGAAATTAAATTTATTCTGTGTGAGAACTGTTATGGAAGGATTATCATTAATTTGTGCTTTAGCATTAAGTTGGGTAGTGATGATTTTGTTCATTGAAGTACCATAGCTGAAAGTAGTTTATTTTGACCGAACTGTGTATATAGTTCTACTTTTAACATAGGTTCCTCACTTTTTTGGAATATTTCTAAAAATGTTCTAAGACAGCTAAAGTATATAACCAGCTAAAGTATATATATGTACAAGAAGTATTCATTTTTTCTTATCATACAGTTTTCCGAGCGTAGCAACACGTATTTTATACATAGGAGCCCGTCATTGTAATTCATCAAAACTTGGGTTTAAATTTTTCAAATATGTGTTAGAAATGAAGCTCTATGGAGCCGAAATGGTTCTATTGACTCATAAATCATAAAATTATGTTGATTTGTAACAGAAACAGTAATTTTCGACATTGTCTACGTCATTTTTTTTAATTGTATATACACATTATCTACATATATATAAAATATTAAGTATCAACGTGGTGTAGACAATATGGCCTACCACAGAAACTCAACCCTGTTTGTAGAACCACAACAAGCGGTATTCAATCTGGTAAAAAACTGGAATCATGTTTGTAATTAAATAATAAAAATAAAATTAAATAAATAAGAATTTTTGCGAAATGATGCAATTATTACTGAACTGATGAAATTTCTTCCAAAATAAATAAAAAATTTAATTTAAAATTGGAATTTTGAATTTTTATTTTTATGTAATAATAATTTGTAAAATGAAACTATAATGTTTTTGAATCGTGTGCTCTTCCAAAACTTCATCCGTTCTCTTCCAAAACTTCATTCAAAATTCAAGTTATACTCCCAATCCAACCTTGCATACCAAATTTGACAATTAATTAATAAATAATTTCTGATAATTTCTTGAAAAATTCGCGTTAAAATGCAATTCACATCCCATAATCCAAATTTTATAATGATCGGTCAGGAAACGGCTGAGTTCTTAATAAAAATGTAGAAGCAATTTTTTTAATATGTTATAATAAAAATCCCGCGACGGTGGGATCCCGCATTTGGTGGCATTTTTAAAAATATTCGGCGTTTTACATGCGGCATTGCTATAGCATATATTCTATAGTATACTATAGAAAGTTTTAACTTAAGTTCTGGTTAGAATCGAATTATATATTTAACAAATTTAAATAAAATGTTGGTGCATAATAACTCTTCATCGGTTTCTTTGATAATTATAACTCTAAACCAACGATATTAAATCCGGCTGTAAAAGAAATTTCCTAAGAAATATACGGTCTTCACATCTTCGAAATGAATATTCTATTCACTCAACACGGGTGGCATACAGATATAGCGGCTACACATTGCGGCCATATTCAACTGACTTGGTTTTGTCCGATTTCTGTACTTACTCGTATGTGGTTTTGCCTAATTAAAATTTAGTATTATGTATAGGGCCAACACAAGGTGGATGATTTTAAATGTCGATGATATTTGTTTTCTTCTGGCCAACTGAAATTTACATTTGGCTGAGAGATTCATGATTCCTATTTTTGCTTTCTTATACATTTATTTTATTGCATTAAATACTCAGCGATAAAGTCGGTTAAACTATCGCGTTTGTAAGGATTAATAACCGATAAACCAGTGTTATCATTTCATGTATCATTATATGAAAATGATTCTTGTGTTTAAATTTGTTTAACTTTCTTGTTCATTGTAGTAGCTAAAGTTGTATCAGATGTGGAGTAAGAATGAAGCTCTCCGCAATCAAATGGTTCAATTAACAAAGAAATCATAGAATTTTGCCTATTACTAAGAGCAACAGAAATTTTCTACATGTTGTCCACATTGCCCACATATTCGACGTAAATTGATGAATTGTCTACAAATAATGTCTACCCGTGTAAAATATTAATTAACTACTGCCGCATAGACCACACTGAATTGATAAGATGATGTAAAGTGAATAGGTAAATATATATAAGTTAGGTCATGATTTATCTACGAGTATTAGGAGATTTTTCTAATTCAATTTCTACCGGTAGTAGATATCCGTGCAAAAATACTCGATAATGAAATATTTGTGTTGCGTTTTCTTATAAAATATTCAAACTAGCTTTGATCATTTTTCGAAATATTTTTTATTCGTGAGTATGCCCCTGTATATGGGCTTCTATAGGTAGAAAAGCTATTACGAATAGATAACTAATTAAACATCATATAAATCATCGCAAGTCGACTGACTTAAAGTAGGTTTAGGATACCAAAGTTCGAACATGTTTTAGATAAAAATGGAGTACTGTAGGAAGATTTATGCCATGGCGAGACACGATGCGATCCTTTATTATAATTTAATTTCTAGTGTGTGGATATGGTATGGTCGTTATGAAGAACAGTTAATTAATATTTAAGAAACAATAATGAGGAGTTGACTGATAAGTTATTATTTTAGTTTTTTAGTTATAATGTTTGTTAGTTAAAATTCATAAATCAAAATTTATACCTTGAACATTTTGGAGGACAGCCTTACCGAAACGTCGGATAAGTTTTTAAAAAATTCTGAAATTATACAAAACCAAATAAGTCTTTTAATTATTTTTGAAAATATGTTCGTCGCTAAAATATCGTATAAGAATACATAAAGCAACAATAAAAAAATTTGAGCTCTTGAACTTTTCATGACTTCGTTAAGTTATTGTAATGGTTTGTTGTAACATTTTACTTCTGATCTTTACGAAATGTAATTAACTTTAAGATATCCAGGAAATATGGTGTGAAGTTGTTAGTTAATCCAGAATGTAGAAAAATGTTTTAATTTTGTGAACCGCAGAAAGTTTACCTGCTATAGCAGCTTTATTATTTAGGTTTTGCATACATTGTTAATCTAAAACTTCTTCATACGGCACGGTGGTATGAATCACCCGGTATATACACTTAAACACACACATAGGTATACAATTTCATTTATGTGGTGTTTTACTTTATTTTGAGTTCATTATTAAAAAGACGGGAATAAGAAATAAGCCAGAGAATTATAATCGAGTCAATCGATTTAACATCAATCAATTGTGTGTGCTCTACTTACAAAACAAAATAAAAATTAAAATTGCTTCCGGTGAATGATTTTATTTTTTATTCTTACTTCTTTGTTCATTTATTTTTATTTTATTTTATTTTATTTTTTTTTTTTTTTGGATTGGAATCAATCGAAAGGACCGTGTTGATATTTATTTTATGTTAACTTTTAGTTTTCGGATTCCTCATCACAATATTATTTTGAATACGAATACGTACATTTATCATTTCCGACTGTGCTTAAATCGGATTTCTGATTTAAATGATTTCTTCTTTTCTTGTTACTCGTAAGTAAGACCAGATTTCTTCGATCGCATAATACAAAATATTAAATAAAAGTCCTATGATAGTTGTAAACAAAAATTGTTGATTATGTAAAACATATAGTTTTGATCACGATTACGAGAACGTTTATTCTGAAGTTTTCTGCAATCTAACCGATGCCAAAAAAACAATGCAAATAAGGTAGTATTAACTTTGTTAAATTATTATACATTTTATAGATTTACCCTTTATGCTTAAAATTTGTATACATTTCCATTTATAGAACGAGCTTAATACTAACTAATATGTACAATATGATCATGTAACCGGTGTAATTAAACAAAAATCGATCTCGATAGAAATCGATGAAATTCTTAGTTTTTAGGAAACTGTACGTCCGGTGTACCTTGGTATATTTGACCATTCAAAATTCACGATATTCAATATTTTCATCTGATATTTAATAAACATTACAAATAAATGAATATCACTCGATTTTGCAATTAAAATTTAATTATAAATTAACGATCTCCAATTAATTTACAAGTATAGTTGCCATAATTATACAAATGGTTTTATCTCTTTAGGTGCACCTTAACCGATGTAATAAAAAACAAACATTTTCATATTGAAACAAATATATATGAATATAGTTCAATGTACTATAAATCACTCGGTATGACGATAGATAAAACTGTAATTAAAAATGAACTGATTAATCTTTACAAAAATTAAACTTTAGGTATCTTTGTTGATTTTATCAATCACAACCAATGAATCAAATATCAAAATGACCAGCCAGCGAGTGTTGTGCTCTATTGCCTACACTGCGTAGTTAATTAATCTTCTACATGTGTAGACAATGTATGTAGCGAATGTAGGCAATATGTCGACAATGTCGAAAATTACTGAGTCTGTTTGCAATCAGTAAAATTTTAAGATTTCTTTGTTAATGGAACCATTTCAAGATGAAAAGCTTCATTCCTACGCCACATTCAGAACAATTTATAAAAAAATATCATTAACATTAACAATATCCCTCCTTGTATTCCTACAAAAAAATTTCTAAACCACATAAATTTTGGAGTATGTTGGGGTATTTTGTAGGTGAATAATGAACTTGGATTTAAAGCTGGCAAAACCAAATTGGTTGTACACAACCTCGACGTGTGTAGCCGAATTTAGCCTCGTTTATTAAGAGTTATGCTTAAAGGATATGTACCAATAAATTATTTGATTTCGTTAAAGATGTAACTCGGTTCTAACCCGAACTGCAATTAATACTTCCTATAGTATCAATGCTGAATGTAGAAAAATCGTTGGTGATGCCAACGGATTCCGATTTTCCGATTTCCTTGACAAATATTATATACGAAACAAACTTATAGGATCATTTTCCTAAACTGTCCTAACTGTCCCGGAGTCCCTATATTTTTCAATGGAATGATGTTTATCTGTTAGTTTTGCTGGTGAAAAACTCAAAAGTGCGCTTAGTATTTAGCAGCGGATTTTTTGGAGTTTGGAAAATGATCGGAAAATCATACACTACGCAAATTGATGTTTTGCCCATTTTTATATATTCTAATGCAACCGAAGTCTCTACATTTTTCAATGGAATGGTGTTTATCTAATATAGTTCTAATCCAGAATAAGCCACGTGTGCTTAGTTTTTGGTATCGGTTTTTCTAAAGTTTCAAACCCCTAAGGTCAAATTTATGAGAGCTAGCGGAGTACGTTAATTTATCGACTGATATCAAAGTAATGGAGAGAGATCTACGAAAAATAAATTTTGAACTTAATTCACCGAATACGCAAAAACTTAATTAGCCCAAATATTGGCGAAATCAATGGCGAAAATTATATGTTGTTGTATTGGTAAAATAAAAGTGGGAAAATGATTGTCGGAATATTTCAGGAATAGTGCAGTAGTAAGGTAAATATTAGGTAAATATTTGAAAATTATACAGAGATTATTTCCGGTATTTTCTCAAATATTCCGAATGTGTGTAAATTACGAAAAATGGTGTTGTAACCGTCAAATTTTATAACGATATTTACAATCCAGTGACAGGGTAAATTGTAGCAATATTAACTACCAGCATGTCTCCCGATAGCTCACACACGAATGTGTTCGCTGGGTGTGTTGATATTACGCGGCGTGTGTCAGGTGTCAACATCACCCTCAGAAATTTCTCATGCAGCTGCTTGTCCATTGCTTTTTTATGTTGATATGTTTACTGCGACGAGTTTCAGGATTCTTGAAAATCATAATCGTGCCCAAATTATCTTCGAATATGTTAATTGGGAGAGACATCTCTAATTTCATATCATATACTACCTTTTCATCCACAATGCTTCACTCACTAATGTACAACCAGCAGCAAATTCCACCTCACACGTTAAGAGTATTACTAGGCCTTTTTTATATATCCACTAGTTGACTTTCGATCGGCACGATCATTCGCCCAGTCAGCGTTGACACTTCCAATCAAAACGTCTTCATTATTTAGGCAGATTTGTTAATTTTTGGTCAGTGTCCTTCATGAGTTTGAAGTTTTTAATCATTGGTGTAGGCGATGAATTACAATCAGACATTCCAACACGTTCGAAAGTAGCCTCAACAATTTAGAAAAATTGGGGTATTGTCAAATTTTTCTTGTTCATCTACTGGCGTACATAGATACTATTTAATATATGAAAATACCCAGATCCTTCAATATCGAATTCATCGAACAATTTTGTTTTAATATCACCGGTCTGCTCTTGATCGTCCCCAGTAATTACCAACGTAAATAATTAAATATATCGTACTGCTATTACTTCAAATTATTACTGCTATTATATTCTATTACTTCACTTTCAAATTTCAGTTTAGTGATGAATGAATGAAAACGGTCATTCCAACACTTTTAGTGACTAGACATTACCATCGGAAATGTTACACGTCTTCGGAGAGTTTTCCATGGGAGCAGTAACAACATCTAGATGATGCATTTTGAATTTGAAATTTAACAGCCACAGACATCAATGGACGTTTACGTAATAAATGTTCTCATCACCTTGACCTTGACATTGCATGTATGTCACACAGGACGGGTTTTCTACGGTGATCGGATCTTTCTAATGCGTGTCCACATTAATATTTTCGACATCTTTGTCAATGTTGCTAGGCTCTTCATACTGAATGTTGTGTTTTGTGGATTGGTATATATTAGGATTCCGCACTACATAGATTCATCAAAAACTACATGACATTTTGCAAATATGCGACCATTTTCTTTATCAAATAATCGATAGCAAGTACTAGTATGTCGAATCAAGATATATTCTGAACTTCTATCTGATAGCTTTCCCTATCCTGTTGTCCTCTATGTGCGAAGACTATCGATCCAAAAACTCTAAGATGTGATAAAATTTTAAATTTTACGATTAAGTTTTTATTGGCCATCGAATGATATTCTTTAAATACATTACGTAACTCACTTTTAAACTTCAATAAGAAAACATCGGTGAAACCTACTATTGATCATATGGTTCATATTATTTATCTTGGGTTTGGACACAAAATAATTTAAATTCGGTAACGGGAAATGGTTGTCCTAAAATTTGATAGCCAAATAACCCGACGAGCGGGTGCGTTGAATGGGGTTAATATAATTCCCGGAATTAAACGGATGAGCGTAGACAATGCAGTAGTTGTAAAATCATCACTGATCCTGGACAGTGAAACGTACAAATGTCCTGAAGAAATTGTTCCGATTGGAGCAAACGGACACGGCATCGATGTTCATTTCAGATTGTTTATGATGCACAAACAATGAACGAAAATAAATTTTAGTTCGCAGTGGGCCTTTGAAAATCGTATACAGCTTCGCATATAGTTTAATTTCAATTATTTGAAGCAAATGGAGTGGTGTTTTTATCGATAGACATTTTTTCTGGTGGCAGGTGATATTTTGATAATTTCAAAATTAAATTTTTTAATTATACTTTCGAAATGTAATTTCGCTGGTTAGAGAAAAAACTTATTCATTCATCCTTTAATCCTATGTGATATAGAGTTTAGTAATCACTAAAATAGATGGCATTGCAAATTGAAAATTTAGAATTTGTGAATATTTTTGTGATATCTTGAATTATTTTAAATGTGCTTATCTCATCCGTTTGTTTTGTACAACAATTTAATATTCGTACATTTTCCACGAATGGTCTACAATATTATAAAAATGGTGTCCATATATCAGATAATATATCTGACATAATAATCATATCATTTTGTAAATTTTGTTAATACAAAATTATATTCTTGATATTGATCTTGCAATTGATCTTTTCAACTACGAAATTACTGTTCCATGATATTGACCGGCGTAATAAAAAAATCAATGTTTTATTGTATTATTGTAATGGATCACCTCACATTATAATATAAAAATTATTTATTAATTAACAATCCGTCGATCACTTATTAATTTAGCATTATATTTTCTAGCACATACATATGTAAATTATGTTGATAACGCAGAATTATTTATCTTGTATAGCAACGAAAACTTAAGGAAGTTTCTAAAAAATGTTTAACGTTTTACATTTCCGTTCCAATAAGGTACGATCACCTCGAATTTGCGAACGCGACTTTTTGTTAATAATTCTATATTAAATTTTAAAAGCTATTGATTTTCTATAATCTTAAACAGATGAAAATAAAGCGATATGCCTTTATAAATTATTGTATTTCAAAATATAGGGTCACGCTCGTGTTATTGTTTTTAGCAACTTAACATCCGGTGTTCTAGTTAATTTATAAATCTTTTCAAATCATCTTTACAGACTATTGTATAATTGGATAAAGTTGTTCGAATGTAATTACCAATCGTATACAGTTTAAAACTATCTCAATGGGTCCCACCATTCTGTTGCAGTAGCAGCAATTTGATCATATTATTAAGATTACGCACATGATCTATTACGAATTTTATAATTTCATCGAATTCTTACATCAAGAAGCATTATTTACATAATTGTGTCATCGTGCGATCGTTCGGTTCCTTGGCTTCCGTGTTACTGTGCCCCTAAATTTACATATAATAAGCGAGTGAATACAGAAATATCTATCTAAATCATGAAAGCGTTACTCAAATTATTTGTTCAATGAAAACAGCATGACAATGAAATTTTTCTTTGCCTTATGCTTAACTTCAAGAAACAACAAATTCCGTATATATGTATTTACTTTTATTATGGTACTTTGGTTTTCGATTTTTACTTTTTTGTTGTAGAACATTAAAAGATTTATATTCTTGTAGCAGGTGGATGATATCTATTCAGTTCACTTGGAAAAAAACTATAGGAATTACATAGCCAACATAGTTTTATTTTCTTTAATCCGTTTATAATCCGCGTATAAAAAATGTACAAGATATACATTTTTTAAGAACACAAAATAAGTAATTTCACGACTTATATGTTAAAATTCAATAATTATTTTTATGTCATCATCAGTTTATGCTATACGAGTAAAACCATATTCTATCTTATTGAATCGGGATCTTCGATTTTCTTTTTCGTTTTTTTTTGTTGTAAGATGATGAAGTAATAAATTTACAAACACAAAATAATGTGGGTGGTTAGTTTGATTATAGTTTTATGGCGATCGTGAATGATTTGAATATTCGTGGAGATGAAATTCTTTCTTTAATTGTTTACAAGATATATATATATATATATATATATATATATATATATATATATATATATATATATATATATATATATATATATATATATATATTTATAGATAGAAAGGTACACACACACACACCCACATACACACACTTATATATATATATATATATATATATATATATATATATATATATATATATATATATATATATATATATATATATATATACATATATATATATATATATAAATTTATTTATTTATAAAAAAATTTATTTGGCCCACCCTATATATATAATATATATATATATATATATATATATATATATATATATATATATATATATATATATATATATATATATATATAAAGACAGTATCGATTAGATAATTTCCAAGCAGATATCTAAAACATCGGGAATGAGATAATTCATAGAGTTTTCATTGTATTTCGCTATATAATTAAAGACGATCAACAAACAATAAATTCAGTGAATTTTTTAGTTTTCTTAGTTATATCAAGATCATGAGAAAATCAACAATAAATCATGTAATGATTTCCCATTTATGTAATACCTGTGCGGATACTTCCACATAATTAGTATATTATCATCTCTCACAAAAACCTCAGATTACCCTTTTCGTCATGTGTGTGCTCAATTATAATGCCATCATAATCAAATTTTCTGTATCTAAGTAAAGGAGGTTGTGTTTATATAAATAAAATGTGTGAACACTGGGAACGGCCTTGACAAATGGGAACTTTTCCCATCATTTATTTCTATATAAAAACAAAAAGATAAATAAGTTTTCATTTTCATTCATCCCACACTTCACTTTTTAACTATTGTTCGGCTAAGTCAGACAAAATACACATCGTTTGGAGGTTAAAAATACTTTGTTTGTATATAAATTATGTTATATAAAATAAATTAATCTATGACTTAATTTTTATGTTAGTGATGTCCGACTGCTAAATAATTGCAATGGCTGAACGCTTTCCATTAACATTGCAGACTATGAACTTGATCTTTATTCAAGAATGGTACGGTGAATCTTTACTAAAACGTGTATTTCATATAGTGATGTAGAATTTAGTGATATGTGGAATAGTTTATTATCCAAAATCGAAATTGGGCAAAAATGTGCCAAAAATTTGTAATCAAAACTCTAAGAATAAAAAATACAGATGGATCAGTCAGGCATTATAAATATCACTACTGTACCTGAACCACTACTGTACCTGAACATGATGAATTTTTTCCTTAACCCTACGCTACGGGTCTACAGATACAAAATTAATTAAGGGGGCAATACGAGTTAGCTGCGCTTTAAACATTTTCTTGGCTTAGTTGGAGATGGAACATTCTCCTTCTATGGTTGTCGCCTAATAGTTTAGCACAATATTTGTGAGGATTAAAATAGTGTATGTCCGAATATGTTTTGGTCACTTAAATCATAATAGTATCAAGTATTTTGTGTACCCTTAAATTCAGCATGACCTCATATTACAAAATCTATTAGATTTTTTGACGGGATTTTAGAATTTAATGTATTTTTTGTATCTTCATTCATTCATATTTTATTTTGTAGACCGTGAGAATTTGTAAGAAATTGTAAAAATTATATTGAAGAAAATCCAAATCTATTTATCAATCACGATATATATTTTTCTGGTCGCATCCAATCGACCATAAATATAAAATTTGTATGTTTTACTGATGACCGTATATATTTGTGTATGAATATATTTACTAATAAAAGTGAAACTTACCATCACCCGAGAGGTTGCTGCCTTGGCCATTATTTTCTTCTGAAATATAAAGAACTTATTTTAATGACGCACAATTGTACATGTCAGTGAATCATAAAACTTACTTTTTGCTTTTTCTTCAGCTGATATTTGGTGTTGGTGCATTAAATTTTGATGTGATTGCAATTGTGACAGTCCATGGTTTAAGTGCTGTATATGCACCGTTGTCTGCAGTTCCATGCTGATCATATCATTAATACCTGTAAACCAAGAAGTTCAAAATTTTAGTCATAATTCACCAATTCAATTTAAGGGAATGTTTTCTTTAAAGACTTGTCCTAATTGTGTACGTTTATGATATATTCCCACTACACATTCCTATGTAAGTTGACTAAACGTCCAGTATTTTGATGAACTAAAAATCTATCAAAATCGATACTCCTTATGCTACAAATCTTATTCTGCCGTGCCATGTGCAGTATTTAGTATTATCTGACATGTTTGACAACAGGAAACAATTTATAGAAAATATAATTATAGAAAATATTGTTTCTACGTCTGTAGGATTAGGTATAATAATTCCAGTAAAAATTATTTAGCCTCATTTCAATTAAAATCTGGGGTAAGGGGCATCGGTCTGGTGGTGCTCCCTACTAATTAACCAACGAGGCTCTGGCGACCGAGAAACGGCGGGATAATCGAACACCGAGAACCTAGCAAATGATGTTCTCTCCACTGGCCCACTGTCAATTTCGCTGGTTAGATTGGTAGCTGCTTCAACAACCAGTCCTTAAAGCAATTAGTTTACAACAAAAAGGGATGTCTACCCCAGGGTGAACCCAACTGCTGTTGGATAATCCACCCTCTAACGAGGCCCGCTCAAAGGATTGGGGTGAGCCAGCTATTGCAATGCCCATACGATCGAAGTGCAAAAATATCTAGATCACCACCTAGACAAACACAGTTCGTGACTCTGTAGAAAATCTAAAATGTTGAACAACGTAGACGACTTAGTGAAATAGAAAATGTGGCATCACAACTTAGCAATGAAATCGCTAAGTTAAAGAAAAAAATGAGGAAAGAAGACCAGACTGATAGAAGTTCTGAAAACCGCTCTTATTATCTATAGCGAAATAAGCCCACTTGCAGGAACTTGCATCAGAGAAACTGATTAGGTGAATAAACAAAAAGGAAAACCAAGGAAAAAAACGAACAGCACAATTCTGGCCAGCAGTTGCGAAGCATTCGCAAGCAAAAGTTAATGAAACTACCGAACCAGTGCATTTAACTCAACAACACCAGCAACAAGAACAACGCAAGGTTGCAATGAAGACTAAGGCAATACCGCCAATTAATGTGATTGACATTACAGAGTTTGCGAATATCCAAGCTCCAATGAAATCGGTGTTTACAAACGACTAGAGTTGTGGCACTAAAAAATAATGTTTGGAAAATAAACACAAGAGTTCCCGATGCATACAGAACTTTAGACACAAAGCTCACGAAAGAAGGTAAAAAGCGGGATACCTATGAACACAAAAATAACAGATAAATAAAGGTTATGGTCAGAGGTCTTCATCCCACCTACAAGAAGGAGGATCTAATAGAACACCGTAAAATGAAAGAACTGCAAATTGAAGACGCAGTGAACATCCTTAAACATCCTTAAAAGAGGGCCCCCGCTATTCATGCTCACCTTCAATAAAAGCAAAAAAATTCAAAATATATTTAATATCAAAGCAATACTCAATATAAGGGTTAAAATAGAACCGCTGAAAAAGAACACGAGGGTATAATACCTCAATGTAAAGGACAGCACCCAGCCATCTACAGAGAATTAAAAGTAACGGTACAACTGCAAAGTTTAAGAAATAGAACACGCCAATCGACACAACCAGAGCCCATAGGACCAGAGAGGAGATCCTACCCGCAGATAATGCAGCAGTTAACTAATACTACTAAAGAAAAACCACTGAAAATGATATTCCGAAGTATAGAAACGATAAATGTACGCCTAGCAAAACAAGAACGTGGTCTAGAAGCTATATATAAGCAGCCAGATAGACAAGAAGCTACGAATGAGCTTACATCAATGCTATACTAATCAAATGAATGGAACATTTAGAATTGTTATTTAGAACGAGAATGGATTACCACAGCATGTTCCAGAGCTAGAAACCAATCGAGACTTATTCAAAAAATTACTGGAAGAGCGAACAAATTTTTCAGAAAATGGGATCGACATTCCAGATTTGAAAACTTATCAAATTCGAAAACTTCATTTCACGGATTCACTTTCAGTGAATCTAAATTGAATTTTGTCAAAATTATCCACTCTTCATTTCAATTATATATTTTCTATCCATCACCACACGGCTGAATGATTTAGTTGTTATTTTGGCTGGAGAGTGCGGAGGCTCCTTTATTTTATAACACCACCACCTTCCATTTTTAACTAAAATTCTTTGATTTTATTAGAGAAAAGCGCCAACTCGGTTTTCAGTGTGAAAATCAGTCTGTAAATTATTTTCTGGAACTAAACTCTTATTATAGAAACCCCAATAATGTGATCAAAACAAAATGGTGTGAAGTACAACATTAACGAGTGATCCACTTCTTGACGACGTTGTTGTTGAAAATGTTTTAAATTTAGTTGTTAAATGAGAACAAGGAAAATGAAACGTATAAGTCAGATGCCGACCAAACCAAGAAAAAGAAAATGTTCATTTTGTTGCACAATAAAATGACAGCAACTGTGTAGATACTTTTTGCGTATCATATGCAGAGGATAATGAAGACGTAAAGATGAATTTTAAAACTGGTGGTATTAAAATATATACCATAAATGATTCTGGTACAAAAAAAAATCTTCTTGGTGGAAACAGTTGGTAAAATCACATTTGATCAAGGTAACAACCGAAAGCTTTACCTGTTATGGGAACATTTACGGCGGAATACGAACCAGTAAACTCTCCTTATTGTCGAATTCCAGTAACTCTGCAAACAATTATTGATGAAAAATTTCAAACCTAGTAGAGCAAGGCATTATTGACAAGGTAAATTTATCGCCGAGTTTGGTAACTCCTCTTGTGGTAGTACTAAAAATAGTGCTGATGATATACTCCTTTATGTAGATATGCGCCGTTGAAATCAGGCAGGTGATCGAGAAAATCACCCACTGCTAACGTTAGAAAATTTTCTTCCATAGCAAATTCTAGAGATATTACAACATACATAACACGTAAAAATCCGTTCCGCTGCAAACAATTTAATGTTCGACATCATATGTGCTCCAGAAATCGTCAAGAAATCGTTGCAGTAAGTATTATCCGAATAAATGTAAATCAGTTGCCCTCAAACGGAATCACACCGACAAAGTAGGAACAACAAAATAATTTCGACACCTAGAAACACCTGAGTGTATTACGATTAGTCAAATATTTGGACAAATTCACTCCTGAATTAACTATACCTGCCGATCCACTTCGGAAATTAAGTAGAAGTGATGTTTTAATTGAGTGAGGGCAAGCACAAAACAAAGCTTTTCACAATCGGATTTCAAGTGATTTGTTATTGAGGTTTTATAATGTAACAGATCGAATGCAAGTTATAGAGTAAATGATAGCCCGAATTATTACAAACGCTAATTTTATCAAACGTGAAAAAAAGAACCCACAAACTGAAAAAGAGCCCCCGGTCCTAGTTTTGGCCGTCGATCGCCACCGATCACAAACCGCTGGCAACTAATTATATTTAGTCCAAAACAAAAACTATGCGCTAGAATTGATCGACGATATTTTTAAAACACGGTGTCGCTTGAGGAGCGCAATGATAACAACACGGAACTATACGTGAACGCAAAACGAGATTTATTTCTTTGTGGTTTGTCACCGAATACGCATCATGAACTTAAAGTATCTTTTACGGGTGCCACCAACAAAAACCTAACAGAATTCGTACAAAACGAGAATCGATCTTTTCATACATTTGTATATGCTCAAAACGACTCGATTTAAGGCATTATAACTATCTTGGAACTGTACACGGAAGGAAACATAATGCTTTGGACAGTATGCGAACGAGTTACGAGAAATTAGTCGTGACTGTGATTTTGAAAATTTCGATCACCGGTTATTCGATAGTTTTGCAACGGGCGTTCGCCATCAATATGCCGAAATTTAACTTAAACAACGTTGGCCAGATCATAAAACAACACGTATCATTACAAACGTTGCCGAGAAGGAAACAGAGACAATGGGTGAAGTGACTTTCAAAAAAGTGTATGAAGTGGGGTAAGCCCACGAACGAGCAGAAAACGGCGTATTAAAAATGTTAACAGAACACACAGAAACAGATTATGTTGGAATGGAAACGTTGCGGATACGAGAAACACACCAACGACACTTCATGTCCAGCTACTTATGTAACATGTAACAAACAAATTTGTACAAATTGGGACACTACGAAATAGTGCAACCACAACAACACACACCAACGATAATTTACGTAAAACAAGCAACATTGTGCTCATTGTGGAAAGTGTTTATGACATCCGAACCTTACGACAACAAAAGTAACAATAATTAAATTTCTTTATCTACACCATAAATAATATGACATGGACACAAATCGGTAAACCTACTCTATTGGAGGTCCCTAATCTTATGGCATACGGCAGACATAAGTTACCAACGTAAGGTCAAGTAGACGTACATGTAACCTACAAAAATGATACACTCAAATTACCAGTGATTGTCATGAAATATGCAAAGCTTTTATTGTTTGGTTTACCATGATGTGAAGCATTTAAAATTGCATTTCCTGGAAATAAACAAGGCATAAGCAAACGGTTTTTAATGAAATTAAATGCCAGATTTTACATGCACAAATATTACATCGCATACTACGAAGGTGTGCGTATTTAACGTGCGATGCATGCAAACTTTTTAACAAGAAACTATCAAATAGTTAATGGCCAACAATTCAATTTCTATGGTAAGAGCAAAATTTATTAATTTGTCCTTTAATACTAGGTAATATAGTAATAACTATAACAATCAGTTATAACTATAACTGATAATATTAGTATAATGACTATAACTGATTGCATTGACATTGTTATTTAAAATGAAATGTTATTGAAAATTGCAAAAAAATAACATTTTACATTATCTACGAATTATCTACATACTCTAGAAATTATCGATATTGTCTACGCAAAAATCAATTTTCTACACTATTTTTGACACCAACATCTAGATAATTTAGAAATACGTGCATATGGCGTCATCTAGCAATATTCTTGATTATTATGTTTTCTGAAAGGTGGTAGTGCTGTCGATTTATGTAATAACAATGCTACAAGATTTATTGCTACAAATTATATCAATTTGAATATACCGCATCTTTCTCTATAAAATGGAGTCACTGTTTTTATACAGATCATTGAGTGGAGGTGTAATTGGACTGTTGTTTTTTAAGAATGTGTCTAGTCGAGCTGTAGAATGTAGATACTGAAATTTTAATAGATTCCTATATTTATCAGCATAAATGAATGAGTAGCAAAAAGCAAAGGGATACAAACGAACTGAGATGAATCATGAAAGAATTAACCGGTGTATCTGGAATTTAGGATTAAAATCAACTACGAGTATATGCTACATGATTCATAATCTAGAGTAGATAAGTTTACAGTGAGCGGGCTCGGTAAAATAAATACTTATAGAAATATCTGTTTCTACTTCAAATAATACTCCAAGAATATCGAACAGAACCAACATACACACATACATATTTTTGTTAGTTAAATTCGTCATGGAGTTATTTATGTACGAGAACAAGTATATAATAGGAAATGATATGCGATTTCATTTTCACCCGGAACCAGAAAATATTCAAGTGTATTCTATTTAAATATAAACCAATTTTTGGGGTAAACAATTATAGCGCACAACGAATTGATGTCGCTTTTATATTGGTGGCTAATTGCAAATATACACAGATTCAATCTTATTTCTTTTATCGGTTTTGTATGAATTCGTATAAATTGAAGAAATTGGTCACAGTATAGCAGAAGGTTTTTAATTCTTTTATGTATATTATTGTATATAAACACAATCACATTTAAGTAATTTAGAATAAGACTTACGAGTATATATCGTAAGAAATACATATTGAACATACTCGTATAATGAATATAATATTATTATGTACTGAATATATTCTGCTAGTTAGATAAGATTATTTTGCTTAATTATTGTTTTCCAAGTTAAAGTTTTGAAATGTGTAACACACGCCTACATAAATTGGAGTAAACAATATAAGGAAAGTGAAAATTACACTTATCTCACTATGTTATATGCGCAAGACGGTAACATTTTATTTATTTTAGCATATATTCGCATACTGGATTTTATGCAATACAAATTGCCTACAGCAATATCGTATATACCGGGATCATATTCTCAATGTGATCTTGAATTCCTAAATATTATGTACCAACTGTACATATACACCTGAGGAAGAAATCGGTATTGAAATATTTAAAATTTCATCAGAAACTATATAAAACTAGTTTCCAATTTATCTATATACTCGTACACCACTCTATACAGTAATGTTTAATACTTTTCTTTTCGTATAAATAGCTTTATTAACCGATTTGCACATTATACACGTTGTTAGCTGAACGAAAAGTTTCTCATTCACCTATAATAATCTTTTAAAACGATAACATATTTAAGAAATAGAGTAAGTAATAGTAAGATTTTGTTTGTATTAAAATTTCACGTATTTTTTGTTGTATTATTATTATTTTTTTGTTTCGTTTATTTGGTTTTTATAAGACATATTTACCGCTGTTGACGGTAAAAATGAGGAAGTTATTTTCATTTTACAATAAACAGCGCCGGATTTAAATTTAAGCGGACTTTACAGACAGAGGTGGGCCACTTTTTTCTAAGAGATAGTCAGTACTGGGCGTCTACACGTATTTTAGAAATGTCTACATGTTGGTGTCGAAAATAGCGTAGATTATTGATTTTTACGTAGACAGTGTTGACAATTGGTAGAATATGTAGATAATTTGTAGGTAATGTATATTATTGTTTTCTTTGTTGTTTTCAATTTTAACGTTAACGCCACATATTACATAGTATTACAGGACAATTCCAAATTACATAGCCATTCACTTTCGCATGTATAATAATTTCGAAAAAGGTTCGAACTAAGCTTAACGTACAGGTTAGTTTGAAAGTTTTCTTTAATTTTATTTTTGAAATTGTCCATGTTAACTGACACACAGTTCCAACTTCCTTCGGTAATTGAAATTAAAACTAAAAATAAAATTTAGTAGAATATAACAACTCCAGCCTTTAAATTATACAATATATAGGCTTAAATATTTGCCTATAATTTGGACATTTTTTATTCGACAACCCCTCCATTTATTTACATTTGATATCGAACTTCAATACGCAATATTGAGGGTAGTAGTTACTGATAGCATCGCTGTCATTGCGACATTTTCTTGTATTTTTCACTGGCTAGAATAGCAACGTAAATTTATCGTTTCGTTGCGAATTGTATACATATTAAACACATTAGCTTCTATAACTATTTAAAGAATGGTGATTTTCTGGTAGTTTGGTTTTATATTAATCCTAAAATATATTTAGTAATTGGTGTTGTTCTTTACGACATGAGGAATTTTTATGGAAAACCGCTTAAAACTTAAATTTATCATATTGCGAATTGAGCATTCTAAACACCCTTAGCCCCTATAACTTTTCAAGGAATTGTGATTTTCAGATAGTTTGGATCCTTATTACAGCCTAAGACATTTGTAAGGTTCTGTTTACCGGCTTAAAACTGCTCTACCGGCAATAGAGTTAGTTCAAAAATTATTTATCGCTTATCACTTGGTAAATTAGCGTACGCCGGTATAGCTCACGTAACTTTGACGCAAGACTAACACAAACCTTCAAGTATCGATGTAATCAAAACCGAAAAGATATAAAGAGCTGTAGTGAACAATCGAAGTTTATTAGTTTATTAATTTGTATACAAATGTCTAAGATAAGCCCGATGTTTACAGCATCATGGCTTGATGAGGTAATAATCGGTCGTATATTGAATATATCGTTTTTTTAAACCTGGTTAGATTCTAGTTTCTACTCTAGCTGTTGAAAGCGTTGAACTATTTGTGATTTCGAACTTCCTGGTTTGTCCAGTTGTGTCTCCGTTATGGGCATGTGTAAAACGTATCTTGCTTTTAGGTCCTGCTTCGTGGGTTTTCAAAAGAATAATTCATATTCGTAAATTTCTTTGTCACTATTGGATAAGTGGTATCCATTTGGGTTGGAATGGAAATCACCCAGCTAAAATTGGTTTTGATTGTGTTTGGTTTGCCCTTTGATCTTTGATCACACGAAATCATCGTAAACATCAGCTCTCAATAAAATACGAGTTTTAATAGGGGAGCCGTTTCGAATCTTGGTTAAAACAGGACTAACTGTATCCATTTGTGATTAAACCAAATTAATCAAATTTCAATGGTTTTTGCTTGATAGCGATCCGAACATACATCCTGTTTTCGGAAACTAGTACGCTTCAATTTATTTCCGATATCACAGTGCTGATCCACTTCTGCTTATGAATATTTATTTATATGAGCGTGTCTATACGTTTATGAATGGAGAATTAGATTTTTTGTGACATAATATATATTTATTAAGTCCGTTTGTCCGTTTGTTTCTGAGTAGTAGTGAACTGAATATACGTCTCAAATAATTAGTATACGGTAAGGGTGCTACACGGAATTCTAGCTTTTATCCAGTGTCTCTTTATTTGCGATAGATTATTTGTTCTTAGGTGGTTCTTGAATATTATGATTGGTTTGTGGTTGATGTACATACCAATTTTGGGTTGAATGATCAAAGTATGTAAGCTATTACATAAAATATTTTTCAAGAAAACGTGCAAGATAAAAGGTTATTTCGTTTTCCGAACTTAGTGACATATTAGGTGTGCAACTAGAAACTGTGATTTTTTTGGTCAAATTCAACATTATTGTCAACTTTACTATCTATGGTAGTTTGCAATTTATCAGATAGATAATGAGTGCCTTCGCGATAGAAACTTGGTGCTCTCGAAGCAAATTAGTCATCGATCAATTTTTGCACATCTTCAACTTTCGTGAATCGCTTTCAAATACGAAGACATCGATCTGAATAAGTGGTAAAGGAGGGAGTCAATTCTGTAGGCCGCATGCTATAAAACTTCGCAGCCTAAGAAGAAGATGAGTTCCTGGGTTGATTTTGCTGTATGTGGACGAGCGTTGTCATGCAGCAGTATCACCTACCGCCTTGCTTGGCCCGTAAATGGACTTTTTCCTCCAGAACATCACTTAATTTGATCAATTGAGCCTGGAAACGTTCAATTGTAACAGTTTGACCAGGTTCCAGAAGCTCATAGTAAGTGACACCTTTCCATTCTCACTAGACACGCGGTAACATTTTCTTGGCATGAATATTCATTTTTTCAGCTGAAGTTGATGGCTGGCCTGGATGGAACAATAATTTCTTTTGTACCGAGAAAGCAAATTCATGCAGATATCAACTCTTCGGTTTTTGTTTTCTTGGGTCAGTTTATGAGGAACCGATTTTCCTTCCTTCTTCATTTTTTCTATTGCATTCAATCGAAGTGATATTGCTTGGTGAATAACTCCAACTGTTCTGCAAGCTTAGACTAAGCTACGTGTATCCAAAATGGCGGGCTATTTGGATGCGTTCAAGTATATTTTAATGCAACCAACTTCAGAGCCGAGTTTCTTCTTGCATGCCTAATATTAATAACCGCAATACTGGATAACTACTAAGACTAACTAAGACATTTTAGTTGCCAATGACATTCATCTATATTTCCGTTAATCATTTAATCTTTAACGTGTCGAATATTATTTTGATGATATGATAAACACTTTACGTGATTTTTTGAAATATTTTCAAACGTTGCTATTTTCGACTAACCGACAATTTCAATAAATTGTAAACAGTTTATCGAACCCCTATTAAACGGGACAATATTTGGCACGCAGAACTCAAACGATTTTCCCAAATATTTTGAGAAATCTATTGGTGAGTAGTTCCAGGTATACAGGCCGTATAAATCTATTATTTATAAGTTGTAATGTAATAATCACATGCTTTCAGTAGTAAAGGCGAAATATTCTCTAGTTAAGGCATCGCTCGGGCGTTCTTCCCGCCATTGAAGAACATTTTAGACACAACTATTTTTAAACGGTTTGCATAGTCTTCCGGTTGTAAAATTTGAGCAGTTTTAGGAAATAACCATAGACGAAAATAATATTTAAGATACGTCTCAATACGAACAAAAAATATGATCCAAATTTTACGAGTGCCAACCAATTCACTTTGCATGAGGCTGTGGCTCGTTTAACATCAAATAACATTGTTTTGTTATTCTGATTATATCACTAATTCTTAACAATATTAAACATCTTCAAATTTGTGTGGCTTCCGGTTAATGAAAAACAACTCTAATTCTTTTGGCTCTCGGCTGGTAGGTAGATTCACTTATTTTTAGTGAGGCGTCTTTGAAATATTGTTTTAGTCTATGATATAAAGCAATAATTTTTATTCCTAAGTACAAGCATAACTCACTTTCTTTAAACGTAATGGATATGGTTTGGAATAAATTCCTAAAATATTTCTTTGGTCATAATAACGACATCCGAATTTCTTTTTGTCCTCGCTGGTACGGATAAATTATAATCAGAATCGTCGGTTTGACTCTATATATTCACATAACCCTGCATTAAAACCCTGCTCGAAAGCCAAAGTCTATGGAGTAACTAGTGGGCTAATTTGTCGAAATATTTATTATCAATGATGGGAGGCACCGTATGTTTTACGGATACAGTTATAACTATAAACCACTAGTATATAAAGTAACGATAATTTAGTGGAAAAATCGGATACTAATAATAATTTGCATTAACTAAAATATCCTTAAACAAAAGTAAAAAATATTTTAATCATAACTGATATGAATTACAAGAAGTTATCGACGTGCCTATGCTCATAACCATCGACCTGACCTTTAGAGTTAGACTAACCCAAACCTTGAACTCACATATTTGGGAAAATGCGATCATTCACACAATATCAAGAATTTGGACATTCATATAAAAAAAACCGTTGGTATATACATCGAGATATAAAGTGCGGGAATTTTAAATATAAATTATATTGTACAGGTGAATTTGTGGCGGGAACCCCTTTACTTTCTTATAAATAATTATATTTTTAAATAAAATACACAGGAAGCTAGGTGGTTTTTATTGTATTCTTCTTCTTATTATTTGTATAAGTCGTTGTCCATTTCATCCCTAAAAATTAAAAAAAGCAGTTGATATTTGTGAGTAGCACGTGTTAATTTTTTTCTTGTGTCTTATCGAGACAACAGAAGTCTTAGGGTATAAAACCAACCCTCGGTTTCCTTTATGCATTATATTATATTTATATAAGAATATACAACCATCAAATTTAATGACTTAACGTTTTTTACCATATGACGATCAAGAAAGCAAAAACAAAACAAATTATAAATTAAAATAAACGTAAAAAAGAAAAATATCGCGAGTTTACAGTTAACGATCAATTTGTCCTCTCTTTATAATTTTATTACATAATATAAAAGTTTCGGTGTGGTAGAATATATTAAAAATCTTAAGGATTTGGGTCACCTGTTACATTGTGCTTGTGCTACGCACGAAATTTGATCCTTTTAAAATTCGATCGCACGCTTTATTTATATTACTGTGTAATTAAGACCCAATCAGTTATTATGTTCTTGATACGACATACCTAAGATTATGGATATAACATTGTTTGACGGGTTTGAATAAACGAATTTTTTGTTCTTGTTCAATCAATAAAATATGATTAAAGTATTTCAAATAAAGCTAGTATATCTCAAGAATTTGTATGTTTGTATTATAAGACCAGTGTAATGAAATGAAATGAAAGTAAATAGTCTGTAGGCTAAAGACACAAAATCTTGTTACATAGATTGGTTTTTGCGAATAATAACAACGTTGGAAAATATTGAATTTTCTAGATATTCCTACATCATGTATGATAAGCTTAAGATAACATTTATTCGGTAGTTCAAAATTTGTGTACAATATAATGCTCATAGTGTGGCGGCACATTTTGATGATTCAATCCCTTTGAGGTTTTTCTTTGTTACTTGTAAATTTTGATTCTAAATATCGAGAAATCAAAAAAATGTACATATACATAAAATTTACATTTCAATATAATTTTTTGAAATTATCTAAAAATTACGTAAAATAATTGTTTAATAATGTAAAATTAAACTCCTAGTTCTGAGCATTAAAATGATAGTAAAGAAGACATTAAAGATATACGATATAATTCTGAGTTGTTGCGTTCCATTTAATGTGGCATACTACAAATCAGAACTGAGTATCTATGGACGTGGTGGAAATACTTCATGTTGGAAGCATTACCTCAAACCAACACGTATGAGTTGAATGCCTGTTAACTGATGCCTCTGATATTTCCAATGCATTCAGCAATTATTTTGGAAGTATTGCTTCAAATTTGAAGTCTACTCTTCCATTTAATAATAGAAATTCTAAGGAGCTTGACGACGATTATAATGAGCAATCTTTTATAGATCCAAGCAACTCTTACGATTTATTTGCTTGTAGCAATAACTTAATTAAAATTTCCGTTAGTCTTATATGTCCTCCTTTATGTCATTTTGTCATTGCCATCATTTTTAATTGTTGTTCTCGAAATGGTATTATTCCTGAAAATTTGAAATCAGCAATTATGCTACCACGTGATAAAAATGGTCCTTGATGCGACTTAAATAATTACCGGCATATTGCTCTACAACCAGGTTTTTTTTAAATAATGGAAAAGATTATAAAATTTAGAATGGTTGTATTCTTCGACTCTGCTTTAATATTGAATTTTTAAAAGCTCTTGACATGGTCGATCATAACCTTCTATTGCATACGCTTTCTAAAATCGGTTTCAGAGGAAACATTAACAATTGGTATAAATCGTATCCTGCAAATCGTAATTAAGATGACTGGAACTATAGGCAGTCCTTATGTTTTAAACATTGGTGTTCCTCAAGGTTCTGTCTTGGGGCCTCTTTTATTTTTGATATACATAAATTCAATTTTTAGTACAAATTTGCCGAATTTTCAGAATCATTTGCCGCAAAGCGATTTTGCATTTTTTGTAGATTAAAACCGTGTGGGATCTGTTGGGTTCCGACCAAGTTTGATAATATGTGATATAGCTTACTCAAGTAACGTTTAATTTCTTTGTGATATAAAGTAATGCATTTCTGTAAAAATAATAAAATTTATTCTGATTCAAAAATTTATGAAAATATTCTTGTCCGTCTTAAACTGAAAACTTTAATTTCGGTAATTATTCTCTGTCCATTAGTGTGCTGGAATCAATTCTGTTTCAAATTGCAATTTTGAATTTTCGCAAAAAAAAATAATTCATTATAAAAATGGTCTTTTAGAGATGTTTTTTATTTCTAAACATGATCACTTTTTGACAGTTTTACTATAAAATTGTGATATACATCGGGCTACATTATGCTGTGTGCTCGTGCTCTATAATCTCTAGAAATTTTATCTGTTTCATACAAATCGATACTTTGAAGTGCATAGCACTAGAGCGTCATAATTGTTTCAAATTGGTCAGGTAAGTAGGACCTATAACATGTCTTAATTCGAGAGTTTCAGTATACAAATTGCATCCGTGTGTCGATAAGCAGTTCCTATAAACATTAACCTACACCAGAGTTAAGATAAATCCATATCACAATCCGTTAATGAAATTCGATAGACACATGCTTCCCTATTTTTTTATTTTCCTTAGCTAACAGTGTAAATATATCTATGAGGTTTGCACTAATACAAACTGCGCTAAACAAAGTTCTCTACACATTCTTTAAATATTTCGATTCCCGATATTTTCGATCAGCGAATTATCACATTGCATTTTTTTAAAATCATAAACAAATAGGATTTTCGCTGCTATACATTCATTCAAAAAATACCAATTTGAATGAATATAATTAAACCATTTCTTAAATGGTTAGAATAAAACTCCGATTGATACAATTTGATTGATTGTATAAATGGCCATTTCTCGATTTTGGATTTTTCGGTGAAAATATTGAAATTGAAATATTTGCTTGCATTGCCTTGTCTCGCACGTTTAAACAGAGATAGCAAAATAATTTCAAATCAAAAATTATTCGGTAAAACTGATCTAGGTGGCCTAACTAATTGCTTGCTTGCTAAACACCTAGCCCAATATGTAGAGAACTTTGTTTAGTGAACTTTAGTGCACATTGTTTAGCGTAATTTGTTTTAGTGCCCTATATGTACTGCAGTTTTCATTAGTGATCTCATAGTGCACTACACATGGAATCAATATGAAATTTGGTTATACAAGAGCCGAGAAATTAAATATAGTATATTCACCAAAGTTCACTCATCATTTACACACTTGAATGCACTACTGAATGCATACCAATTAGTATCCAAATTTTGTCATATATATTGCTTATCATCATAAATAGACGAGAGTCAAAACACTTAGTTACATCCATTGCAGCCTTGTTGATCTAATCGGCTCTAGAGTTGTTTTTAGTATAAAACGTCAATAACATTTTTCGCCGATAGTTAATCATTTTTTCAAATTTTTTTGACGCTATAATTTGTTAATACTATACATACCCAACTGCAGGGAACCTCCTTCTATGTTAATTTATGGTAAATATACATCCGAGCTCGCTATTGTTCTACTTCCTCAGGAATAAACAGCGGGAGCGGAGCACGTATACCTGTATAGGAAAAGAAATAAAAGTTTTAATTTAAGAGGAAAACTGTCATTTAAGAATTACTCGTATCATCATAAGAAAGTTAATGGAAATTTAGGAGTTCATTCACGGCGTTAGTTATTTCGAATATTTTGACATTTAGGTGTAAGCGATTAATTAAGCGTGTAATTAAGCGATTTCTAAACTAGTGCCGATAGCTCATTGTATATTTTTCAATTCCCATCGGTGTGTACTATAACTTTTATCTATTCACACTTGAGTTACTTAATCATATTGTTGACATATAAACCGGTAATGACAATTTGCAAATTTTCATTCCCTAGTTCAATATTATAGCTATATGCCAACCCTTGGTCTTATAGATAGCAATTGTTAAAATTAAATTTTGGCAATATGGTTTCCAAAAGTATTAATTTCCAATTTCGTGCACGCAGGATAGCCCTATTCAAAAACTTGAAATTATTTTTCAATATATCTACTTATACGTTACGGTTTTGTTTAAATTCTCGGCAAAATTCTAAGAATAAGCTTTGAGTGTAAAACTGAACTACGATAACTTTCCTAAAAATAGAGACCGAAGAAAATATTTCATCGTTCAAAATCTTAAAATTATCGATACAATGTAGCATAGCAATAAGGTAGCAAGTAATCTTGTTTTATTTAAGGAAAAAGTCTGAATGTGACATTTAAATATTTCAAAGTATACGAATTCAAAGACATCTTGAAGTCAATTTGATATTTAATTATACCATTTACCTAACCTCTTGCAATGTAACATTTTTTAAAAACAATACTTTTATCAATAAAACTGAGTTCACAAAAGTGAGCCTATCGTTGCAATTCCCGTGGAATCTCTGACTTCAATGTTAAACCACATTCATACATTTTTCTTGTCGCCACAGCATCGGATTATGAAGTGCATCGGATTATGAAGTATGAAGGATATGGAGTACGAAGGAAACCATTGCAAATTTATCAACGATCGAAATTGTCACCGTTATCGAAATTGTCGCTTTGTTAACGTATTTCGTTATAACAAATTCTCGAGATCGCTGCTTGCATGCTACATTGTAAAATAATGTACTTTTATATACTTTCAGATGCTCAATTTGCGTAAGGAAAACAGGTTCAGAGTTACCACTTTTGTTGTGCTATAATCGTTGTTGCGAGAATTTGAGCCTAGAGCTTCTATTTAGTCAAACACTTTAGCTAAATATTGCGATTTACAGATCAAAAACAAGGCAATTTTAATATTGGGATGATTTCTTTTAAATTGGGACGTAGAACGCTTGCTAAAGTATGAGCACGCTAGCATTAGATATCAGTGTTGTGTCGTATTGTCTACACCGTGTAGTTTATTAATAGTCTACACGTGTAGACAATGTATGTAGTTAATTAAGGCGCAGGCAACATTGAGAATGTAGACAATGTTGAAAATTATTAATTCTGCTAGCGATCAGCAAATTGTTCAGAATTTAATTGTTAAATGGTTAACCATTTTAAGAGAGAGTGGGCATCATTCTTACCACAAATTTGAAAACTTTGAACAAAAAAGTTTCTCAAACAAGTAAATGTTTAATGATCCTACAAGTTCATCGTTTCATAATACTAATAAATGTGATAGAAGTCTTCATGGATATTTCAGACAATGTATCTTCCTGCCAAAAAGAAACAGGAGAACTAATCGGCGATTGATTATAAATTAATGATTTTTTCCGTGTTGCATAAAAACCGGCGTTAAACATGGCAATCAACTTGTAAGTATACAGTATTCCTTTCGAAGGTGCACGAGACGTGTGGCACATTGCAAAGGCAACTTCTTTTGTAGCTGGATTTAACGTCGTACTGCGTTATGATTATCGATAAAGCCCATGAAAAGACATTACATACCCACATTTTATTAAATATCTTTAAAGATGTAATTTCATTTCGATTAGAATTGCAATTGTTAATTTCTGTAGATCAGCCCTGGATGCAGAAAAAGTTATTTTTCGATTTGCCGCTTCTATTTTACGAATATACTGACGGAACGCTTTACGCTAAATGGATTACATAGAACTATGGTTTTAATTTAAAAATATCAAAAAAAAATTTCACTAAAATCAATTAAAACTTTTAAGATTGATTTACATACGACTTACAAGATTTTATTCCGGAGGTTTTTCATTTCGCTTTAAATTCTAGATTTAAATCAAAACACAAAGTGAATTGCTGTTAAAGCCATTCAGCGTATAAGTTTTACAATATTAAGTATTGCAGTTCTGGCCTCATACGTAATTTATACAGAACATAATCTGACTAATAATAAATTAACGCTACGTCAACACACATTCATCTAAGAACTAGGTAAGCTAGCTGCTCGTAATTTCACTGATTAGTAAGTCGTAAGCTGCTCGTAATTTCACTGATTAAAAACCAGTATCCCGATTGAACAAAGAACATCCAATAAGTTCCATTAAATTGCAGAGTTAAACTAAAAAGAAGTCGAGAACGATACAAACATATCGCCACCACATAAGCCTGATCACAAGCACCAGCTTATTTGTATATTATACATTCACTAAAACGATATCGGTATCGATCGACTAACAATAGTATTGGAGCAGTACGTTATTGCAAGCGGCCCGATGGTTGCAATCCTGACACGCAACCATCGCTTTACTGTTTTATAAAATCGGACCAGGCCTACCGTTCTTGGGTAAGGCTCTATGCAAAAACACATTGGAGCTCATGGGTAGCGCTGAAAACAGATTATCACTCAGAAAGAATGTAATTGCTAACATACTTTAATCATACAAACCAAAATTTGGATTTATAGTATACATCAACCACAAATTCACCACAATACTCAAGAAACCACCTAACAACAAATAATCCCACGCAGATAAAGAGGCACCCGATGAAAACTAGAATTTCGCGTAGCATCCTTACGGTATATTTTTAAAGTCACACTATGAACTGGGAATCCTTCGAGACGTACGTACGATGCATCACTACTCAGCACACAAACGGATATAAGATATCTCGTGTCGTAATCTAATTCGCCATTATCTTACCCATTTGTATGGTTTTTTTGGCCTTTTTGATAAATTAATAGAATACTTCGATTGTGGACTAAAGCTCTTTATATCTTGTCGGTTCTGATTAAATCGACACTAGGAGGTTTGTGTTTAGCTTGGATCAACGTTACGTGAGCTATACCGGCGTACGGTCATTTACCGAGTGATATATGAGAAATAATTTTTGAGCTCACTCCACTGCCGGTGGAGTGGTTTTAAATCGAGTGACAGGAGCTTAATGTTTTAGGCTATAAATACTACTGTTATATTCTACTAAATTTTATTTAATAAAAAGTTTCATTTCAATTACCGATAGAACTGGGTGCCAGTTGACACTGGCAATTTCAAAAATAAAATCTACATAAACTATTCAAACTAAACTAAACGTTGTTCGAATTTTTTTTCGAAATTATTATAAAGGGTATCATTTCGAGGTATAGAACTTTACGTTGGCAACACCGATTTGACAGCGGACAGTTGATTTTTTTTTAGTTTGGTTTGCCATTTCATAATGAATAGACTCACGCCAGAGCAACGGTTGCAAATTGTTGAAATTTGCTTTGAAAATAATAGTTCAGTTCGTGAAACTCAAAACAAAATTTTCTTCAGTGATGAAGCTCATTTTTGGTTGAATGGATAAGTCAACTAGCAGAATTGTCGCATTTGTAATGAAGATAATCCACGAGCCATTGTTCAAAACCCATTACATCTACAAAAGTTACCGTTTGGTGTGCTTTATGGGCCAAAGGAATCATCGGAATTGTCTCCCAATCACATGGTGACATGATTATTAATTTTGTGTACCTCAGTTGGATGGTAATGACATCAGAGACATGTGGTTCCAACAAGACGGGATCATTTGCTATACAACGTGCAATATAATTAAGTTACGATAGAAACATTTGTTGAACGATTAATATCGAGAACTGGACCTGTCAATTGGCCACCGCATTCGTTTGATTTAACACCGCTGAACTATTTTCTTTGGGAGTATGCGAAGTCACTTGTCTACGCTAACAAGTCAGAGACTATTGTACTGGTCATTAAAATTACTTTTCTGTCTTATTTAAATGTAAAGTTCTATACTACGAAATGAAACACCCTTTTCTGGCGGAAAGGAATGACCATGATACTACGAGTATGTGATATGTGGCGTAAGTGTTTATTAACGACAAAAAAAGATTACATTACTAATAAAAAATTTGAAATTGAGTTTGAATAAGTTGAATAATTTTAAAAGTACTAAGCTCGCTTGTTTGGGTTGCAAAAATAAAATTTATTTCTCCTAGCACTGAAAAACCCAATTGGAAAACAACAACAAATAATCTACATTGTCTACGAATTATCTACATATTCTACCAATTCTCGAAATTGTTTACACAAAAATCAATTGTCTACACTATTTTCGGCACAAACTTGTAGACATTTCTGAAGTACGCGTAGACACAAAATACTGTTAGCTATTCGGTAGTTGCAGCACAATAAAGTTATAATATCCTGTAAGAAGTATCTACCTTTAAGCTTAATTAACACAGATAATTAATTTACTGAAACAATTTTTGTTATAAGAAATTAATGCAAAGTTAGATGGGTATTCCCGTTTGGTAAACTAGGCTCAGTTTTCAAATAAATAAATTCTCCTAATGTGTATGTTTCTATGACTCTATCAACCACATTTTAGTAACCGGCCTTGAATATCGCACCACTCATGATATAGTTTAGTTTTGCAAGGTTCATTATAAGGTATCTGCAGACATGTACAAATAGAAACTTGCAACGTTGAATGGATTTTGTATGCGTATATATATGGTATTTAGAGTGTTCTCTTATGAATGATTAGAGGGTATAGTAACAAAATTTGCAAAATTGTAAACTATATTATAATTTAGAACATAAACCGTACCTCAATAATACCTTGTAATATTTTCTCATGAAAATATATTTTATTATAATGAAAAAAACACGAAATAGAAATCAATTAAACATTATTATGGAAAGCGTGAAAGACGGATGTTTTCTTTTTTTTATTTTTTTTTGGAATTCGTAAAAAATTGATTAAAAGAAAAGAATTGAAACTAAAGTAACAACAAAAAATTATTTCAATGTCAATTAAGTTCTTAAAAAGTGTTTCGTTGCACGGTTGTATTGGTGGTCGTTTTATTATTAGTTTATTTCAAATCGATTTTTAATATCGACTTGCTATGCACAATTTGTGGTTGTTTTATTATTTCATTTTACAAGAAGTGAAAATGTACAACATAACGAAATAATTTTTATTTACATAAGATAATATAACATAGGGAAATATATCTTAGATATTGATATACACATGCTTGTATATTAAAATATCATACCACCTCCGCGCTCTACACATAGACATACATAAGTCTATATCATTTGTTTATACAGAGGTGTGCTTTAGAAGGCTCACGCGACCGACTGACTTAAAGAATTGCCCGATCTTTGATAAATAATTAAGGCCAATGAAAGAAATATAATTTCGCGTTAATTAGGTATTATATCGTATCGTATGAACCATTTGTGTTAAAATAATGTGTGACTGCCTTGCTTGCGCAATGTTATACAGCATTATTTAAAATTTGTTATGTGCAAAATTTCCAGAATACAACGAGAACAGTGATAATAGTGTCGTTACGATTGCGCTTTTTGGGGCCTCACGATCTTTCAATTTATTCCATGAGTATGGTGATGGTAACGAAATCGCGGAATTACTAGAAGAACTCTTACATTTTTAAGAGATAATATTTAGTGCTAATAGAATAGTTTGTAATAAAACAATATTTTGTTGAAGCTACACAATGCTTAAATACGTATATGATTACATATCGTATAAAATCAATATCCCAGGTGAAGTTTTTCAAAGCACCATCAACTCTACTCTGTGACCAGCAGGACTGTTTGGAAAGGAATTTGATTTGGGCCAAAAAAGTGTTTTTTCTGTCACCCCATACTTGCCACCTAATCCAGTAGCAAATTTTAAAGCTGGGAATAATAGTGCCACAAGTCTGGAATGTAACATGACACCCCAAATAGACATTTTACTTTCAAAATGTAAATAAAATGTCTTCAAAGGCAGCTCAATTGCATAATTTTGTTTTAAAAACACTCTTTCCGGTTTATATCATCTGTGAAACATCATTCAACGATAAAATCTTAAATTCGGAATTCTTCCCTTTAGTCAATATGTGGTATATAGTTGGGATCACTCATCCCAAATAAGCATAAAAAAATCCGTTGGCGGAGTACATCAAAGCCGTCGATACATCACTGCCTAACGAATTGGTAGATTTAACGAATCCATCGATCGTGGAATTGTGTGTTAATATAGCCATCAATAATAAATCATACGCATTTACGTGGCGTATATTCCGCCTGATTCGCCTGCATTTCAATCTCTCAAATATTAGTTGCACTTATGATGAAGAGACTAACGAGATTATGCCTGTAAACGTGAATTCGGATAACAAGCACCTATTCATCGACACCATATTTGACTCAAATTTGAGTCGAAACTGCGAATTAAAAAATGGGCGAGACCGAACCTTGGACCTTATTTTTACTAATGAACCAGTTTTAGTAAAAACAGAAGAATCACCAACACCTTTCGTTATTAATGATATTCACCATGAAGCAATAGAAACAATATTGGAAACTAATGTGAATAACAGGTTCCAAAATTACCAGAAACTGACATAGATGTAAATGTGGAAAATGTTCCACACATATCTATTGAAAGGCATTGATTTATTCATTCCCGTGTCTATGAGCAAACAAACAAATATTCTCTATGCGGTATGATGATCAACTTATCAGTCTTAACAACAAAAACGACAAGGCTTATAAAGAAAACCTCAAATTATGTTCCCAGGATAGTACAGGGGTCGGCGCTCGAAGTGTTGCAAACGTCACGCTGATGTAGCAACCAAACGGTTAACGGCAGCGCGCTCATTTTTTGACAAGCGTCAACAAAAAAAGTTATCGAAAGGGAATTTACAAGTGAACAAAATGTTTGTGTATTGGACCATTACACGTTACAATGATACCAGTAGCATCAAAAAACGCCATGGAGGTGAACATCCAAAAACAGCAACATCGTTAGAAACTTTAAGCAAGACTTTGTTACCCTGGGCACATAACCAATTCGGTAGAAACTATTGGGCGTTTCTACAAGACTCGGCACCATCCCATAAAGCCCGTGAAACCCAATGTTTTTTACAAAAACAAGTTCCCAGCTTCATTTCATCTCAGAAATGGCCACCATATTACTCGGACTTAAACCCAATGGATTTTTCCATATGGTCCATTCTGGAGGCCAAAGTATTAACTAAGAAATATGAGAAGGTCGACGCTTAAAGATTTCTATTCGCCGAGAATGGGACAAAATACCATCACACCGTATTCGTGCAGCGTGTGAAGCCTTTTCGGACAGACTCGACGACATTATCCGCGCTAAGGGTGGCTGGATCGAACAATAACATATTGTTTGCTAAATTTGAAATGTTTTTACGATACACTGAAGTTTTGAAATCAAAAAAACCAAAATTGAAATAGTGAATAGAAATTTACTGCGTGTAACCAAAAATTTGATTCTTATTTTGAACTGAGATAAAGAAGCTATATATTCGCAATCTAATGGAATTAAATAAAAGGCGATCCCAGAAACTTTTGGAATTTTTTTAAAATCAAACGCGAAACTGATGGTTATCCAGCCTGGACGAGATTTAAAGATCAAAAGTCTTGTGATCCACAGATCATAACTAACATGATCGCTGAGTTTTCCTATCTGTTTATTAAAGCTTAAAGCCTAAAGTTGATTAAAGATCCAACCACTAGTGAATATATACAGTCATATTTACTTCACACACGGTGCCAGAAGGCATCCAGCGAGCATTGGTAGGATTGGGAGAAGGATGTGGTCCTGATGGTATTCCGGCTTTATTTTGGAAAATTCTAAAAATTTTACAATTCTTCTAAGTATTTTGTTTAATCAGTCATTAAAATTGGTAACTTTTCCACAATAGTGGAAAATAACTAGACTGACGCCTATTTTCAAAACTGGATCTAGAAATGATGTTTCTTACTACAGAGGTATTACATCTACATCTGCTGTACCTAAGTTATTTGAACTGGTACTATACAACTCATTCAAAGCAATGTTTCTGCGGTGTATATCGCAACCCCAACATAGTTTTATGCCCAAAAGATCAGTATTGACAAATTCCATAGAACTACCAGCTATTTTATTAAAGAAATTAACAAGCACAAATAAGTTGATGTAATATACACCGACTTTGCAAAAGCTTTCGACTACGCCAGCCACTGCAAAATTTTGGAACACATTTTCAAGTTCAGATTTTTCAGCCAGTTCGTAATCTGGTTCAAATCGCATTCAATATATTGAAATAGGAGATTAAAGGCCGATTAGAATACAAGCAACCTTTGGTGTTCCACAAGGCTCTCACGTTGGCCTTTGAATTTTCATAACCTTCATTAATGGTATTACTGAAATGATAAAGCATTCCAAAACCCTAATGTTCGCAGATGACCTCAAAATCTACATAACCGTCGAGTCAGTCGACGATGCCAATAAACTACAAGAAGACCTTGACAGTCTAGCGATATGGTGCGAGTTTAATTCACTGGATCAACATTTAAAAGTGAAAATCTCTATAATTTCACCGAAGAGCCAACCCTGTTACCCAAGGCTATAAGATAAATGGTGTACTTCCACAGGTAATACACTTGAAACTAAAGACATAGGGGTTACTGTCGTTAAAAACATGAGCTTTAATAAATACATTGAGCTGAGTATCGCTAGAATAAACTCCATGCTCGGTTTTGTCAAACTTTGAGCGGGTGACATTTTTGATTTGGAGACAATTAAGATCCTGTATTGTGCTTACGTTCGATTCCAACTGGTATTGAGAAAATTTAAAAGAAGTGTATACGCTAGTTAACCTGGGAAGACGGATCGGTTTATGATCATGATCTACCATACCACGTAAACATACAGTGTCCACCACCATATTTAGCTGGATGTAAGACATACAACTTGGCAGTGCTAAAAAATAAGCGTGAATTGCTAAAAAGTATATTTTTAATCTCCTACTATGCCTAATCGATGCACCAGATGTAGTAAATTCAATTAAAATGATGATTCCTAGTAGACAACTAATATAACATGACTTCTTCCACTTAGACACAGAACCAACTATGGCGATAATGAAGCATTGAAGATGATGTGTAATAGTTTCAATAAAATTAACTATTTGTTTGATTTCTGTTTAACTAAAGAAAATTGTAAAAGTAGATTAAGTCAATTTTATGTCCCCCAGTGATTTTATTATTGTTACTTACTTGTTACTATAATTTTATATTTTAAATTTTCAAATCCAAAGTGGATTTATTTTATTTTGTATTTTTAGATTATGAAGCAAATAACACGTTACATTATGTAACATAATTATTAATCCAGAAAGGGCCCACATAGATAACGCATTTGCTCACAACTGTGGTCTAGAAGTGGCTAAATGGTCAAATCAGAGTATATAAATGAGAAAGCGTAAGAAAGCAATTCACACAGTTTTTACCTCCTACAGCATTAAAACGACTTAGTTCTATTTGGAGATAACAGAACAAACGTACCAAATGCTGAATTTTTATTTATTTATAATAAAAAAAAACCCAGCAGTTGAATAAATAATGAAAAAATTTGAATTTAATATGTACATTCATAATATCCGTGAATTTAACTCATAGAATTTGGTTGGCGATCTTGTAAATCTGATGATCAATTATTTTATCGGTGTCTCGTAAGATACACTGCAGAGATGGGCGTTTACGCGTCATCTACTATTTTTTTACGTGATCGCGTCGATAACTCATCGACAACGTCGACTAATCGTAGACCAGCCGACAACTATTTTCAATTCACGTCAGGAGTGGTTGAATGATCTACACATTTTGAACTTCTTCCTCCAGAGATTTTAGTATATGCAAATTAATATTACTATAAAACATACAGTAAAACCTGTCTAGGTTGACGACAAAATAAAGAAATTTCCTAGTCAACTTGGCGGAGATGGCCAACTTAAGAAAAAATATGGAAAAACACGTAAAATTATCCTGAACAACAATATCTTGGATGTGAAGCTACAGCCTGCTTGCTAAGCTGAGTAAATTTCTGCATCACCTCCCTGACATAGAGCAAACAAGGTGCAAGTTTTGAATACTTCAATACCGATGGAAATCAATACCAAAAGTTATATTAGAAAAAATTATTTTGAGAAACAGCAAACCAAACTGTTAGTTATTTGAAATGCTTTGAAATTGCTTGGCATGATGTGATATGGAAATTGTACTTAGCACAAATAGATTCGTGCTCAAAGTCGTGAGGAAATTTTAAAATATGTTTATGTTTCAACACACTGACACATTACAATACATATTTTATAACCCCACTTTGCACATTTTTAACACAATATTCACGATATTTATTCTTCCATTTTCAAGATTATTTAAGCACTGTACAAAAACAAAAACAAAATATCAAAATTGTGCACTGGTCGACAGAAATCTTCCATCGCGATAAATACTCGTACGCCTATTTGATAAGAGATGGCGCGCAAACTCTATAATCTATTAATATACATTCTTGCACAATAGAGCATTCTTGCACAATAGAGATAGGCAGCAGCAACTTATTACAATATTAATATTGACCATATTCATGTCAAACAGTTTTTGAAAATCTATCGTAATTTTGAGTAATTTGTACCGGTTTTAAACATCATTTTAACAGTAATATTTAATGATTCTCCATTTTTTGTTTAGCAAGCAAGGGAATTTTAACTGCTGAGTGCCTCTGGTGCTATTATTGAGAAAGGAAAGCAAGGAAAGCATTAAAACTGCGCCAATAGTAGCACTTGATTTTACTTGTGTGGTAATTAAACCTTCTGATTGCTGCTCATGTTAAAGCTCTTGTCGTTATCTTAGCAATTATTATTACTAATACTGGAACTTCAGATTGTAAAGAGTGGCGTTAAGTAAGTTCTAAGTAATTATTGGATGGCTTTGAACACTCACCGTTGGCTATATCTGAGCGATTTAACTTGGAGTAATTAATTTAATTAACAATCATAAATCTACTGTCGTAATGGAATATCATATTCTGACATTTTAACCCTCAAAATTCAGCTGTTAAAACCTAATTTTAGTTTTTTCCATTCAAAATTAATTAAACATATGGCTTAAGGCCAGTTATTCGCTGTGTCTGAAAGTTATTACTCGGCCATCGCAACTAAGGGTTTGGGATTGAAAAATCCCGCGTCTCGTGAATTTATTTATTTAGTTATATTTTAAATTTTTCTAGAAATTTTAATTTGACGTTAAATCTATGAACTGATTTTAAAATAATGATGGAAAAATATTAAATATATATTTCTGTTTGTTCAGGGATTACTGAAGAAAAGAAACATTTTGTGATCCTCCTAATAATCCTATCGTGCTAAGAACATTTAATATGCCAAATCGCGTACCAACAAAACAACATTGTTGAAAGTCATCGATTACTTTTCGAACTTTCCGAAAACAGGTCAGTAATGATTTTGACGATTTAAAAGTGGTGATTTCGACATGGAAGGCAGGGTTCCTCCAGAAAATCCAAAAAAAAATCGAAGACGAAGAACTGAGTTGATCGTTGAGCCATTTCTAAACAGTTACATGTACTGCAAAAATGGTTTTCGATTGTGAAGTTGGAAACGCTTTTTGCATCGTATTGTCACTGGCAATGAAGAATGGATACACTATGATATTACCAAGCGTCAAAAAACTAGTAATCCCTGCCATAGATTCAAAGCCGAAAATCACTGGCTTATCAGATACTCCAACCTAGTGAAACCATCACGGGCTGTCGGCATCGTCTATAAGTGATGCGATTCAGCCGAGAATTGCCGGAAAACGGCCACTATACGAGCAGAGACACAATAAAATTATTCATCAGTACGACAATTTTCGGGCTCACCTTGCAAGGCTATGGTCAAAACATAATTGAAAACGCTAACATATAAGGTATTATACCCCATCCACCGTGTTCGTCAGACATTGCTCTTTCTGATTACAACTTGTTTCGATTGAGAACTCATGATCTGACTGAGCAATGCTTTACTTATTATGGAAATAACAAAAAAGTGGGTCGATTCTTGGATAGCTTCAAAAGACAAGTCGTTGGTCCGACATGGTATCCGTATGCAACCAGAATGGTGGAAAAATGTAGTGGCGCTTAGCTATTAACACTACTTTGATTTTGGTAAAAACAGTTTTTAATAAAAAATATTTTCCGCTAAATGTCAGAAAACCAACAAGAACAAGCTTATTGATTCTAATTTATTAGAATTCTTTTTGTTCTTAATTGGTTTTCGTAAACGCTATGCTTTTCAAAATATATGCAAAAATCAAAAATGCTCTTATTGAAGATGACACAGAAAATTATTTTTTTGTTTTTCAAATGTTGTCATTTCCGCTAATGGATAAATTTTATAAAAATGTTTTGTATCAATTTTGCTGCAAATTTAAATTGGAGTCTTTTAATTCACACTCGCATTTTAGTAAAAAAAAACCTAAAACAAACGAGCCTGTGGAATCTGCCACTTTCGATATTCAGATTTCCATCATATTTCACTAAAATGTAAGTGTGATTTTTGTCAAATTTCATTGGAACTTCGCATTCCTAGGAAAAGCGTAAGTATGTAATTTCACGCCGGTCAGTCAATGCTACTTTGTAGATAAGTCAACAATTGACAGAAAAATCGGCGTTTATCAAAACTCGTCATATCCACTTAAATTTTAGAAAAACTGTTGTGACCAGTTTTATCGCAAATTTAATTTAAAATGTTTCTATTCTTAATCCTTTTTCCCTTAATTGTTATACTTTTCAAAATACATATTTGCAATAATTAAAAAGCTCCTGTGGTAGTTGCCAAATTCGATAGATCGATTTAGGTCAAAAATAACTAGAAGTTTATAATTTATCAAAAAATCTTGTTAGTTTTGAAATTTCACTCCGAACAGCCAATCTGTCTGGACTTCAGGGTATAGTCAGGCAACATTACATTACCACAGAAACATAGACTCACACATACACGCACAGAGAATTTTTAGAAAACTATTATTCTGATATTGACGATATAGCAAAAAATAAATCTGTAAAAATCGCGAGGTCGAAATTTTTCATGATTGTTAATTTTATTGAGTAAAAGGAGATAAGGTTGACGTGAATGCTATCAACTTTAGTAACGAGTATTAAAGCTTTTGGCTCTTAGTTTTCGATACCATTTCCTCATAAACGGTATCATACATATTCTAATCTACAAAACCATAAATTTTTCATTTAGAGTGAGTGTGATATCCTTATTTATAAATCAACTGAATAATTTTCCAAATAATAAGAATGTGAATGATGCTCCGCGATCAGGAAGAGCTAATTGGTCATTGGCAAATTATTATTATTAAATTTTGTTGGTTGCAAGTGGATCAAAATTGACAGTTCAGACATTCATAAATCTATTATCTCTGGAAAGTTCCAACAAACATTTTAGTGACTGGCATTTGTCTGCTGCAATTTTACCGCACAAGTGGTTCAGCGGTTAATGTTTCAGTAATTAGACCTAAAGCATTAGGTTCGAATCTCAACAGAGTGCAGAAAGTGAAAAGTTTTGATTTCAAATATGACATCCTTGTTTTTATCTCGTAGAGAAACAAACAAATTAACTTTTTTGGCCTTTATGTACAATTTCATCAATACAGTCAAGAACTGTAAACGAAACATTTTCACGAACTGTTGGCACACGTAATATTTGGAGATCTGAACGAGTTTATCCTAGAGTTTTGACAATTTAGATGGGTGTCAAAAATGGAGGAAAAAATTAACTGTTTATTTATCCGGAACTTAAGGAACATTAATTTTATGATTAAGATTGTTTACTAGCAAGTTGCTTTGCAAAATTTCAGAAGATATTCTATTCGCAATTTAAAAGGTTTAATTAGATATATTAAGGAGAACAAAAGTCGACAAGGATGGGTTATAACAGTCACTCTGGTCTCCAATTCATGGTTGGATGTGAGAAGAAGTTATCAAGATGATTTAGTTGGGAAGAAGTGCAATGTTATGTTTTTTATGTTTACGAACTAATTGAATCAGTTTCTCAGTTTTTTAAGCAATGTGAAGTTCTATAACAATTAATGAATCGTTTCAATACTATGAATTTCTTGTTGATACACGTCGTCTAGTACTTAATATTTTATCATATAAGCTGGTATCACAAGAAAATAAAACACGTTGTAAACAAAGCAAGTGAATGAATTTAAATTTTCGATAAAATAATTAATTAATAATTTTATTTGGGGAAATACTAATTAAAAATTAGAAAAAAAAATATTTTTACCGCTCTGATGGTGCCACCGTAGATGGGGAAATTGTAATAGGTAAATAAAATTTTTATTTGTAATCATAAAAAATGTCGAAAACTTTCTTAACCCAAACTTGAATATACGATCGCAGTAAAACCGGTATTTACACGAAATTTAAATAGCAAAAGTTTTACATCCAAATTGAAGAATGTCATCTGAAATGCATTCATTTCAATTGATTGTTTTTTTAAACCTGATATAATTCTGAAAAATTTCATAACTTTACTAAATGTTGACCTCAAAATTTTTGCAAATTTACTTTAGGCGAAATCAAAAAAGTAGTTTTTAAAAAAACCTCTGTATATGCGTGTGTGGTTCCGTTGTTGATATCGTAGCTTCTCTACCGGCCAGACGGATTGGCAATGATGCTAATGATTTTTGGCTGAAATCGGCCCACCAGAAGTGACAGCCTCCACAAGAGCTTTCTCGTTTTTTGAAAATATTTTGAAAAGTATACCATTTAAAGAAAAGTGAATAAAAACTAAATGATTCTAAATTAATTTTGCGACCATATCCACAGTTTAAGCGAAAATTACGATTTTTGACAAAAAAAGTTTTTTAACAAAAATTCAGTGAAATGTTAAGTCGAAATCAGTCCACCGGAAGTGACAGTTTTCATATGAGGTTTTTCGTTTTTGCCAATATTTTGAAAAGTATATCATTTACGAGAAAAACACTCAACAAAAAATTCAGCCCCTTTACAGCCCATTCGGAATGATTGTTCGGGATTAAACTTCAAACTAAAGCTGTTCTCATAAATGTTTGGTTGAAATCGATCAACCGGAAGTGGCCACTTCCATAGGAGCTTTTCCGTGTTTTGCAAATATTTTGCAAATATTAACGAGGAAAACAACTATGAACCAGGAGATTGTTAATTAATTTTGCAACATTATCAACCAAGATCAGTTTTTTCGACAGCTCAAACGGATTGATTGTTCGGGACTTAAGCTTTTTTCATTAATTGGGAGAAACGTCCATTTTTAAATTTGAATTTCGTTTCGTAGATCCTTTTCTTGCTCCTTTTATTTTACAAACATTATTTTACGGACCGAGCAAAAGAATATAGGTATGCTTTCACAATTCATCATATGTCCTTCCGTCTTGCACTACTTATCTCGTACACCTTGTCTCCAACTAAAGACGTATCATATGCTCGTATATCTCCCTATAAATTTTTAGTAGCAGAAATTAAAGATGAATAGAAGATGGCATAACTAAAATTATTTGATGATTCCGAAATTGTTATATGAGCACGTTTTTCTCAATTAACTGACCGTGACAAATTACATCATAAACCTGTTGGAACTAATGAGATCGTCAAAGTTATGATTTCCAATGTTTTCAAAATGTTTGGAAAGTAGTAAAACATATAAAGACCTTTCGTTAGACAGTTCTTCAGTTCGTTCCCAACTGCCACCAACTTTTGGTAATAAACTAAGTAACTTCGTATAAAAAGAACTAGTCTAATCCGAAATAAACCTAGATTTCATTTTTGTTCGTATTTTGTGTCACAAAAGTTGAAATTCTTGTAGGAGGAATACACAAAAATTACAAAACATTTGTCAATTTAAAAACTTATGTAATAGAATTTCAAACGATTGGCCTATGCACTCAAGATAAGTTAATAAAAAGCTGGCTGAAAGTACCAATTTAAACTAATTTTCTTTGAAAATTAACCCCCTCTTAGAAACGAGGAAGAAAAATATACAAAGAACATTGTTTCATGTTGCATAATGCTAAACAGCAGAGATACAGTTAAATTCGTTTTCCGAAGAGCGGAAAAGATCTCCGCTCACACAATTCTATTGCTACTTAGATAAAATTGCCGCAGTTGTTAGTTGAAATGGACATAGGGCTATAGGCTAAGCGAGGTATACTATAAGGTAAGCTAATCCATAAATTCTAGATTATCCTAACTAAAATCAATTGTTATCAAATCACTTGATCGTACTATATTTCTCTTTGGTTGATATTTACGACGATGAACTTTTTAAAGAGAAGCAAAACCCAATTTCATTGTAATTTTCTCTCTTTTCGGTTTCTGTGAAATAATTAAAATAGAAGAAATGATAAAACTGACTAAAAAATATTTCAAACTGACCTGAATATGAAATTTAAAAAAGTTAAAATTTGCTATAATTCAAGTTTGTCACAATGCTCGCCAAAAATCATTTAAACATTTTCTAATTTTAATCTATAGTAGAGGTCCAACTACTGACCGCTTCGCGCGCCATCCCTATTTCGCAGCTCACTTCTGCTGTATCCCTGGCTATTAGAAAATTGTAAGTGTTGGTGAACTTCGTAGAATGTTGTTGATATCTTTAATAAAAAATCATCTCTAGACTTGTTTTCTCTTGATATCCGAAATTAGAATAGGCTACGGTAGTTTTTCAATTATTGGGGTAATTGCGTTATCGTCCATATAGGTTGTTAATAAAAACCAGACCTATAATACTTTACACTACGTTATAAAAACACTTCATGGTTCTACAAAACAAGTCTATTCCTTTTAGCAACACACCGAATCTTGGACAAGAGCTGATAGTTGTAGGTTTGTCAGATACAAGAGTGGGTAACAGAATTTTTTTAAACAAATACGAGTACCATACACATTAGGAATTGCGCATTGGAATTGCATAGCACAGCTTCTCAATTGTTTTTTAGTTGTTCATGATTTTGCAGATATTATCGAATACCGTCTTTAAACTCTTGTTAATCCATTTACTCAGCAATGGTGTAAACTCAAACCTATTCTAACCTTTACATGGTCACAAAGATTCGCACCAAATGAGACAGTAGATATAAGCTTTGGCGTTTGGATCGGGAGGTAGTGGGTTCAAATCCCGATAGGGGCAGGATGCAAAAGGAAATGTTCATCAACAGATTACGATCTGTGATTAAAAGGAACACAACTACGACTCCCTATCGGCGTGCAAAACTCATGGGCCGACCCATCTTCCATGTCCAGTACTATAGGCTGGCATGGAGCTATGCAATGCGCAGATGGTAACTTAAATCGGTCCTATAGCCGTACATCTTCGATTTGGCAGTAATTGCGTAAAGTAAGACGGGAAAATAATAAATTCTGTAATAATATATAAAACAAAACAGAGTAAAAACGAATAAAAATCTGAAGAAGGTGAAACTTGGCAATCATCAGGTGGTTATCATTTTCCCTCCTTGCCGTTGGCGGTTACGTATAAAGGAGAGCGAACCGTATTTTAAATGAAGGAATAAAATGGATGGATTCTCGTACTGTCAACTTTAAGGTTAATAACGTTGGAGTGCGTTCTTATATGAAAGACCTCCAATCCCCATTTTAGGCGGAATTGCTTCAATGTCCAAAATTTGACAGCTGTTGAAGTCGAACATGTGTTGAAATTCATAAGAATGCGTTGACAGAGCCGTACTCGATCCGTTGATCCGTCTTAGAAACAGTCATTTTATGGTCTTGTATTCGGTATCTCAGATGGCTTCCAGACGGGAGGACGGATTACCCCCACTCCCAGAAAGTTGTCAAAATGCTCAGTTGCCCTTAAATCGTCAAAAAACAAACGATTATTTGACAATAAAAATTAAAATTTAACCGAATTTTTGTAAAAAATTATTAACCCAAAATCGCCATTTCCGCTTAAATTAGAAAGTGGAACATGTTCTTGACGATTTTTTTTAGAATCTTTCTAGTTTTTTCTTAAATACTATACTAAATACAAAATATTTGTAAAAAGATCGGAAAAAATCCTAGGAAATTTTCTGTTTTTTATCGTTTCCGTTACTCACAGAGGTTTTGCTTAGAATAGTTTTCCATAAATGCGTTACTTTACAAAATATGTAGTTGCAAAAAACGATAAAACTCATATATACAAAAAAAGTTTTTATCAAAATTCATCATTTCCGATTAGCCGATTATTTATCCGATTATTATTTAAATAATAAAGGTTAAGTATGAAATTTCGTTTAAATCAGTAAATTCGTTTGGGCTGTTGAGAGGACATATAGGCACGCTAGTTAATTTAATATTTTTATTAAAAACGACAATTTCCCTTCTTACAAGTGTCGAATCCTTTTTGTGTTTTTAAGACTAGATGTTTGCATTACACTTGATCAAGTTGCTATAAAAGCTTTCAAATTTTGGATTATAAATTAGAAAGCAATTTCAATTATTGAATCATGGGGATCAGTGTATTCGTTTGGCAATAATATTTTAGTTGAGTGTTGTGAAGATGTGGCTAATTTATTTTTTATTTCACTAATATTCCGCATATCTTAAGTAGAAATATTAGTAGAGTTCAAACTACCGAAAATGATATAATGATAATTACCGTAAATGATATAATGATAAGAATAAATGTTTACTCTCAGACAAAGTAGTATCAGATCCAACTAATCTTGCTCCAACTTCGCACTTAGAGATCATTCATATTATAAGCAGTCTAAAACACTACTACTAGCAGGGTTGATGGTATGTCGAAGCTGTTAATAAAAGGAATGGCAATTTATATTGCGTACTTATTATCATATACATTTACAACTTAAGCGACCATTAGAAATGGGTTAAACCCTATGGCGTTAAGGTGGTTGTTGTGATTCCTATTTTAACCACCTAAAGGTGATGTGACACTAATCGAGAATTACAGACCAATTTTTTGTTATCTGGTTTTTCAAAATCCTGGAAATAATCGTAATGTGTAGGGTGATGAATATCCTTAACAAAACCAATTTTTTCGTCAATGTCATAGTTTGCTTGTAGAGGCTACACTACGAAGGCATTAATATACGAGTAGAAACGAGAAACAAGCTATGTTGTTCTACTGAGTAAACTAAATCAAGCAGGTATAAGACGTGATTTTTAGAATGATTCAGTTCATATTTGAAAGGCAAAGTTCAAGTTGTTAGAATTGGATCCCTCAAGGATCAGTCATTGGATCAATATTGTTTTCTATTTATGTTATGAACTTTTTTCAAGAAATAATGAAAAATAATGTTATTTGCAGATGATACACCTTGTGTTGTTACCTTTCTGGAAAAATAATGTTATTTGCAGATGATACAGCTTTAGTCTTTTCTAGTAATTCTTTTGGAAGTGTATTTGAACATATGAGCATATGAGCAGCTGTTACATGTGTTCGGCAATGGTTCCAGGTTTATAGTTTTAGGTTGAGTGAAAAAAGTAAATATACATTTGGCTTTTTCATCTACAGATGAAAAAATGTCTGCATCATTATAGCCTCTTGTATTTATATAAATCCTTAAAAATTTTGAACAAAAGGTCTGGATTTCTAAAATAAAAATGAGAACGTATACATCACCTAAGTACTAACTTGCACTACAAGCGATTTTCTACTTTTAAAATGCCTTTCTTAATTAACTAAATTCAACATTCAATCAAATCTTCAACTAGTTTCTCTCTTTTAAAACGAAATTATTTGATTGCGTCCAAGGCTTAATCGACATCGAAAATTTACTTTTTATTAACGTTATTATCTCTAACAACCAAGTTCATTCCTCGTCGCATGACTTATTTTCTGATTTTGAAGTTAAATTTTATTTTTAAATTTAAATTTTCAAATTTTATACAGGTCTTATTTTGAAGCATACAACGAATCGGATCTTTTATATAAACTCACCAAGTTTCTTAAAGATTCCTAATTCTTAATTGAATACGTTTTGTGTATTATGATTATACAAAAAGTTTTTTACTTTTAAAATTCTTAACTTGTAAAAATGCATATTTAATAATTAATATATGATCTGTGACAACAAAAGTAGTATACATGATACATCGAGATTTCGATATAACAGAGATTGCACGCTTAGCAGTAAGTATGTTAATGATTGATTCTTGCTAGGAATATAAGGTAAAATTCGTAAAATGAATATTTTGATATGTAAACATATTATCCTGCGCCCTGTATAATGTAACGGAAATGTGTGAACATGATCAAACAACTGTGTGCGTCTTGATAAAAAAAAATTCATTTGTTTCTGCATATCAAAATTTCGAAGTGTCCTAAAATAACTAATAAATAATAACACATCACCCATTCATCTACTAACACAATTACACTATACCACTTGTACAATGCAAGCTCCATATCAATCTATATACACTGACATGGACGGTGGGCCGGCGCTGAATTCTGCATTCAGAAGGTCTTACCCAGTAATAGAGGGAGAACCCAGTACCTCCCGGTCCAAGTGCTGAAGCACTTGTCCGGTATTTGTTTCAGCATTATTAGTGCATTGCTGCTTCAAACTAATAGCCGTGAAAACACGCGACAAATATTTTAATTTGCTCTAAAGAATGAATCTTATGATGGAATATAACTTGTAGCGTGCAATTGGCTATTCTCATTTTTCATCACATACTCATATCTTTTTAAGATAAACTACGATATTATTATATATTTGGTAATATGACAAAAAGATATATTTGGTAATATGTTAAAAATTCAAAAGATCCGTCAAATCACTAAACTTTACGAGAAAAATTATTATATTTATTGTATTACAAAAAAACAAAAAATATTGTTTTTGCACAACTATGTAACTAACGCGTACAACAGTTATCTTATCAAAATTGCATTTAAAGCATGAAAGGAAGCTTAGCAAATTGTTAATTGTAAGACTGTCGGTTTACATATAACTGCCAAGTCGACTCGCCCTTCTTTTTTTATATGTCTGCTAACGCTGTCAGGACATTCTAATAAAATATATTTTTTACAAATTTTATTGTCACCTTACTATGTCTTAAAAAATTATGATCGTTCGCCATCAATTATTTTTTTTGTATAGATAATTTACATGTGGAATTAATACAGCTTACTTGTTCATCTAATCGTGCTCGTATATCATATATAGAATAATCATAATATCTGAAAGCAAGCCACTATTATACGCGGAACAAATTCGAGAGTCATGCGCGGAACCATACCACTACACTATTGCTGAACTAGGTTAGCACATGCCTCATAACTCTGAGCTCCTAATTTAATCATCAACTAATGAATAATCTGATTCAGGTGCATCAAAACGTAACAAACAGTGTAATACGTTTGACTAAGCGGCATGTAAATACTTGATTTTAATTATTTTTTTTATCACTGGTTATCTAACTCAATCGGATCAATTACGCTAAGCATGCGCACCTGTATTTGTCTTCATACAATCCCAAAATCCTGCTCATGATCACTAAATGTTTGAAGGCGGCGGAAAGTAAGTCGTTGAAAGAAGCCACAATCGACATAACATTTAATAACAATCGATTGGTTTGGCATACCTCCTATAGATTAACAGGTGGAAAACTTATATAATTGTGTGCAATTTTATCTATTACATAAAGGAAGGTTTTTCATCAAGATAAACGCATATCGTTTATTACAATCACATTGAGACTATAAATTAAATTGAATTGCAAACCAAAATCAGCAAAAATTTATGTAATAAGGTTGACATGTTCCACAATTCATAAAACACCGCCACCATTTTTATGGTGCGGATTTTATCTAATTATTGTATTTATGTAATTTTGAGGCAAACTTCAATAGTGACTTTTGGCTCATCCTATAAATAAATAATTTTAGATATTTTTTTCTATCCATCACGTAACCGTTTTAATTTGGTAGGTGACGATTTTATAGCTTAATTTATTTCATACACAATAAAAAGACGAAAAATCGTTTGTTTTTATTTGACTTTTCATTGTTTGTTGAGCGGAAATGGACAAGGTTTTTCATAATATTTTTTTATACAAATACAACTTTGTAACTATATAACACATCTAATGAAGATACGTATGAATACAATTAGATGTGTTTGTAATATTATAACAAGGCGGTGGTGCCTTGTTTGATAAATATTCACTTATACCTCTTGTGCATTATGCTATAATGCTATACAATATTTCCAAAAGTTAACAGTTAAAATAGTTTGTTTCTACATAATCGTTAGTTATAACTACTCGTATATGCAAAATTATTGATTCTAATTCTAACAAATCCTATAAATTTGACCCAATGAATGGTTTTGTTGGTTGCAAATTTTAAATTTAATTTACTATTGAATTTTAAAAAACTTTGTTTTTAAAATGTCTTCAGAAGTACTGAAATACTAAATAAATTGAAGTTTACTAAGTGGATCGAAGAAGTACAAAAGACGCTGCAATAGTTGTGCGCCATAATATTTGATAAGAAATAGATGACAAAAAACTTAAAACTTTCTCGTGCTATTTCTACAGGATGTTTTCCTGCAGTATTTTAGTCAACCCTGTGTGAATTTTTAATGTATATACACAAATACATGTATATATATGCCGTCAAAAACTATTTCCTTGTCGTACATAAATTAACAACAATTATTCAAATTTTGCGATAACTGGCGCGGTGTATAAACGAAAATTCTCACATAACCTTGATGATAATATATAAACTATATATATATGTATATATATACAATAGTTATTTAATGTCTGAAGGTCTCAAACATAAACTTAAAATTTTGCATTTTTAATTTACATTTTGATAAATAATTATAAAATTCTCATGTTATAAAAAATATATATTTTCGAGTAGAAACACATGTGTGGCCAAATAGTTTTCACAACATGATGATTTTTAAAATCGGGTTCGTCGCTTTTATATATATTCCTTTAACTATTCTTATTGAAATCTTTCCTTTAAAGCATTATAAATATATATGTACATACTATACAGATTTACATATATTTATATCATGTATATAATATATAATATTTACTTCAATTAATTGGGAGGTGAACAGACCTGAAGATTTAGATAAACCCCTACGTTAATGTCTATATTGTTTTTATAAAACACATACGCACAAACACAATATTGTTATTATAAAATATTATTATAGTTTTAAGTTATTATAAATAATCCTTTTCCGGGTTTATTGGTTTAATACATTTAAATTTATTATATTTAATATCACAAATTCACAAGTATATTTTTAACTTTGGTATATGATGTTTAAACTATTTTTATTCATTAATGTATATAAATATTGTTCATATATTTATAATATATTATGATTTTTTTTTCACTATATAAACGAAAAAACATAAGTAAATTATGATACACTATTAAACTATTTAAAAACTCGCGGTAACACTTTTCGACCGATAATGTAAATAAATAAAATACATATGATAGGAGGTATATAAATATTTATATATAAATATATATATATATATATATATATATATATATATATATATATATATATATATATATATATGTATATATATATATATATATATATATATATATATATATATATATAAAAGCTCCAAGCTTAACAGTCTAAATACTTTGAAGTCTCGAGTAAAACTATTTCAATTAAAATTGAGAATTTGAAAATACGGCGATACGGTCGGACGGGCGGCTCCAAGTAACGTGAAAAGTATATATATATATATATATATATACATATATTCATATATAAAACAAAAAAATAAAAAATTATAAAAACTATAAAATTGATTATCATTATTGTTTATTTTCTTTTGTTGTAAATTTTTTTTATTAACAAATTTTATTATTCAGTAGGAAATAGCTAGTTCTCCGAAATACGCAATCTATCGAAATTTTATAGTGTTACTCCTCCCCCTGCCAGAGCGTAAATTTTAACAAAAAAATACAAAACTATAATAAACCACATCACTAAAAAACTAACAAAACACAAAAAATTCTTATAGAATATACAATCTAATCAATCAGGTACATCCATACACCGAAATTTTTTTTTGTGTATAAGATTGTCTCCAAAAAAATAAAAAATTTGTTAGGTTTTGTTCAATTCCCCACCTTTATACTTAAATCTTGGTAGAGTACCGCAGCTATTGGGTAAAACTTAAAGCAACGCCTATTTTTAATCACGATCATTCGATTGTAGTTTAAAAAAATAAAATATCATTATTTTTTAAAGTTTTTTTTACTTGCTTTTTTAGTTTTCTCACTCGCATTCTCTTTTTCTCTAGGTAGTTTTTAAAATCATATGGTTTTATTATATCCATAGCCAGACACCTGTTTGTAAGTGTGATGATCGTTTGCTTTTAATTATTCAGTTTTCATATGATCAGTTGACTTTTTCTTTATGTACATATACAGGTTACCTTCAAGTTACGTCGGATGGTGTAGTAGGAATATAATTAGGTTAGTTACGGGCAAAATTTTCCAAATGATGATGAAATCATATATATATATATATATATATATATATATATATATATATATATATATATATATATATATATTTATATATATATATATATATATATATATATATATATATATATATATATATATATATATATATATATATATATATATATATATATATATATATATATATATATATATATATATATATATATATATATATATATATATATATATATATATATATATATATATATATATATATATATATATATATATATATATATATATATATATATATATATATATATATATATATATATATATATATATATATATA